>JAOSBK010000206.1:16376775-16391828 GCA_027568895.1 Erythroxylum shatona | reverse complement strand
GTTTCCAATGACACCAAAATCAATCCATTTGGTTCAGTGATTCGAAAGATACACTTCAAACATCTTTGGACTGCTCTTGTCCAAATCAGTATACTATACACAATTTCTATCCAAAATTTAAACATCTTAGAAACTGAATTAGATTTCAACTTCTTCATACCATTTATAGCTCCATGTATCTAATTTATCTTGAAATAAGAATCATCTTATTCAGAGCTCTACTGATCCAGAAATCATCAAAATACTGAAACATGTTCAGTAAAATATCCAATTCCTACTCTTCCAATCGATACCCTTACTTGATTTAATACATCTTTTTCACTTCAATACCAAAATCTATAACATTTCATGGAGATGTAAAAGGAAAAGTGTTAGGAAGCTAAGGGTTCAAGAATCACTTCATTTAGAGGTCGGATAGCAAAATTATGGCCGAAAGAATCAAGCAAGATTTGGTCCTCAACCATATCAAACTTGTCTTGGTACAAATGGCATAACTTTCACTATAGATGTTGGAATAAGATTATATTAGGATGAGTTCAAAAAGAACTTTGATATCTACAACTTTGAAGAAGACCTTGCGGTTATATTTTATCATCTGAAGGGTCAAAATGGACTAGATAATAGGATTAGACGAAACCAAATGAAAAAGCAGAAGGATGGAAAAAGACAGAAGAAATGGAAAAATTGCTATAACTTTCCCTAAAGATATCAGATTTGGGTGTTCTTTAGATGGTTCAAAAGAGGATTTCAAGATATACAACTTTTGTGAAGACTTCAAAGATAGATTCTATCTTCTGTGGGGTCAAAAATAAAATAGAAGATAGGTGCAAAGCAGACTAATGAAAAAGACTGAAGAAGTAGACAAAAGACAGAAGAAGTAGAAAAATTGCTATAACTTTCCCTACAGATATTGGATTAAAGTTTTCTTTATATGGTTTGAAAGAGAACTTCAAGATCTACAACTTTCATGAAGACTAAAAGATAGATTCTATCGTTTGAAGGGTCAAAAATGGAACAGAAGATAGGCCAAGTGAAAACACAGAAGAAGATAATGTCATCACAGAAGAAACACAGAAGAAGATGACGTTATTATAGAAGAAGCAAAACACAGAAGAAGATGACATCATCATAGATGAAACACAGAAGAAGATGACATCATCACAGAAGAAGATGACATCATCACAGAAGAAGCAAAAAGCAGAAGAAGCAAAACATAGAAGAAGCAAAAAATTAGAAGAAGCAAAAAAAATAGAAGAAGCAAAACATAGAAGATACGAAAAGACAGAAGATACATCTTCCTTTACAAGGACCATAACTTTCAGCCTAGAAGTCTGAAAATTCCATACTATATATAGTTGAAAAGAAAAAAGAAAAGAACTTTTTAGAAGAAAACTTTCTCTAATCTAGCCTAGATCAATCTAGAATTGTGCTCGAATTCAAAACACGAATTTACATTCATCCAATATACTGCAACCAATTCTCAACTTCATGACAAATTTTGAGATTCTTAAAGACATAATTTAAATTCGATGTCTTCATAAGAAATGTATCCATATGTTTTTAGTTTAATCCAAATCAAGAATCATCTCGTTTGGATAAATAGACAAAAAGTTGTGCCTAAAAGACCGAAGCATCATCTCGTGTACATTTTCCAGATCAACCACCCATTTTGTTTCATAATCTTTCCTTAACACAACTCATACTAAGATCACCTGTTCTACTTCATTTACTCCTCATTCTCAACTCCATTCCAAATCAATATCATCTATAAAGAAATTTATAATCCATGATTAATCATGAACACCAATGACAGAATATACACCTATAAATACATCTCCTTCATCAACTTACTACATAAATGCAAGTTCATTTTTTGCTTTCATTCTACTTCTAACTTTCACCTTAATTCTTCTCACTTCAAAATCTTTTATCCACCAGAAAGACCAAAGAAAAACTTGGATATATCCACATTTCTCATTCAATACTTTACCCTTGCCTATCATTTCTTGGTTCAAGAATTTTCATCATTCATTCTTTACCAAGGACGAATCACCAAATTTTCTCGTTCACCAGTTCTAATCTTCTAATAAAAGTTCAGGGTCCAACAAAAACTGTATGATGGGACAACTCAGACTACTGAAAAAGTGCGATATGTGGAGGGCCTAAAGAAAAATTTGTTGTCTGTTGGACAACTGAATGATCTCGATTTCAGATTTGAGATTCAGAACAAGATGATAAAAGTGATTAAAGGAGCGCTAGTATTTATGAAAGCATAGAAGATTGTTGCAAATCTATACATGCTGAAGGGAGTAACTTTGCAAGAAGGAGAGGCATTAGTTATGGTGACTAGTCCAGACTACAAATCTGCAATGATGTGGCATAAAAAACTTAGACATATGCCAGAACAAGGAATGAAGATACTTGCAAAGAAGAATCTACTTCCAGGACTCACAAAAGTAACATTACCCTTCTGTGAGCAATGTATTGTGAGTAAGCAACATCGTTTGAAGTTCAACATATCAAAGTTCATAAACAAAAAAAAATTTAGAATTGATTCACTCTGATCTATGACAAGCACCAGTTACGTCCCTAGGAGGAGCAAATTTCTTTGTGTTATTCATTGATGATTATTCGAGGAGATATTGGGTATTTCCTATCAAGAAGAAGGCAGATGTGTTTCCAACTTTCTAATTTTATAAAGCGTGGGTGGAACTCGAATCTGGTAAAAAGATCAAGTATTTGCGCTCAGATAATGGAGGCGAATATACTGGGAAAGAATTTGATGAATTCTGCAAGCAAGAAGGCATCAAAAGACAATTCACAGTGGCATATACTCCTCAACAAAATGAAGTAGCAGAGCGGATGAATAGAACTCTATTGGAAAGAACAAGAGCGATGTTGAGAACTGCAAGCTTAGATAAGAAATTCTGGGCAGAAGCAGTCAACACCGCCTATTATATGGTGAATCGAGCTCCATCAACTACAATTGAGTTGAAGACACTGATGGAGATGTGGACTGGTAAACCAGTGAATTATTCCAACCTCTATATATTTGGAAGTCAAGCCTATCTGATGTTCAATGCCCAAGAAACTACAAAGTTGGATTCAAAATCCAAAAGATTCATTTTCTTTGGGTATTCTGAAGGTGTGAAGGGGTATCGTCTGTGGGATTCCACTGTCCACAAAATTGTTATCAGCAAAGATGTTATCTTCATAGAAGATAAAGATCAAGAGAAAGTAGAAAATGTTGGCACTGTACAAGAGAATCCAGAAACTACAACAGTACAAGTGGATAGGGAAGTTGATCAAAATGATTATTCTGAAGCTGCACCAGAGGACGAGGGGTAAGAATCAGTTGAATATGATGTACCAGATACTCGGAGATCAACTCGCACAAAAAGAGCATCGAGCTGGCACTTAGATTATATTATAGAGAGCAATATTGCATACTGTCTTTTAACTAAGGATGGAGAGCCATCAACTCTTCAAGAAGTAATGAATAGTTCAGACGCATCTCAGTGGATGGCAACAATGCAGGAAGAAACTGAAGCCTACATAAGAATAAGACACGGGAGCTAGTATCACTACCATAAGGAAGAACGTCTATTGGTAATAAATGGGTTTACAAGATCAAGCAGAGTGGTGATGATCAAGTAGAGCGATATCGTGCTAGATTGGTGGTAAAAGGATATACTTAGAAAGAAGGTATTGATTTTAACAAAATATTTTCTCCTGTGATTCTACTCACTACAGTTCAAATAGTTATGGCAATGTGTGCTATATTTGACTTGCATCTTGATCAGTTAGATGTGAAAATTGCATTTCTTCATAAAGATCTTGAAGAAAAAATTTATATGCTCCAACCTGAAGGTTTTGAAGAAAAAGGGAAAGAGAACTTTGTTTGCAAGTTGAACAAATCTCTATATGGTTTAAAGCAGGCATCGAGGTATTGGTATAAGAGATTTGATTCCTTCATCATGAGCCTTGTATACAGCAGACTGAATGCAGACCCTTATGCATATTTCAAGATGTTTGAGAAAGATGATTTTATAGTCTTACTGTTGTATGTAGATGACATGTTAGTAACATACCCCAATAATGATCGTATCAAAGAATTGAAGGCACAGTTGATCAGGGAATTTGAAATGAAGGACTTAGGACTAGCAAACAAGATTCATGGGATGCAAATTTACCGAGACAAAAATAATAGGAAGATTTGGATTTCTTAGAAGAATTATTTGAAGAAGATCTTGCAGCAATTCAACATGCAAGATTGTAAGTCAATTTATACCCCTCTTCCTATTAATTTCAAGTTATCCTCAAATATGAGTCCTAGCAATGAAGAAAAGAGGATGGAGATGTCTCGAGTACCTTATGCATCAGCAATGAGAAGCCTACTGTTCGCTATGATTTGTACAAGACTAGATATTACACATGTAGTGGAAGTAGTTAGTCGATACATGACAAATTATGGTCGAGAGCATTGGAATACTGTTAAAAGGATTATCAAATATATCAAAGGAACCTCAGATGTTGCATTATATTTTGGAGGATCAGATTTTACTATCAAAGGATATGTTGATGCTGATTATGCAAGTGATCTTGATAAAAGTAAATCCACTACAGGATATGTGTTTACACTAGTTAAAGGAGATGTGAGTTGTGTTTCAAAACTACAGTCAGTTATGGCTACGTCAACAACAGAAGCAGAATATGTAGCAGCTACACAAGCTAGTAAAAAAGTAGTGTGGTTGAAGATGTTGTTGGAAGAACTTGGGAATAAACAAGAGAATATTACTCTGTATTGTGACAGTCATAGTGTTTTGCATCTTACAAAGAATCCAGCATTTTATTCAAAGACAAAGCACATTTGAGTCCAGTATTACTTCGTTCATGAGAAAGTAGAAGAAGGAATAATGAACATGCAAAAAATTCATACAATGGATAACCTAAAAGATTTTATGACAAAAGTAATTAATAGTGACAAGTTTATGTGATGTCGATCCTCATGTGGCCTGACAGAGACGTAAGTAACATGAAGCGACAAGGTAGAAAAATAGTATGAAGATCTGATTGACTCTCAATCAAATATTCAAGTGGAAGAATTGTCAACAATGGTAGGCATGGGAGGCATCGAAAACGATGCTTTATAAAGTTGAAGCCTTCAAAGTTGACTAATGAAAAAGGATAGTTAGCTATTTAGCCAGCTATCTCCCATATCTCTTGCCTATTTATAGGCAAGAGATGAAGCAAGAAGAACACAAGTAGCAAGAGTAGACAAAAAAGAGATAGTGAGATGAGAGAGAAGAGAGAGAAGAGAAAAAAAGACCAAAAAATATTCTATGTATTTTTAATTTAATTTTTCCTTGTAATTTTTCAGTTTCAAAACTTAAGCTATTTGTTAGATTTAAATATAAAATTTACGTCTCTTAACTTAATGTTTATAAATAACTATCATTCCATAATTACTCTAGAATGATTATGTTCAATTTATTTTTATTAAAAAAATTAATAGATTTATATTATGAATTATTTAGAAAAAAAAACCATATACCACATTTCATCTTGAAGCACGTATGCGAATCATGTACGTAGCAATCATGACCAGGTGGTTTATGTCAAACAAAGGGTTCAAGTCCTACAAATCAGCTGTCTGTACCCGTAAACATCGTCGACTAAAGATGGCCAAAGCTTTGATCACCTATAAAATTGCTTTCATTAAGAATTTTGGGGACAATTGCAAAGTACTTTTGAGCTTTGTCCTCTATACATGGAAAATTTCAATTCTCAATGTCGACAATTGCAAAGTATTTTTGAGCTTTGTCCTCTATACATGGAAAATTTCAATTCTCAATGTAGCCATCACAAAATCTGCTGCCGTGAGATAAACCATGAACTGTATCGGCCAATGCTGTTACAACATAAAAACTGAACAATTGAATATCAGACCCAGGCAGGCCAATGGTCTAAAGCAGCTATACTTTGGCTGTAACATCTGCTAGAAGTATTTTGAGTGTCTCATAGGTCATAAAACAAATCCCGACACCAGGAACAACTTTGTAGTATTCAGGCATAATGCCTCTATATAGACCCCGAAAGCCTTCACACTGGACTATGTGCTTAAACGTGCCAAAAAGGCCTGTTTTGTACACACGAGCCCGGCCACCCGCCCCTTCCAATTGTTTCCGCCGGCGTACAAGATCAAGAGGAAATGTCGCTGCATATGGTAGAAAAGGTTGATGCACAATATAACATACCAGCATAGACACTAATGTACAAGAACCATCACGCATTCAAGATTATGCATGCAACTCACACAATACACATATTTCCCAAGAAAAAAAAATTACAGAGGACACAATTATTACAACTACAATTCACCATCACAAACATGCTAACAACAGAAAATACCAAATTCCTGCTTACCAAGTGTTTTTGGACTATAACAGCTTCCAGTATATTTCTGCTCTTGCTTCTAGTTGCATAGTCATTCATACATGTTTTATCAGGACATTAATATGTTGTTCATGAAAAGAGAAAGGTGTCATTTTGGCTTTCATGTTCTTTTTCTTTTCTCAAATAAACATCATTCAACTTTATGGTGACAGATTTCCGGGGAAAAAAGTCATGCAAATTGTTCGTCTTCTTGATGAAAGATGAGACCAAAACAGTTTGAAGGTTTCCTACCCAATCTGCAATTGGTGATGTAGGCCTAAGTGAGAAGCATACCTCAAAAGAGGACACCTCTCACATTTGATAACAGAAAGAATAGCAATACTTCAGCTGAGAGTAGTGCCAGCCAATAAAAGAATGAACTGCAATCCCCGTCAGACAAGTTATTGAAGAAACGGTCGAAAACAAATGTTCATGATCAAAAGGAAAAAGTAGAAGTTAGATGACATGGTAAAAATACTTTTTTCCTGATTTCCTTACTAAAATTCTCAACCAAGATATAAAAGAACTCCAGTCTGGTCTCTGGCTCTAGGGTCAGTCTGTTAGATACTTAATGCAGAGCGTGCATCATAACCAGCTTCTCTGCATCAAAAGCATAGTAAAAAGCTACATATATTAACTCCTTTGACTCATGATAAACCAAGTCATTAAACATGGAAGACTTAAGCTGTTCAACTAAATAATATCTTTGCTAAACACTGCTATTGGATACTTAAATCTTGGCATTATCATATCTGTGAAAAGGAGCCAAAAATGACTTAGCATCAACATTTTCTCATCTGAAATATACAACAATGCATATATTTAAAGATTATATGCAGCACAGAAACAGCAATCAACCACAATTTTGTAAGACTAAGGATAAATGGGCTCAGACTGCAAGGAAAGAAAAGCTGTAACTTGAAATGATTCATAAAACAGAACACTATCTAACTCACCTGTTGAGGAGGCAATTCCAGAAAGACTACCGCAAGCTAAACTCACTGCAACGGTAGAATCATGGGGCCTGAAGTAAAAATAAAATAAAATTCAAGGATTACATACAAGAACAAGATGCTCAAGAGATACATATCAAGTCCAAGAAACTTCATAACTAGGAGAGTCCCACCTGTGAGACTGCCAGAAAGATCGTAGAGTCTCATACACAGTAAAACTGATAGCTATATTAGGTCCAACACCCTATCATAGTAGCCAACTCATGTTAAGTAAGCATCAAAGGATACACACAGAGGAAAAGCTAACATTATTAGTAATAGACATACTAAGAGTGTTGCTCCAAGTCCCTTGTAGAGGCCAAAAACTCCCTCGTCCCTACAAATTGTTCGTAATGCATGCGAGATACCTCTGTAGTAAATGATATTTGTCTGCAGGTTCAGGTTTAATCAAATTAATAGGAAAGTAAAAATGTTATTGCCAGTTCTGAACTGGAAGAGGTTATACAAATGTTACCTGAGCTGCAAGGCGTGTCCTTACAAGATCCAGTGGATAAGTTGCAGAGGCAGCTGTTATGCCAGCCAAACCACCACCCACAAAATGAACAAAGAGGTCTCCACCCATATTCGCCTTTTGACTTTCCAGTCCAGGCACCATATGTAGCAGCTGCAAAATAGATCCAATGGTAAATATTTTAAGCTACCAGGAACCTATGAAGAATCAAGTTTTTGTTGATGCCAAATTTTAATTTAAATGCTGAGGATCCCCACCATTTTATAGTGCTCATAGGCATAAAAATTGACAGAAGAGTAAGGGAGCCGATGAGCTATTGTAACAAGATTCCCTTTCCAGAAAGCTTTGAATCCTTCCTCCCTAACAATCCGGGAAGCCTCATTCCATATGCTAGCTTTTCTCAGTGTTATAACATCAGAGTGCATTCCTTGCACCTACAAAAGCAAGGCCATTTTTTGTAGAGAAGAAAACAATAAAAAAAAGGGCTATGCTACATTGCTAATTACTGACTCGGAAACAAAAAACAATATTTTAGTCCAGCTGGCTCAAAATGATCCACAACTTTTAACTACTCTTCTATTATGGAACCCATGCAAACCATTCATCAAAATTGAGACAGCCATCTCACCGGAAAAGGTAAGTACATTTGCAGTTATGCCTAGAAACTAAAAATTTTTGTTCTACTTTTAACATAGAAGAGCTACATTCTGATGTATACCCCCTAAAAAACTGAGAAGCAAAATAAGTTATGTAACAGAACTGAAACGAATAAGTAGCAAGTTAGCGTTCCTGGAGTCTCCGCAGTTAGACTCCACGTAAACAATTTAACAACACCAAAACTTCTTTTATCCTGAACTTATATTTCATTCTTTCCAAATGTTTCTTACCCTCACCCCATCTACGTATTTCCAAAACTACAGCTCCGGCATCACTAGAAATTCCATGTGTTTAAAAGATAGAATTTTAGAAACAGAAATACATGGTGACTTACTATACTATCCCAATTCAGGAGATGCTACACAAAATGCATAAAATTTCCACATTTCGATGTAAAAATCTAAACTGTCATGACAGAAATCGGATTAAACCCCAAATATATAAGCACCCTCATTGACGAGTTACATACAAAATTCAGCAAACTACTTGAAAACCCATTAACCAGCCAAGAATAAAGAAGCGGGGGAAAATATTACCTGAAAGAGTATGGTAAGGCGAGCAAGTGGTGCAGTGCATGTCTTACTGAGAGCACCTGCCACTCCACCAGCAACAAGCTGAGAAACCGTTCCGATCTGCGATTGGTGGTGGTGTGGCTGCTGTTGGTGCAACGGTTTTTGTTGCGAACTGAGACCTCTGGGTCCCCCGTCTACCACCACTCCCACTCTTGCTTCCGTCTGCATACCTCTCTCCCGCACTTTTTCACTTTCTGCACTAATGAGTCTCTGATTGAAACATTAAGGGCCTCAAATTTGGAAACCTTAACAGCCCTGATAACGGATATAAAAAGCAAACAGATGAAGTCACGCTAAAGAAATTGGAGAAACCCTAAATCAAGAGATTTCCAGAAAATTGCTGACAGCCCCTGGCTTTTCTTCTTCGTCTAATAAGCCAGGCTCAAGCTCACAATTCTTTTTTTTTGTTTTTTCCTTTGGAAGCAAAAATGTGACCACTTGCAGAGGTTCTCGTGGCTAGCTAATGACACTTAAACTGCGTTGCTTTCAGGTAAAAGATCGCGTCATATGTACATTGTGCGACGGGACTCGGGAGCGTCGATGCTTGATGGCGTCTTTTGGAATGTGATGGGAATATACGCGAACTCACAGTGAATTCGAAGTACCCGATATTTACCAAGTGATTAAATGGTGGGATCAAGGACAATAGAAATGAAATAGAGAGGTATAGTTTTTGGAATATTCCAAGTAAAAGATGAGTTCCGAGGGGCGGGCTGCTGGTTTGCGGTTGTTGCTATGAAGTCGGTTAACCCCTTTCGTTCCTCTGGGCTACTGCCACGTGTCCAGCCTATTCAATACGTTTATTTTCCCTTGTTTTGAAGCAAGGAATACCACTCACGGACCTCAGCATCACACGCGCATTGTTACTATTGGTCGTTAGTTGAGTCACTGGCTCAACCAAGCAACAAGGCCCAATTAGAGAAATTACACGGACAAGTTAAAACTTGAGCTTGTTTGGAAGATAGATTCTGGGATATCTTGAGCTTATGCAAATGCAAGTTACATCCGATATTAATTTCACTAATCCAACCACAATGGAGACTTTCTCATACATACTGATTATTTTGCGGAATCCACCTTGTTTAGCATTTCTAAATCAACAGGGTGAGCAATGTTTATGGGGACAGGCTTTGACAAGTCCATTAGTTAATAGTCATCCTATTGGTCTTGTGGAGACCCAATACCAAAGAAACACCGTCGCTTCCAGTAACAACACCACATCAGTCAGTTAGTGCAACAATCTCGTGGTTCCTGCCTCTGATCATTTCTAAAGCGTTTAATCTGGTTTCCTTCGGCCTCTGGGCGTCGAGTGAGATCTGGGCAATTAGATGCCATGACAGCCTCGTTTCTGGTTTCTTCCATTCCCCGCTTTGATTCAAGCACATGCACTTCTTCCACCATCGGCTTCCAAAGCCTAACTCGTGCGTTAATGAACCAATTTGATACCTACAAGAACAGGGTTTTCAATGATCCGCTATTAACTAAATGGGAAAAGCATATGTGAAGTGAAATCATCACCTGGGTCCTCGATAGACCTGTTTGTTGAGATAAAGTTTGCTTCTCAGAGTCTGATGGATAACTGCAGGAAAAAAAGGCCAAATGCATATGTAATAATTGCAAAGAAATTTGCGTTATTACTGTACAAAGGAAGGAAGTGCTCACGGATGGAGGAAGTGTTCAAAGAGCCATGATTTGAGTACCGCAACTGCATGCTCTGGAAGTCCTCTCTGGGATCTCCAAACATGAACGTGATGCTGACTTGCCAGGGTTTTGTTTTGAATGTGTTGTTGTTCAGCTACGCAAAATCCTGAAGTCTTTCCTTTGCCTCTCAACTTAATTTGGTCAAAAATTGCATTCTTCAAGCAAGTAAAATGGTTGAAGACAAGTCTGATTGCATAACAAATGTAAGGAGCCGCATTTGCCAGCCCAGCAACAATTCTGAAAGACGAAGCAACTGACTGCATTTGATGGTAATACAATTTGTATCCCCTACACACCTAATCAAGATGGACAGTGAAACACATTAATCATTTACTGCTGCTACTACGAGTCACATGTTACAAAAGTTAATTACGCAAAAAACTACTGTTTCTGTTTAACCCCTTTCAGGTAATTCCTTGATCCTGATTCAATGCGACAAGACAAGACATCTTTTTGCTTTGTCTTCCTTCAATTAATCAATCAAAAATAATATCTTGTCCCGAGAAACTGACTCCTTCAACAGTGACAATCAAATCATTTCACTGGAGCGAAACAAACGCCAAGACCAAGACTCACGAGCATTCACAGTCTTTATTCACTCTTAACTCTTAAGCTTTGACCAATGACCACACTATTCATCTTATGAGTGGAAATGAACAGTGATCCAGTTGTTTACATAAAATCTACAGCTTTACCTTTATACTGACAATTCCTACGTAGCTGTTTGCTGTAGATGAGAATTACATGGTGTTTATTCTTATACAGTTACGCTCCATTTATATTTCCAATTCTCTAAAAGAAAAGAAATTGATTTGTTAAGACTATTGACTTAAGAACATTGTCTTCAACTATGTTCTTTTTACGCTACATGCTTCATTCAAGGTCATTTTGCTTCTTTTTCCCAGCTTCAAGTTGATAGATGTGTTTGATCGAGAGGAAACAGTCCTTTTCCATTTCAACCCCAACCGGTACCTTAACCTAAAATTCGCTGTTATTTATAAAAAGAAGATGACACTACCATTCCTCAAGAATTGAGCAAGAAAATATCTGAAGAACATAAACCGTGCATAAGCATAATAGATGAAACATACCTCTTCCAACATTAATGTCAACTTCAAATTCTTCCATCCATTATCCATTTGATCACCAAGATGCATACTTTCTCTCATGACTTCACTGTCACTTAACCAATCCAGAGAAAAGGGCAAACCTTCACAATTGACGCCACAAAGCTCGTCCAAAATCTGCTGTGCAGGTTTCAAGAACCTTGAAGTCTTCAATATCGATGCATAGCCTGTGAAGGGACCAAGCGGAACAACGCTTCTGACTTCACAGTTCTGCTTCATGGAACCACCAAGGCTTGTAGTCGTCCTACAATTTAGATCCTTAGCTTGGCACGGTATATATAGACTACAAGTTAAGGGCTGGTGTTTCTCGTAATAAATGTTTTGAAGTGTAGTGTTCATGAGAACTCCTTGTGCTGGAGCGCCCTGCTGTTCTTGGTTGGCTTGTGTGACTCTAAGCTTGCTTTTTCTGTTTCTCTGCGGGACATGATAGGATTCCAAGTTTTGTGCCATGAAGGCGAGATGCTGACAAAGACTTTAGTGAAGTGGGAGATCAGGGCAGCTGTAATGAAGAAATGAAGATGTGCAGTATCGAGATTTAGAGGTTTTCTGTGGCTTGCAGATTAGTAACTGTGAGATTGGTTGCAGGAGGCCTGGCTTTATTAACTTTTTGGTATATTTGGGGGTATCGTAATTCGTAATAGAGTTTTGGATTCAGTAAAAAGGTACAGTTGATTATGAATTTATTTATCGTTGGTTTATATAATTTTACAAGGAAAAATTAATTCTTAAAATTTTTATTCTAGTAACAATTAAGACTAATTCAAATATATTTAAATGTATTGATCTGTGATATAAAAAGATCTTAAAGGATCTAATATCTTGAATAGCTGTTACATATCGAACAAGAGAGCAGTCTGTGGAATGTGAGGAGAAAACTGGCATTTGCTTATACGTGATGAAGAATTTGAACATGTATCTGTCATTCATTATCACCACCGAATTAGTAGGGATAAAAAGTGCTGTGTTTCAAATTTTGTGCTGCAGTGAAACGGGACTGAGGCTTAACCTGCCAAGACATTAATTATATCAATGCAGGATTTGTTTTTTTTCCTGAATGGAAAATCATGAGCAGAGCAAGAGTATTGGCAAGTGATTTCATTTAATAGTCTAGTTCTGTATAATTCAAGCAACGGACTCCACTCCGTGACCGACGTCTGAATCAGCCACAATCGTACTCTTATGAACAGTTTTGTACGTGTAACTTTCAGCCACGTACACACAGATGACTAAGTTCAACAGGGCCATGGCTGCCAAAAGCCACTAAAAGTTGTCCAACCAACTCTTATTCAGGTTCTTGCCAATCCAACTTTTGCCAGTTTTCTTGGTAATGTGATCGCCGATGATTATTAAGAAGCTACTTATAAAATTCCCACCTCCAAGCACGCTAAGATAGAAAGCTATCTTGTGAGATATTCATTAGGAGAGTTTCCAGTTCGTTATCACGGTATCCCACTTGCTCCTATGAGAGTCTCAGTCGCGCTCAATTCTCGATATTAATCCAGTTTGTGGAAGCTTTCCTGCTAGCTTGGAGAGATCAGTCGCTTTCTTTTGCCGGCCGACTTGAACTCATTAATGACGTCATTCAAGAAGTGCTAGCGTTTTGGCTGCAGGCATTCCCTGTTCCCCAAACTATACTCGATAGGATTATTTCTATCTGTCAGCTATTTTTATGGGGAGGACGACACTATAGAGTTGCTTGGAATATTATCTGTAAACCGAAAAGTGAAGGCGGATTGGGGTTGAAGAATTGTAAAGTCTGGAATAATGCTCTCCTAGCTAAGGTTCTTTGGAATATACTTGCTAAAAAAGATTCCTTATGGGTGCGGTGGATTCATGAAACGTATCTCCGGGGTATGCTTGTGTGGGAGTGGTCCCCACACCCTCGAGATTCTCCACTATTGAAGAAGCTAGCATTTATCCGTGATAAGTTGGTTGACAAGTTAGGTGGGCCTCTGGAGGTAGTTCAGACCATGCAGAGATTATGTGTGAATGGTGCACTACCTTCGCAAAAGATCTACGATATCTTGCGCTCTTCGATCTCTAGAAAACCTTGGATGTCCTTCATATGGAGGAACTATATTCCTCCTAAATATTCCTTTATTGCTTGGTTAAGTCTTTGGAATCGGTTGCCCACTAAAGATAATCTGCAGTTTTTGGATATTGATCGGACGTGTGTCCTATGCCATATTGAAGTCGAGAGTGTTGAGCATTTATTTTTTCACTGTGCCTTTCCTGGGGCTGTATGGAGTGCCATTTGGCAGTGGCTAAGGTTGGTTCGCCCAATATCATCTTTAGGCAGGGCTATTCGTTGGATCAGGAAGGAGTTTGTAGGGGCTGGATGGAGAAGCAAAGTTGTTCGCCTGGGGCTCCTGTGCACAGTTTATATAATTTGGAATACACGCAATCTGGTTCAGATGGAGTCTGCCACCATTTCTTGTTCGGATGTGATCCTACGTATCCAAACAACCCTCTATCGCATCCTGTATAAATTATACCCTAGAGACCTCACATTCTGATTGTTGGATATATGATCACATATTGGTGTATTGTTTGGATGTGATCCTACGCATGTGCTTTTGACTGTATAGGCAGACAATGTGTGCCGGAAGTACTTTGTCGAAGTGTTTATGTATTTGGCTCATGGGCCTTGCCCCTTATTCTATTACTTGCTCACGTCTGGGGGTAGTTGCAGTTGCCCCTCTTGGCGGAGTTATGTGTTGGACTCCGATCTTTTAGTAGAATTTAGAAATATTAAATGAGTGTTTTTTAGTAGGTATGTGTTGTGGGTGTTTTAGAGTTAAATGAAACTGATGTGAAAAGAAGTAGATTTTGGTTTTTAGATGACTTGGAAATTTTGAATAAATTTGTGTATGTAAGGGTACCATGACAATTATAGTGAATAATTTGACTTGAATGGAAGTTGAAAAGCAAGAAATGATTAGTGAAAGTGTTAAATTTTAGGGAATTGCAAGTATGACTTTTTGGGATAAATAGTAACAGAGAGTTGACTTTTTGATGTAAAATCTTTGTGAATTTTTCTGGGTTGATTTAGGCAGAATTTGATAAAATAATCTTCATGAAAGTTGTAGCTTCTGTT
>JAOSBK010000206.1:16301014-16314497 GCA_027568895.1 Erythroxylum shatona | reverse complement strand
CAACACTTCTTCTTTCAAGGTTATTAAAACTCAACTTTAAAACTAGGACACCTGTCCAATTCTTAGCCACTTAACCATTTCTAGACTTTTCCATTGACACCAAAATCACTCAATTTGGTATAGTAATTCGGAAGATGTGCCTCAAACATTTTCAACTTGTCATATTGCAAAATAGTGTACGATGCACAAATTCCGTTTAGAACTTCAATATCTTATAGACTGAATCAAAATTATACTTCTTGAGACAATTTGTAGGCTTATATCTCTAGCTCTCTCTCCAAAGCAACTATTGTCTCATTTGGAATCCTACAGTTCTAGATATACTCAAAATACTGAAGTATTATTCAGTGAAATATCTAATTCCTTCTCTTTTCAAAACGGCACCCTTACTTCATTCAACCCATCTATTTTACATCAATACCAAAAGCTCTTAAAATCTATGGAGAGATAGAAAAATGGGTTAAGAAAATGAATGATTCAAGAATCACTTCATTTGGAGGTCGGATAACAAAATTATGGTCGAAAGAATCAAACAAGATTTGGTCCTCAATCATATCAAACTTGTCTCGGGACAAATGGTATAACTTTAACTAGAGATGTTGGATTAAGATTATCTTGGGACAATTTCAAAGAGAACTTTGAGATCTACAACTTTGAAGAAGACCTTGAGGTTAGATTTTATCATTTGGATGGTCAAAATGGACCAGATAATAGGATTAGAAGAAACCAACTGAAAAAAATAAGAACGAAAAAAGATAGAAGAAGTGGGAAAATTGCTAGAACTTTCCCTACAGATATCAGAGTTAGGTTTTTTTTATATGATTCGAAAGAGAACTCCAAGATCTAAAAATTTCATGAAGACCTTGAAAACAAATTCTATCGTTTGAAGGATCAAAAATGGAATAGAAAATAGGCTATGCGGAAAAACAGAGAAACAAAACACAAAAGATAGTAAAAGACACAAGAAGTTCATAAACAGTAACCCCGAAGAAGTTTATGAACAGAAGAAGACACGTCAGCAAAACACGGAAGAAGACTCATCAGCAAAACACAGAAGAAGACGCGACAGCAAAACACAGCATTAGATGCGTCAGGAAAACACAGAAGAAGTAAAACCCAGAAGGAAAAAAACCCAGAAGAAGAAACATCAGAAAAACACAGAAGAAGACGCATTAGCAAAATAAAGAAGAAGACGCATTAGCAAAACACAGAAGATGGTAAAACACAAAGGATAGCAAAACACAGAGGATAGCAAAACACAAACGATACAAAACACAGACGATAGCAAAACATAGACATACAAAACATAGACAATAGCAAAACACAGACGATAGAAAAACATAGAAGGAGATGATGACATCATAAAAAAAACCCAGAAGGAGATGATGTCACCATAGAAGAAGCAAAAGATAGAAGAAGCTACTCCTCTCTTGCAAATCTTCCCTTATAAGAGCCATGACTTTTGGCCTAGAAGCCCAAAATTCCATACTATATAGTGTTGGAAAGCTAAAAGAAAGATCTACAACTCTTAAGAAGGAAACTTTTCTAAAATCTATCTAAATCAATCCCAATGTTCCTCTAAAATCTGAAGATGAATTTGACATTCATCCACCCATGTGCTACACTCAGTTCTCATTTCATGACAAATTTTGAGACTCTTACAGATAGAATTGAAATTTGATGTCTTCATAACAAATGTAGCCATATGTTTCTAGTTTAATTCAAATTAAGAAACATCTCATTTGGATAACTAGAGAAAACGATATGGCTAACAGACCGAAGCACATTCAATAAACATTTTCTAGATCAACCACCCATTTTGTTTCACATTCTTTCCTTAACACAATTCATACTAAGACCACCTTTTCTACTTCATTTACTCCTCATTCTCAACTCTATTTCAAATCAATATCACCCATAAAGAAATTTATAATCCCTGACTAATCATGAATACCAATGACAGAACATAAGCATATATGCATATTCCTCATCAACTTACTACACATATGCAACTTCATTTTTGGCTTTCATTCTACTTCTAACTTTCACCTTAATTCTTCTTACTTCAAAATATTTTATCCACCAGAAACACCAAAGAAAAACTTGGACATATCCATAATTCTCATTCGTTACTTTGCCCTTGCCTATCATTTCTTAGTTTAAGAATTTTCATTCATTTACTCTTTACTCATGACTATTTGTTAAAATTTCTCCTTCAAATAGTTCTAACTTCTATGAAACATTCGGGGTCCAACATTGAGCATTTGGATAAATAAGGTTTTATCCTTTGGAGGCAAGTTATAGCTCGTCAAATCAGTTTTAAGCTCCTTGCATAAAATTATTGGTATTATGACATGTCACTAGCTAAAGGTCTTACTAAAGCTATAAAGAAGCTTTTTAGGAGCTCTCTGTAGGAAAATTTAATCTCTGAGAGTTATTCTACAAAGGTGAAGTTGACACCGGTTTGTAAGCAAAAAGAGGAGGGTGGATTGAAGTTGACTTCCATTAGTACTTTCAACAAAATTTCTTTGATTAAAAACTTTGGAATATCCTTTTGAAGAAGGGATCTCTTTAGATTAGATGGTTCTATAGTTACATATTAAAAGGTTATAGTTTGTAGTCCATTCCAATTAAACCTACTTATTCTTAGTTCCCTATTCTAGTTGCTAAAATTGAGGGATATATTGCAACCTATTATCGATTGTAAGGTGGAGAATGGGGAGGAACCCTTTCTATGGTTTGATAATTAGACATGAAAAGGGACCTTAATTAAGATACCCAGGCTATGTATTGTTGGAATGAATTCCTTGCTCAAGCTAAGGTTAAAATAATTGTGCAAGAATGTAAATGGTGTGCTTTCCATATGAATGTACAACATGTTATACCTAACTAGTAACTTGATGTTAGTAGATGGGATTTTTTTTATCTTATCCAATCTTCTAGAAAATTCAATATTAGAATCTTCAAGGAATGATTAGATCAGGATAGGCAAAGGGTAGATGGGTTCCCTATAGTATGGCACAAGTCTTTATACCTAATTTCTCCTTCTTACTATGGCTCTCAATGTTGAATAAGTTGAATACTATGGATAAGATGACCTACCTTTCTACTAAAACTAATATGTTCTTTGTGAAAGGGTTAAGCAATCTAGAGATCGTCCCTTTTTTCCTATGCAATTTCTTCCAATTCATCTTTAAAAAACCAAGATATGTTTCTTGTGTCAGGTTTAAAAAATACATTTATAGGAACTCTTAGCTGGTTATTAAGACTAATGAATGTACCTAATCCTAATCAGGTAATCTATGTGATCTCCTTTGCCTACACTACAAAGGAGTTATGGCAAGAAAGGAACCTCAGGCATTTCCAGAACTTAACATGTTCTAAAGAAGAGGTTTTGTTCTCTCTAATTTTTGGAATAAGACAAAACCCCCTAGGCTCTCAGGAGTTTGAGAACTATAGCCCCAATATAGCATCCTCGTGGGGAATCAACTAATTTAGGAACTAGGCCTATTGCTTACACAAATCTACTATAAATCAATTATAACGTCTAAAGTATTAAAGGACTTACCTAAAAGTTAAGGAGAGGAAAAGCATGCAGCTGTCTTGGGGATCCTCTTCCTTCTGGAGATTATAAGCCTCATATCAGAAGTTTTATCGTTTTCCATATTTTTTTGAAAGGATTAGCTTTAATTAAAATATGTACGTGTGTGTTTGGAATTTATCTGCTGGCCACAAGTAGCTAAAGTTTCTTGATCGGTTTTAATTTATATAGAATTATAAGATATATATGTAAACTTCAGTAGGGTTTGACAATTAATTCCAATTCACATTAACTAATCTCGTATATTCCCCACATTCATAGGAGTACATTCATACTACTGCTTTATGAATATGAGTGGATAGTTTTTTCTATTTTATTCCTTTAATCAGTAGAATTTTTGAATTTCTAAAAAAAAGGTAATCATTGCCATAAAAGAAAGGTGCTCTACTAATGCTTTGTCCCTCTTGGTTGAATGATGATGATGAAACTCTTAAATATTCCATTATGATATTTACAAGATTTCGTTAGAAATGCTAGCTTAATAGACTGGATTTGATACCACTTATTAGTCCATGCTGGAAACCAAAGGAGGGAGGGGTGAATTCGGTGTTTATAAAATTTAATATTTTTTTCTAACTAGTGAACTTTGTTAGCAATAATCAATATAAATAAGGATGACAAAATTGTTTAATATGAATTAATCAAACAATTGACTAATAATTTAAATAGGATATGGAAAAAAGAATGATAGCCATTTTATAGTGATTTGGAAAACAACCCTTGCTTACGTCTACTCCCAAAGTTCTTCTTATAATCCTACTATTGTTCTAATTTAAAAGAAAAGAATAACTTTTATATAATCTTACTGACTAAAGAGGATACTTTTATAATCTTCTTCCAAGGTGAAGAGGAATCCAATCTCACTTGGATCATTCCCATGCATAATAATATAATGCCCTAAACAAATTTTATAACTAAAAAGTTACATCACTTTATCACTTGATGAGTTTAAAGCTGCTCACTCGCACAAATATGAGACAGTGATGCTCAAATGATTAAAAGACACTTAGAAATATGTGTAAAATACATCCTAATGCTTCTTGACCCTAAAACTAATGAGAAAACACTAATTTATTGTGTCTTCTAGTAGTTGTTAGATTTAAGAACTAGTTGTTACAATAGCCATATGTGGTGTACTGATTGACTAGTATAACATATTAGTCCACTAATATGCATTGGCAATATCATCAAGGTCATTGTAACAAAAAATTCCACTAATAATATCTTTGATTTATGTCTTTTTCACTCTGAAACTCTCCAAACAAAGTTTTGATCTCCATTTCATATCATGGCTAATTTTTTACAAGGTTTCATATCACCTTTGATCTCAGGTAAATACTTCTTTAATCTAACGATTCTCTTACCTTTCAAATGCTAGAATGGCTCTTCATACCAGAAAAACAATTTAACATATGCCTAAAAAGGTTCGTTAAATCTTCCCAAAGAGATTGAATTATCAAGAGTACTTAAACTTCCCTTCATTTACCTATAAAAATAAATGCAATTAAATACAATAAACTAAACAAATAGCACATGCATCTCTTAATTATAAACTAGTAAACAAACATTTTTTACTAAGTGAATAAACAACATAGATATGTATAAAAAAGATATCACAAAATGAGTATTGTTCAACAAAAAAAATCGAGGCACACATTACATTATAAAAACATACATATAAATTGAAATTTATATTCTTGAAAAGAGTATCCAAAGCTATAAAGCTAAAAATGTATATGACATTGTTAAGTATAAGCATGAAAGCCATTTAACTTTCTAGCTAAAATCATGAGTTTATGACAATAATTAATTATGTGTAAATTAAATGGAAAAGCAATGTAAACTAAACCTAATAAAGAGGGTAATTAAGTAATAATAAAAAACAATCAATAATATTATAATATGACAACTACGAACTACCTAAGATTTAGACTTCAGAGAACTTGAAGTCTTAGAGATTTGTTGTTAGACTTGGACAAGGCAAAGATGAGTAAGGTAAAGAGAGATAATGGATCTAGCGAGTATAAATTGACAAGAGGAGAGGAGAGATCGATCATATCTCAATGATTTGTGGATCTGAAGGGAGGAGATTGGCTATTGAGAGAATGGATAGAGCAGAGAGTGCAAAAGTCGGAAGTCAAAAGAAGAGAAGAAGAGAGAGGATAGAAGCCAGAAGTCTAAAACAAGAGAGGAGAGATGGATGACAGAAAAATGCTAGCTAGAAGCAAACTGCAAGGGAGGAAAGATGGGATGAGAGGTGGTGGCTTGTGCTTGAGCATTTAGGGTTATATATACAATTTTAGTCCTTAACTTTAAAATTTTGCATTTTAGTCTGCCAACCAATATTTCTTTTGGAAGATGTTACTAACCAATATTTATGGTATCATCTAGTACCATCTAAAAATACTGGTATTAGTCAATATTGAAGTTCGGTATATAACTAATATTTCCTGTGCAATTTACAGTACAATGCTCATAAGAGTGAATAGTTTCTAATCTAAAGAGAAATTCTTCTATAATTTCTTTATCTCTTCTTAAATTGAAATTTGATTGTTTTCATAGAATACTTACCATTGGAATTTTCATTCTAATTTATGGATATGATGGAGAAGTAATTAACTAAAATGGCCTTATGAATTTGAGATTCTAATCTAGTCCATTGTTGATTCTAATTATATGTTTTTTGAATGCTTACATATACAAGGTTATATAATTAAGGTTACATATACAAGTTTATATAATTAACTTGTTCTACTAAGTTATTGGTAGCTTTTAAGGTTACATTTTAATTTTGATCTTCTAATAATGTCTTACATGGTATTGTCTTACTATTATCTCGGTAGATGGTGGATGAATTATTTTTACTATTCTTCCATTAGTAGTTTTATGATATTTAAAAAAAATTCTAAAACATTTACTCCTTTTTAATATACTTTGAAACTTCTAGTATTTATTGTTTTCATATCTTTGAACTATTTGCCACTATAATTTCCAAATACATATTTTCAAATCATTATTGTTGATCCTGAAATTGGATTTAGTTACTCCTTTTAAGAACTATTGATATAATTCAATTTTCATTCATCTTTAAGCTCTTAATATATTAAACTGATATTTGTCAATGAATATAAAAAAATTTCTTGTTTCTTATTGTCTAACGTTGCAGAGATAACCGTTGACATTTGGAATTTAGACTTCTCACCTTTTAGAATGTCAGAGAATATATTCCTCTTATTTTCAGCAAATAGTAACATAATTTGCCCTTGTTGATGTTGGCCTCCGAATTTTCGGAAGACTGACAGCTTCTTGTCACATTTATTACCTTTTAGTTTTCAATTCCTTCACCAGATTCCCGTCGCTTCTCGTGACTTGGCTGTAGTTATCGTTTCAATTTCAGACATCGCATTGCTTTCAATGTTTGAACTACTTGCATCAGTTAAAGTTATCTGGTCAATTCAGAGTTGGGAGGCATATGATGCATGAGAGATTTTCTGATATGTTCCTGAACTTTAGGATTAATTACACTAACATGTTTTTCATTTTGGTGTATTTCAAAAAATGTATGATTTCGATTTGATTTGGGCTGTGTACAATCATTTTCTACACGTCCCATTGGTAATTAAAATTTTTATTTTGCTTATTTACTCACAGACTAAAAAACTGTAGCAAATTTCATTTTAATTTACCCTTAACAACGCCAACGTCGATTCAACTTCAATAAGAAACCGGCTAACAAGTATGGCCTTCTTGTTGAGTTAAACCCGTTTAATTAGAACGTTCCCTCTCTGTATATCTTCGTCCCAACTCCCAAGAATTGGAACATTCCAATATTGTGAAAAGGGATGGCATGCAATAAGTTTACAAATGTCGAATACATGGTCACGAGGAACTTAACATGTTGGGAAATGGAGAGCCTGTTGGTATAATTAGCAGAAAGGGACTTGAGTCTCTTTGGACCCGTGAACCAAATCCCTGATGTGAAAAACCATTCCAATGCTCGGAATTTCACGTGGGAATTTTGTGCTTTCCGATAAAGTTGAGTTGGCAAGGAGCTGGAGATATATGCTCAAAACATAAACTAGAGCAGAGGGGCTTGCCCTGGAACCTTTAGATGCACTTATCCCATGCTATCCAAAAGGAATCTCATGGAAATGATATCTAAGAAAATTCTGGATCAGCTATCCACGTCACCATCTTCACTTCAACAGCCCTTCGAATATCGTCCTTGATTGGGATGGAGACTCATAAAATTTATTTACTGTGGAATCCTCGATAACTCGAGGAACATGCATGAACTTGATAACTTATATTTAGGCTGAATTGCTGAATTTTTGGTACTGCGACTCAGCTCTTGTGTCCATGTTTCATTTGACATATATTGACTTTTTTTTGGTAAGTCAGAAGAATTTATAAAAATCAAAAGATATGTACAAAATGGACTCAACCAGAGGACACAAACTGCTAATTCTTTTGAATCTATCCCACTAATCCTACCCTAAGAGACTAGAAAGCAAGGACTTTGATAACTCAAGGGGACCAACAAATATATCTTTTGAAAGCTAGTTGCCTACCTTCACTACCTTGTAGCTCACCGTCAAACTCATAACAAATCAGTTCTCCTATTCTCTAACCAAATCCACACAGAAGTATACAATTTATCAAACAAATGTTAACCTCAGCTAAACAAATCCAAGCCTAGCTACCGCAACACAATCATGTAAAAACCAAATTCAATAGCTGAACTTCAACTTCCCTTGCCAAGATTGGATTGGAACCATCTCGTCAGTTTAGGTGGAGGGAACAAAAATCAATGGCTGATGGTGTTTCTGGTGTTACCTGAAGGCCCTTCGTAGGTGGTGATCTGCCACTATGGAAGTTTGAATAATCCTTGCAATTATCTTCGTTGTGCCTAAAGGGACCAAGTCCTTCTGATTCCTTAAGTGTGATTGTAAACAAGAAATGTCCTAACCCGGTCCTCTATGTCGCTTTAGAGACTGAAGGAAGTTGGATTGCCAACTTAGGAAAGTTGGATCACCAATTAACCCCTATCCGATCTTCAAATGGAGACACATATGCTGTTGACCAAAGGATATTTTGAACTATCATCCTGTAGAAAAAAAGTTAGTGAAGAACAATATATTAATATAATTACCTCCTCTCTATGTTTGAGCTTAAAAGTTCCCTAACTTGGGAGATTACTCTGAAGTACACACTCTCCACATCCTTGGCTTCATCCTTGAAGGTTCTTGCATTCTATTCAGTCCAAATATGATAAATAGTAGTAGATAGCAGGATTGGGAAATTATTAAGGTCTAAATTCTTGTTATTGGAAGCAGTATTAAACTAAGTGAGAATAGCTGAAAGGTTTGGCTGATTAGGGTAGTGCAAATTAAAGTGTGAGAGGCAACGGTCCCAAATGGTTTTAGAGAATGTACATTCGAAAACAAGTGGTCAATGATTTCATTAGTGGATATGCACAAGGAGCAGTGGTTAGGAGTTTGGAGGTAGGTCAGTTTGTCCTGGGTTTGCAACTTTTGAAGGAAAGCAAGCCACAGGATAAAGGAGCACCTAGGTCTACTGTGTTTAGACCATACTAGCTTGTGCCAAGGAACTTCCTGTAAAGGGGGTCACAAGAATTTATAGGCTGAATCATTAGTATACTTTTTTGTAGGGCTAGCTATCCATTCCAGACAATCGGGTTGGGAACTATTTGGGAGGTACCAAGGTGTTTCAAGGTTCCTGATGAAGTCTATGGATACCTCATGCCATCTCCATTCATCATTAAGGATGATTTCAGAAACTCTTGCTGTCATCGGAAGCTCCGAACTATTGATCTCTCTCAGTGTAGGAAAGGTCCTCAGGATTCCTTTTAGGTGCTAGGGATCCTGCCATAAAAGAGTAGATATACCATTTCTAATCTTAAATCTGAATTGGTGCCATAATTTGTCCCTCATATACAAGATCTTTCTTTAACTCCAAGAACTATTATAAGTAGGTTGAGCACTCCAGAAGTTTTTCCTTTTCAGAATGATGGTATGCACTCACTTAACCTACAGGGCCTCCCTATCTTCAAACAAATTCCAGATCCATTTTCCTAACAGAACTTGATTCCATATTGTCAAATGTTTTACTAGTAAACCCCCTCCTTTTTGATCTACTAATGTCAGTCCACTTAACCTTAGCATGAGAATTTGTATCAACCTTCCCAGCCCACAAAAATTTCCTAAGCTTGATCTCAATATCCTTAAGGATGGAAGAAGGAAGTATGAAATGTGTTGACCAGTAGACTTGGAAAGAAAAAAGGACTGATAGCCAACCCACCTATTGATCCTATTTTCTATTCTGTCTAAAAGGCAGAGGCAATCCCTCTGAGATAGCCAACCTGTAATGAGAGGAACCCTTAAATATTGTATAGAAAGGGAACCTTGCTGAAGTCCTAAAACAAGTTTCATTTGATGATTTAGATAGTTTACATTCGGGGATAAAAAAACTGACTCTTGGAAGTATTCATATCCATGTCAGAAAACATAAAGAAGGTATATAAAGAATCAAGCAAGGTCTGAGCAGATAAAAAATCCTCATGACAAAACATTAAGGGATCATCAACAAACAGAAGATGGTTGAGTTTGAGGCCTTGACATCTCCTCCCTTCAATTGTTTTCTTTAATCGAAGGACTTGTTAGAGCATAGAATTCATTTATTCTTTATCATTCTTTCTTATAATACTGTACATATACGTGTATGGTTAATCGTCTCTCCTCTCTCTTATGTAACCAATTCTGTTACTATAACTAATATAAATGTAAAAGTTGAGCACACTCCTCAGTGTGCCAAAATATTTCATACACTACGTAACATTTCTTTCTTGATATTAGAACATTTTATTCTCAAATGGCTTCCTCTTCAGTAGCATCTTTTATAACTTCTGTTGTCTTTATCTCGACTACCCAGACCTTCAAAACATACTCTCTTTTTAATTCCTCCAGCCAAACAAACTCTATCAAGTTGGATAGAGGAAACTATCTTGTGTGGGAATTCGTCGTCTTACCACTAATCTTCGTCGAAGGACATTTTCTCAAGTCACATATCAATGAATCCGGTTCGACACCTTCTCGGTTCGTCTTTAAAGGAGCAGATATGACTCCAAATCTAGCCTTCAAAGAATGTTATGTTATAAATCAACTTCTAGTTGGCTAGCTATATAATCGACTTCTAGTTGGTTGGCTACATAATACAATGATCCCAGAAGTTAGATCTCAACTGCTTCACTACCGCACAACTCATGATCTTTAGGTTGGTGCTCATAATCTCACCTTAGCATCAATGAAATTGCGTGTTATGGTGTTCAAGTCGGAGCTTTATCAAACACATAAAAACTCAATGAAAATGGATGAGTACATTAGAAAAATGAAAAGCGTTATAGATCCTACTATTGGCCGAAGCTCCTATTGCAACGAACGACCTCATTCTTCATACAGTAAATGATCTTGATTTAGACTATAATGTTGTTGTAGTAAAGCTAGTCAATCAAGCTAACCTTACCTGGATTGAAGCACAATCTACCCTCCTTGCCTTGAAAAGTCTTCTAGAGCAACTTAACCGCTTCTCGACTCTATCAGTTTAACCTACTACAAATGTTGCTCAACGTATTGGACGCTATAGTGTAGATCTTTCTTGCTATATGTTATCTTTATAATTTTAGGTCTTTTCTTCTGTACAAAGATTTGTTTATGTATAAGAGCTCTTCTAGCAGTAGATTTATGGTAAGTTTTCCATCCTATTTAGGATTTTCTGTATATATGTTGTACGAAGGTGAATGCAAGGGAACGAATTGTTTTTCTCCAAACTTTCTTTAGACTCTTACATAGTATAAGAGCCATGGCTAATGATGGGAAAGAAATCATTATGCCATCGACTTCTGCAAAGGTCTTTTCAAATCCTTATACGTTGAACTCGAATGATAACCCAGGTAATATTATTACCCAAGTTCAGTTGAGAGGGGAAAAGTTTTAGGAATGGGCATAGGCAATTCGGAATACTCTGCGACCTAAGAAGAAGCATGGTTTCATTGATGGAACTGTTAAACACCCAGAAGAAGATTCTATCGAAATTGAAGATTGGTAGATAGTTAATTCAATGCTTGTGGCTTGGATTTTTAACCCCATTGAGCCCATGCTTCGTTCGACCATATCTCATATAGAGAACATGAAGGACTTATGGGAAGTTATCAAGAAAAGATTTTCTATAGGCAACAGATCGAGAGTACAACAATTGAAATCAGATCTTGCAAATTACAAGTAGGATGGGCAGGCCATAGTCACATATTATGACCAGCTCAAAACAATTTGGGATGAATTGAACAACTATGACTAGATACCAGTGTGTAAATGTAGTGGATGCAAATGCAACCTTATTGAGGAATTGGAAAAGAAACATGAAGAGGAGAAAGTTCATTAATTTTTGATGGGCTTAGATGATGAAGGGTATGGAATATTATGTTTTGATATACTGAGTACAGAACCACTACCAAACCTGAATCGGGTTTACTCAACAATTGTTCAGCAGGAGTGGATGAGGAACATGACACGAATAAAGGAAGAAAAAGGTAGCCTCATGAGCTTTGCAATACAAGTTGTCACTCGAAGTTCAAGAAAGGATAAAAGTACAATTTGTTCAAATTGCAAGCAAGGAGGACATGATGCTGAGTCTTGCTTTCAATTAATAGGATACCCATAGTGGTGGGGGAATAGGCGTCGCTCTAATATGTTTAGACGGGTTGGGGGACACAAACGCCAAACTGGAAGTCATGTCAAAGGAATCAACTTACGAGCCAATGCTGTGCACGTACCTAGAAGTGAAGGAGAACAAGAAAATGTGATTGATGCTGACAAGAAGGGTTTTACTGGGCTGAGTGATGAACAATGGAACAAATTGATGGGAATGTTGAGCTCGACTAAGAATAATAGTAATGAAAGGTTGTCAGGTAAGCAAATTATTTTATCTTGTATTATTGACACAGGTGCTTCCCATTATATGACAGGAACATATGCTTACCTTAAAGAAGTTTGTGATATCGAACCTTGGTCTGTTGGTTTACCTAATGGAAATAAGACAATGGTGGTTAAAGACTTGGAAGGGATTTAAAGCTGCAACATATTCTTTTTGTTCCCAATTTGAATTGCAATTTAATATCTGTGTCAGAGCTTCTACATGATTCGAGTTTGGTGGCTCAGCTTACTGACAAATTTTATGCTATACAGGACCTAGATTCGAGGAGGCTGATTGGAGCAGGTGAACAACGTGAGGGACTTTATTTTCTCAAAGGAGTAGCTTCGGCTCACGCATGCAAAACCACAAATGACGCGTCCTTTGATCTATGGGATAGGAGGTTGGGTCATCCTTCTCCAAAGGTGGTAGTGTTGGGACCCGTTTTCGAAACCCAACCTTTCAGAATCAAAAAGCGTGTGTACAGAATTTTTCGAAAAATAGATCTTGAAATCATAAAGCGTGGGCGAAAACTAAAGAAATCAAAAAGCTTAAGGTCAAAACTTTTAACTCCGACATCCGAAAACGCATACTTTAGAAAAACGTTAGAAACTGTAAAGACACACTTGGTCTAAACTAATCCAAATCGGTATAAATGTTTTTTTCAATATTATTCAAAGCAATTTCAATTTCAAATGTGAGATTCATCGACCCTCATTCAAAGCAACTTCAATTGCCAAATGGACTTTATCAATCCCACTCAAGTCTCAATTTATATGATTCCTCCAATTCAATCATATCGCATATCTCATCTTTAAAAAAAAAACACTTATCTTTCTTTTTCCATAAAAATCTCCCACACACGTATATATACCCACAATTTATATACAAAACTCA
>JAOSBK010000206.1:16284188-16300914 GCA_027568895.1 Erythroxylum shatona | reverse complement strand
GGCATTGCCCAACACATAATAACCTAAACATATTACCCACTCATCATTAACTTACTACATTCACTACCTAATTCCTCGTTTAATTCCATTTAATAATTCCCAAGAAAAGTTCAGGGAGGCTTGTGATGTTTGTTTTAGAGCAAAAAAAAAAAAAACCAAGGAAGTGTTCTTTTTTAGTGACAAGAAAGTCAAAGAGTGTTTTGCTTTGATACATTGTGACTTATGGGGACCTTATAGAGTTCCTACATCTTATGGTGCAATCTATTTTTTAACAATAGTTGATGATTGTTCTTGTGTTGTTTGGATATACTTGCTCAATGAGAAAGATAAGGTTGCTTATGTTCTTAGACAATTTATTGTGATGATTCAGAGACAATTTGAGAAAAATGTGAAAACTGTTAGAAGTGACAATGGAAGTGAATTCGTATGTTTGAAGAAATATTTTGAGGAGAATGGTATTTTCATCAGACATTATGTGTCAGTACACCTCAACAAAATGGGTGAGTTGAAAGAAAACATCGCCATATTCTTAACATGGCAAGGGTTTTATGATTTCAAGTGAATTTTTCGATTAAATTTTGGGATAAGCGTGTACTTACAGCTGGTTACTTAATTAACTGAATCCCCTACAATGTTGAATGGTAAAACACCATATGAAATTCTTTTTGGAGTGCCCCCTTCTTATGAGCATCTTAAAATCTTTGGGTGCCTATGCTATACACATAATTTGAATTGGAAAAATGATAGTTTGCAAGTAGAAGTAGAAAGTGTGTTTTTATCGGGTATCCTTTTGAAAAGAAATGATGGAGATTGTATGATTTGGAGAATGGTGAATATTTTGTCTCTAGAGATGTGGTCTTTGCTGAAATTGAATTTTCTTATGCTGAAAAGACTATTACAAATATGGAGCTAACTAAAGATATCACTTTGGGCTTTGATGTTGTTGAGGATCAAAAGGAGCAAAGTGAGAAAGAGGAAGTCAATATTGTTGTCAATGAAGAAACTAGAAATAGTGATGGGGATGGCATAGGTCAGATTGATGGTAAAAAGGACCATCTTAGTAGGGGATATAGAATAAGGCAACCCTCAGTTTGCTTGAAGGATTATGTGACTCATGTTGTTCAAGCAAGCCCCTCAACGAGTTCTTTGTTCCAATTAAACTCCTCAAGTATTCCTTATCCTATAGCACATTTTGTGAATTATGATAAATTCTCCTTGCAACATCAATCATTTTTGGCTAGTATTACTATAGGCTATGAACCTAATACTTTTGTAGAGGCAATGAAAAAGGAATGTTGAAGAGAAGCAATGAAAAAGGAGATACAGGCTCTGGAGGACAACAATACACGGACAGTAAAAGACCTGCCTCCTGGAAAGAAAGCAATTGGCAGCAAGTGGGTCTATAAAATTAAGTATAACTCAGATGAAAGTGTTAAACGTTGTAAAGCACATTTAGTGATTCTTGGCAATAATCAAGTTGAAGGAATTGATTATCATGAAACGTTCGCTCCTGCAACAAAAATAACTACGGTTCACATTTTTCTTACTGTTGCTGCCATGAAAGGTTGGGAACTTCATCAGATGGATGTACAAAATGCATTTTTGTATAGTGATTCAGATGAGGAGATATATATGAAAATGCCTCCTTGTTTCATTTCTTCAACACTAGGAAAGGTGTGTCATCTTCAAAAATCCTTATACAGTTTGTGTCAAGCACCTCACTATTGGTTTGCTAAGTTGTAGCATCCTTGAAGGGGTAAGGAATCACACAATCTAGTTCTGATTACTCTCTATTTATTTTTCGAGATGGTCTTATACTCTTAGCTATACTTGTCTATACAGATGATCTCATTATTGAGGGTAATGATGAAACCGCAGTGCAAAAATTCAAGGCTTATTTGAGTAGATGTTTTCATATAAAGGATTTGGGGAAGTTGAAATACTTTCTCGGGATAAAGGTAGCATGCAACTCGGATGGCATTTTCTTGTGTTAGCGTAGATATGCTTTGGATATTCTATCTGAAGCAGGTTTGCTTGTAGCTAAGCCTACCAACACTCCTCTTGAACAAAATCACAAGTTGGCTCTTGCTACAGGGGATGACATTGATGATCTAGATCAGTTTAGAAGACTGGTTGGGCAAGTAATTTATCTCACAATTACTAGACCTGAGCTATCATATTGTGTGCATGTTCTTGTTTAGTTTATGCAGCATCCGAAGAAGGAGCATTGGGATACAGTTTTGCAAGTTGTGCGTTATTTAAAGAGGAATACAGGTCAAGGTATTCTGCTTCAGACCAATTGTGATTTGAAACTGTATGCTTACTGTGACTCGGATTGGGCTGCCTGCCCATTGACTCGATGATCTTTGACTAGATATTTTGTTTTCTTGGGACGTTCATTTATTTCTTGGAAAACAAAGAAACAACACACAGTGTCTAGATCCTCTGCAGAAGCTGAGTATCGCTCTATGACTACTACAGCTTGCGAGCTCAAATGGTTAAAGGGATTATTGGATTCTCTTGGTGTTGAACACTCTGTTCCTATGCATTTGTATTGTGACAGTCAATCAGCATCGCACATTGCTGCTAATCCTGTCTTTCATGAACCAACAAAGCATATTGAAGTGGATTGTCATTTTATTCATGATGATATTAAAAATGGGAATATTCAGACTGTATTTGTTAAGTTCTCTATGCAACCTACCAATGTTTTTACGAAGGCTTTGGGTAAAGATCAATTTGATTTTTTTCTCTGCAAGTTGGGCATTTTTAATCCTCATGCTCCAACTTGAGGGGGGGTATTGGACATTATAGTGTCGATCTTTCTCGCTATATATTAGGTCTATAATTTTGGGTCTTTCCTTCTATACAAAGATTTGTATCTGTATAAGAGTTTTTCTAGTGGTAGATTTATGATAAGTTTTTGATCCTATTTAGGATTTTCTGTATATATGTTATACGAAGGTGAATGCAAAGGAATGAATCATTTTTCTCCAAACTTTCTTTAGACCCTTACACAACGTGATGACACTGATAATCAATCCTCTAATATGAATCAAAATGCCACCAAACAAAGTTCCTGGAGAGGGTTACGTGGTGGTTCTCGAGGATGCCGAGGCTGTGGATATCGAGGTGACTTCAACAATGGAAATCGACCATACTGTCATTTATGTGAGAAACTAAGACACGTAGTAGCAAACTACTACCATCGTTTTAACAGAAATTTCAAACCTGCATCTTACTTTGGATGTGGTTTTGTGAACTATTCTGCCCTACAAACCTTCTATACTAACTCGTCAAAAGGGTACTATGCTGATCCACAAACAATCTCCGATCCATCATGGTATATGGATAGTGGGTAAACTATCATGTGAGTCCATATGCTAATCAATTAGAGAATATCAATCATGTAGCTAAGACTCATCCCTATACTTACACTGGAGAACCAACACGTGTAGTTGGAATAAGTTCCACCTCTTTACCTATATCTAACTCCAGACTTTACCTTAAAGATGTATTACTAATACCATCTATAACTAAAAACCTTACGAGTGTTAATAAACTCACTAAGGATAATCCAGTAGGTGTTCATTTTACTAATGATGGTTGTGTTATAAAGGACAAGAAGATAGGACATCCTTTAGTTCAAACCAAGGAATGTATGAAATATATGAACGTGCTCCAGTGGCTCAAGTTCATATGGTGTTACTTACATAAAAAGAAAAAGAGTTCCTAAAATGGCATTACAAGCTAGGACGTCCCTATGATAGAGTTCTAAAGAAAATATTAAATAAGTGTAATGTGAATATTCAATATCAAAATTTTGTTTATGAAGCATGTCAATATGGAAAATCAAAACAACTACCCTTTTCCAAATCTATGTCTCATGCTTCTTTTCCTTTGAAATTCATTCATACGAACCTTTGGGGACCCTCACCGGTTCAATCAATAAGTGGTGATCACTTCTATATTCATTTTGTCGATAATTACAGTAAATACACCTGGATATATCCACTGAAACACAAAGGCAAAGTTGTGAATGCTTTCAACTTATTTCAGGCACAAGTTGAAAATTATTTTAACATAAAAATCAAAGCCATACATTGTGATAATGGGACTGGATATAGAACCTTTGTGAATATTACATAAGCAGTAGGAATTGGAAGGAGGTTTACTTGTCCATATACCTCTACATAAAATCTAAGAGCATAATGCAAACATCGACATGATGTCGAGACGAGGTTGACACTATTAGCTTAAGCTTAGTTACCACTCACATACTGGGTAGATGCTTTTCAAATGACGGTATACCTCATCAACCGGCTACCAACATCTACACCTAAAGGATCAACTCCTCTGTTTTAGTTTTATGGAGTAGAACTTGATTACAAAACATTATAGCCTTTCGGATGTGCATGATATCCCTGTCTAAAACCAAATAATGCGCATAAGTTCCAATTCCATAGTCAAAAATGCGTTTATCTTAGACTTGCGTCTCAACATAAGGGATCCAAGTGTCTCAGTTCTTGAGGAAGAACATACATCTCACATCATATTTTGTTTGATGCTTTATTTTTCCCTTGTACTGCAGGTTTTCTAAATCGACGAGTGATATTTATAGAGAATGAGTGTATTATTCCTTTGATAATTACTCCAAACAAAGAAAGCACTTGTAACTTCGAGAGCAACAAAATTGCATAATCTCTAATGTCCAATAAAGAACATGTTGGCTCAATGGATAAATCTCCAATGGCTATAATCTCCTCACATGAGCCTCATTCATCGAGTCACGAGTCTTTTTCAACAGATGGGTCGAGCTCTAGTAGGTCAAGCTCTAGTGGGCCAAGCATAGGTAAGTAGGTAATGGGTCAGTCTAGAAGCTTATATGAAATGTAGGTCCAAACGAGCACACACCCAATGACTACACGAGCAAAGGATGGTATATACAAGCCCAAACATCCATTTGTTGGGCTACTTCACTCAAAAAGATCAATCTGTTTAGCTCAACTCATAGAACCTCGAAATGTCACAAATGCTTTGGCCTCATTACACTAGAAGCAAGCCATGATTGATGAATTCGAAGCCCTTCAGTGTAATAAGACATGGATTCTCGTTCCTTACACTGGTACACAGAAGCTGGTTGACTGTAAATGGGTTTTCAAGACAAAGCTTAAACCAGATGGCTCCATCCTCGAGCACAAAGCTCAGCTTATCACAAAAGGATTCTAGCAAGCACCAAGAATTGATTATGGAGAAATATTCAGTTCTGTGATAAAGCCAACAATAATCCGAGTTGTTCTCACCATTGCTATCATTTATGGCTGGGAGAGTTGACAATTGGATGTTAATAATGCATTCCTCAATGGTTTTCTTCAAGAGAATGTTTACATGTGCCAACCTGAAGGCTTCTGTGATCATCGACGTCCAAATCATGTATGCAAACTAATAAAAGCATTATATGGACTCAAGTAAACACCTCATGCTTGGTTCGACCGACTACGTCTGACCTTGTGAGTTGGAAATTTCAGAATGCTAAAAGTGATGTGTCACTGTTCTTTCTATGTATGCCAAAGCTCACAATTTTTATTCCTATATATGTCGATGATATAATAATCACCGATAATGATCCTAGCTACCTAAAATATTTAGTTCTGAAGCTAAGCAATCTATTTTCCTTAAAAGAGCTTAGTCCCATATACTACTTTCTAGGAATAGAAATTTGCAGAGACAGCTTGGGCATTTATTTGAGTCAAGCTAAATATACATTTGATATCCTAAAGAGATTTCACATGTTGGACTGGGCTCCAGTACCAACTCCAATGGTCACTAGACGTCAGTTTTTAAAAAACAATGGAACACCCATGAAAGATCCATCTCTCTATCGACAAGCTATTGGATCCCTTCAATAACTTACCACCAGCATGCCTGATATAGCTTACTTGGTAAATAAACTTAGCCAATTTCTATCTCAGCCCACTGACATTCATTTTTAAGGAGTAAAACGTATTCTTAGATATCTTAAGGGTACCTGTCAACTTGGTCTATGTATTAAGCCTTTCAAATCTCTTCAGGTGACTGCATTCACTAATGCAGATTGGGCTACAGACGTCGATGATCGAAAAGTCTTGGCTAGTGTTTGTGTATATCTTGGGAGTACGTTAGTTTCTTGGAGCTCTCGTAGACATAGAGTTGTTTCTCGTTTGAGCATAGAGTCTGAGTACTGAGCCCTTGCAGATGATGCAGTCGAGGTTAAATGGATATGTTCGTTACTATCTAAGCTTGGATTATTTTCACAACAACCTTCTATGATTTGGTGCGACAATCTAAGTGCTCGTACTCTTGCTGCCAGCCTAGTTCAGCATGCACGTAGTAAACATATAGAGATTGACGTTCATTTCATTCGTGATCTCATATTTTCAGGCTTCATAAACATTCGCTATGTACCTTTGTTTTACCAAGGCACTAACTCTTTCTTTCTTCATTCAATATCGAAACAAACTCGGATGAATAGTAGCACCCTCTCGTTTGAGGGGGAATGTTAAAGCATAGAATTCATCTATTCTTTATCATTCTTCCCTACAATATTGTACATACAAGTGTATGGTTAATTGTCTCTCTCTCACTCTCGTGTAGCCAATTCTGTTACTACAACTAATATAAATGTAAAGCCTAAGCACATACCTCCGTGTGCCAAAATATTCCTTACACTACGTAGCATTTCTTTCTTAACCTTATCGTCAGATCATGAGACCCAATATTTACACAGGCATTTAACATGAGTTGAGTTGACAGCAGATAGTCTTGTTAGAAGATTTAAAAGCCGACTATTTCCAGAATATTTAAGACCTTAAATGCCTACCATGCTACTTTACGACTCCAAGTTTAGGATTGTAGAATCTTCCACGAACTGTATCAAAACCCATTGAATCAAGTTTTTAAAAAGCAATTTGGTTTCCATATATAACCTTTTGGATCAAGTGGTTTTTTCTTTTCATTATTTCCCGGAGCCACTTCCGCTCTAGATAGAATCCCTTATCAGGATTCTAAGTAATTTATTAACTGATATTAAGCCAAAAACAAAACATGATATTCGCCGGTGGATTCGAGAAAGATTTGCAAGGAAGATATTGAGTGAACTGAACGGTGTCTATCTAGGTTGGTTGAGTTACATAAAAGGAAGAGGGGGCTAGGGGCAAACGCGCATCCCAGAGAAGCACAAGTTGAGGCTAACGACCTTATCCATAATTATGTTGATGCATGTCAAAAAATTGTCAAAGACACGTGGAGACGAGGGTTGGCGCTAGCGACATGTCCACTTGGACACAAAGCAAAGCAACCATATGTCCAAAAAAAAATGAAGAGTGGGGTGGTGGCACATCACATGGCCTGCACCACCAAATTAATCCAAAGGGAAGAGATCGTTCTTCTTTTGGGGCTTATAAATAGCAATGAACGTTTACGCTGCATCTCCACAACTGCAACTGCCAATCTTCACGTGTCCTCTCTCTGTCTCTGCCTTTGAAATTTTATCTGTTTGTTTCCCTTATTTGGTCCTTTTCTCTCTGCAAATCTTATCCAGTCACTGCTTCTATCTTTTATTTTTTTCTTTCGTAATTTTTTCCTCTTTTTTATTATTATAATTATTGGTATCCCTTTTCGGGGTCAGTGAGGTCGTTACAGCTAGTTGAAGAAGATACATCTATCAAAGAGTAGTTTTGTTCGTTGGTTGACAAAGAAAGCTAGCAACAATTTAGCTAGGTTTGAGGTTGAATTAGTCTTAAACAGTCACCGTTAAGCATGGAAAACAAGAGGAAAGTCGGTGGTTCTTCGCTGGATCATTTGTTTGGTCCTAAGGACTCCCCTTCCTCCTCATCGTCCTCTACTGGGATATTTGGTTCTATTTTCTCCACCCCATCAACGGTACAGGGTCTTTATCTTTTTCATATTTTTCAATCTGATTCGTTTACTGCGTGTTTCAATTATGGGGTTCTTGCTGTTGGCCCTTAAATAACTTTTGTACTGCATCTGCATGCATAACAAAGGCGATATACCTCTTGAGAGATCTTCATGGAAGTTTCGTCCACATAGTTGTAGTAAGTATAAGAGCAAATGTAGTGGAAAAGGGAAATAGAAGAAGAAGTAGCTTAGGAAGACGGACAAGAAAGAAATTTAACTTAATTTGACAGACGATATAGAGTGGTTTGTTTACACATGTAGAAAAATCAACTCAGAGAAGTGGGCAGTACATGTAGAGCACAAGTGATATGTCTAAAGTTTCTTTGAAAACTTGGTTCAGTTAGTTCGAGGGATTTTCTTACAGAGTTGTCTCTTCCGCTTCTAATTTTAGGCACTAGGGAGAGACCCAGGAAGTCAAGTTGGCAATGGCAACTATGGAAAATCAGGTATTTTATGAAGACTTTAGAGAGAAAAAGGTTCGTACCTTGGGCAATCCTTAATTTCACACTTCATTTTATTTCCTTTCAGATAGTAACAGTTCTATCGGCAGAGGAGAGGGCAGTGGAGTAAGTGGGAAAGATACGATGACTTCGGTTTATCAGAATGAATCAGTACAACCATGTTACTTCAGCTCATCAATATATTATGGAGGTCAAGAAAATTACTCTCCAAAGACCAAGAATTCAGAATCACACAACATTGTGAGTGTAACAAACCAACTTGCAATATAAGATCGGTGGCCCCTTTAGTTAGCAAAACGGTTTTGATCATCTTCTATACGATAATATTGGCTAGCCAACCCATCATTGGCTTAACGAAATGAGCTAAATTGAGGTTATTTAGTAACCCTTTCGTCAGTGGAACTTATTTTTATCTATTAATAGCTCAAAAAAGATGGTGGAGATGATGATCCCAATGGCAACAATTCAAATAGTGCATCAAGAGGGAACTGGTGGCAAGGTATTGAACTGTCTTTTTCTTTTGTTCTTAATTAGAAGGGCACTCAAGGTTCTCATAGCAAAATGTTTTCTGTCATCATCTTACTGGTTTTGATAAACTTGGACTATGTAATCCCACAGGTTCACTTTACTATTGACCCCCTACCCAAGTTATCCTCAAGTTCAGCTCCTATAATTTAAGGTACGTACACATAGAGTGCGTACTTGAAATAATTGTTCACATAGTTTTATATAAGTGCTTTTCTGTTTCAATATTGCATACAAGTCCTGATCTTTATTGAATCAAATCTCTACAACTCCTCCCTCTTTTATTTACGATTCTTTGTTCTATTAGGCGTAACTACGATTCCAAAGGTGACATAATAGAATAGACAATATGGGTAGCATCGTTCTTTTTTTATCTCTTTGGGATTTTTGACCAATGCCTAATGATGGCAACAAATAAAATTGAATAAGTAAAAGAAAAAGAAATCGTTGTTGACTCAAGAAAGAAGAGAAACATGATAATATTTTTTAAAATCAATAAATGAATAACATTATGATTCTTGCTTCTTTTTAAATTGGAAAGCTATAATGGTTTGTTTTACTTTTGAACTATGCCAACCACAGCGATACTAAAGTGGCGTTTAATTGTTGACTGTGACGCAAGCCTGATGACTATGAGCAACTTTCTCACGAAGGAAATAAGACATAAGCATTGTTAGTTGAAACTTGAAAAAGTTTTGCAACAGAGCTTAATGTGGCAGGACTTGCGGCTTTGATGCAGGAGTGTTTTGTCCCAGCTAGTTTTTACACTTGAGCTTGTATGTGGTTATGGAAGCTTTTAAATAGTCTCTTCCACTCTTGTACACTTCTAAAGTTTGTTTTGCGTAACTAAGCCAAACCTTCTACTAGATGGTAAGATGAACCATGACACGTGGGTTTCAGCTTTTAAGTTTTGTTCCTTTTCTGTGGGAGAAATATACTGTCTCTCTGCTCATAACCATTTTACCATATTATAGTCTTTGTAGATAGACTATATTACGTTGGGCGTTAGTCATGAGCTTAGGCACTAACTCTTCATTCCCAGTATTACCTGGAAATTTGAGGCGTAAGATAAAAACTAAGTGTTCCAATTGGTTCCATCCCTTATTTCTTAAATTAAGCACTCATTTTCGTAAGTGAAATCCTATGTCTAACATCACTTAGACTGGAGTAGCTTTCAGATTTTGTCTTTATCTTTTTTTTTCTTGGTATGGTATATATCTAGGCGCACTTTCTTCCTACAACCAAATCACAAAATTCAATGATCAATTTTAAAAATTAAAGATATTTTTGGTTGACAACCTAAACTGTTGATTAGTGAGTTAAATGCTTTTATGTCATTGAACAAAGTATGAGATTTCATATGACATATTATTAGTGAATGTCACCAATTTAGTCCACCAAAAGTTTCTCTGGGGTGAAACTCTTTTCAAGTTTTTTTTTCAAGTTTTTACATATGAGTAGATTATTTCTTAAACTGGAAGTTTTGTAGCATCACTCTAACAACTTGGAACAATATCTTAGGTGTTAAGTTAATCAAGGATATTACATTCCATTTTTAATTTAAAAATGTACATAATATCATAGTCAATTTTATTAAAAAGAATTTCAATTTTACCTTGGTTCTTTAATTATAGTTTTTCCAGTCAAGTTCCCTTTTAAGTTACAAGATTATATACTAAATTAAGCACACCTGATTTCAAGTGGTTTTTACGTTCATTATCAGTGAACAGATACCTAAATGGTTTTCTGCGGAAACCATTAAGAAAGAACTTAAAGCTTTGATGAAGAGGGGCGTTATGAGGATCATATCAGCCCAAAGAAAAGAGCAATACTTAATTTATTATATAGATTTCTGGATATTACAACGACTTTGCTGGCCAGAAGAACTAGCCACAAGGTTGCAGATTAACTCCAGCTAGCTAGCGTTCAAGTAGAAGCAATTACATACGTACATACTGAAGGTTTTCGCTCATCAAGGCACCGTGTAAGCTGCGCAGATGAACAATAAACAGATTAGAGAGTGAAACTTCTCTGCATTAAGAAGGATTAGACTAGAGTAGGAATTGATATTCTCAGAGAACAAAAAATTGAAGAGATCACAAGAAACAATAAGAATTAAGAAGTTAAAGACAGTGATAACAGAAGTAACAACATCACAAACAATTTATCACAGAAACGGGAATTTTGAAGAGACCTCCACATTTGTAACCCACAGGGCGATCAGAAATGTTGCAACGTTTGGGAATGGTTACAGCGACTTCTGGCCTAGCACCAGAAATCTTGGCTGTGTTGGAAAGCATAACAGCACAGAGACAAGCTGGGTTTTGGCCAATTTTCTTGACCTGAGCACAGCACGGCTCAGAGACCGAAGCCGTCTCGTCTTGTGCAGCTGATGAGCAAGGAGCAAGCTTGAGAGCTTCTCTATCAGGAGTTGTTGACCTCCCACATTCACCAGCCCCATCAACTTTAGCCAACTCCGAAATGCCGAGAATCACAAGAAGCATTAGAGAGCAGATGTAGTAGTACTTCGTCATAGCTTCCATATCTTCAATCCTCAATGCACAAACAACCTCGACTACTTCACTCGATTTTATATTTGAGCTGGGAGCTAAATGGTTGCTTACACGTGAACCCCATTGATCATAGTGGACATAGCACCAGGACGCTGCACTATTTTGTTTGTTGTACACGTACTCCTTCCATCATGTTTTATTTAGATTACCTGACTATTTTAAGCACTTAGTGGTCAGTGCTCTCACTAGGAACGTTGGGGTTCAGATCCTCTTGTTCTAATCTTGTTTCACTCTAAAACGACTTACGTTTTATCCATTACATTGTCTTTCTATGGCTTCAGGGGCACGACATGAGTACTTTTCGTCAGAGTTGACAGCAAATCAGTGCACAGTATCGAACCCATCATCCTCTTTGATTTCACCAAAGAGTGGAACGCATACTATTAGTTGGTATACTCGAAAAAATTACTGGAAAATGAAATTAATATACATCCTTAACTTCTGGATGCAGTTGGCTGAAATGTTGTCGAAATAGACCTTTAAAAGAACTAGAACGACTATGTGATAGACTTTTATTGAACAAAGCACGTTTATAATATCATCTTCCGGCCATCGTTTTCTCTTTCACTATCACATGAGAGAAACAATTTTTCACCATCTTCACGATTTAAAAGTCTATCCATTGCAAAAATAATAAAATATTAACAAATTAAGATCTAACTGAAACATTTATAACACTGAAATAAGAATTTTATTTATAATGTATTCTTAAAAATTAGTTATTTCTTTGATTTAACTAATCCTAAGTTTTGTTATTTCTTAACTTTGAGAAATAACTAAAATCGATCTCCCACCTATTTTTATCTATTCCAAGCATGTCCAAAATAAGTCATCCACAGGATTGAAATATCCTTCACTCCGACGTATAATGTAAGTCCATTTTCACTTCTCTATAAACTTCTTCACTTTCACTTCACTCTTCGGAAACTTGTTCATTTTCACTCTTTCTATCTCGTGATTCTCTTCTCCAAAAACTTCACTCTCTCTTCAAGTTAACCTAGCCTCTGAATGTTGTCAGTCTCTTTTGGGTAAGTTACTTATGTTTTTTTCCCAACAAGTTAATTTCTTTCTCTTCGATCGCCACCCATTTCTATTGAAGTTAGTTGTTTTTATCATTTTTCTCGTTGGACACCAAAAACAAGATTTGGAATCCCATCAATTCTTGTTCCAACAAATGCCTTGACGTCACCTAACTCTCCCACAGTACATAAAAACACACTCTCTCTACCTCAATAGTCCTCCTTTTATCGTTTTTGTTTTTCTAAGATAGCTATGCGATGATAAATTTGCATAATCAAGTTATGTTTGTGTTTTTTTTAATGGGTTTCGATTAGGTGAGAGATTAGGTTTTGTGGTTTGATTTTTCTCTTCGTTGAAAATGGCAATTACTAGCAGTTCCTGCTGAAATTACTAGCGGAGTAGAAGATTATGGAACAAAACGTGTTATGTTTTTGAAACAATAGATTGAAATTTAATGCTTATGTTCTTGAATCATAGATTGAAATTTAATGCTTATGTTCTTGAATCTCACTGGCAATTTAATGGTTCTTTATTTTTCTAGGTTTTCTCTTCACTCCAAACCTCTCCTCCACATCCACCATAAAATTTCTTTTCTTTTTTTTTTTGCTTTTCTCATAACTTGATTTGTTTTCTTCCTAGGTTTTGATCTTCACTCCGAACCTCCCCTCTTTTTTTTTTTTCTTTTTTCAGAACTTGATTTGTTTCCTTTGCAATTGCTTTTCCTTTGAAATGCTAAATTCTTTTCTTATCCCAATCATTTTGTTATGGTGTGAAAATCCTTAGACACTGTAGATCAATGACGCAAAATTTTAGTAATGTGTAATTTAAAGTTAACCTGCTACTTTATGGAACTGGGCATTATCAAAGTGAAAGTTGAAAAATTCTGTGCTTTTACCAATTCATAACAAACTAACTTCAAGTTGATTTCTTGGATTTCAACTCATGCCCACATCATTTCATGTTCTTTGAAATCATTCACAAGTTGATGTTCTGTGGTATACTTATTACTATAGTGTTAAACAAACTATTGAGTTTGAAAATTGTGCTAGCCACGTGGTTGTTTATTGACATGCAACTTGTAGGCTAGGAAAAGATGATCATATATGGAAAAGAGGGTGCAAAATATAACTACATTAAGATTGGGTTAAGTGGGGTGTTTAACTAGTAAAGCTTTCAGTAAAGTTGCTAAAATATTGACATATTGTTAATAACATGAATTTGAATAATTTTTGCGACATCCTTGGAAGTAGCTGTTATATTCAAGCATGTTATTATATATCTATTTCGCTTTAAACTTTATCAATAGTAATGCTTTCTTTTTGGTTTTCGGTGCATAACTATGGGAGTCTCGTTCCTTGGATTAACCATACTTACCGTTGTCATTTTTTTACTTCTGTTTTTGACTTTAAAACTTGTCTTTGTATTTGACAATGGTAGGTGTTGAGAAAATTGTTTAAGTAATTCACTTTTTTTAGGTGAATTTGCAGGTGTTTGAGGATTGAACTTGCAGGTGAGAGATGACTCTAACTGCACAATTGAAATCTTCAATTCCTGTATTATTATGTGCCAAAATTTGTGTGTAGAACCTTTTTGAAAAACTAGGTTTAACAACTAAAGCCAACTATCCCTACAAGGCAGCAGATGAAACATGCAACACCAATGCAGAGGCCAACCATGCAACTAAAATTACTAGCTATGAAGATGTACCAACAAACAGTGAAGCATCACTACTAAAGGTTGTGGCAAACCAACCAGTATCAATTGCCATCAATGGTGGAGGTAATTTCTAGCTCTACGAGAGTGGGATACCTAACAGAGATTGTGGGACTAATCTAGATCATGATGTGACGACTGTCGGGTACCGTGCTAGTAATGACGTCGACTATTGAATTGTGAAGAACTCATAGGGCACAGAATGGGGTGAAGAGTGATATGTAAGGATGCAAAGAAATGTTGATCCCAAGGAAGGAATTTGTAGAATAGCCATTGTTGGGCCCCATTTCTAAAGCCCAACTATCATTCCAAATAACATAAGACATGAGCGTATTTCTCTATAAGGTTATTTCGATGAAATCTCCTTAGTCATCATTCTCATAACATCTCAAACTACAAGGGCAAGCCTACACCAATCAAACGCCCAAATCACTAGTTGATTTTTTTCTTTTTTTAGAAAAATTATAGGTCCATGTATCTAGTTCATTTTGAAATAATAATCATCTCATTCGGAGCTTTATAGCTCAAGATATGCTTAAAAACCCAAGGTATGTTTATAACCGAGTTATGCTCTTCCAACTGATCCCTCATTTTCTCTCCATCAATCTTTTCCAAATCAACAGAAAAAGCTACCAATTTTTATGTAAAGGTAGAAAAATGCATTAGGAATCTATTGCTTCAAGAATTACTTCATTTGGACGTTGGTTGATGAACTTGTGTCCAAAAGAATCAAATATGTTTATATCCTCAATCATATTGTACCTATCTTGGGAAAATTAGCATAACTTTCTTTAGACACCTCGGATTGAGGTCATTCTTAGATGATCAAAAAGAGGACTTCTACATATACAACTTTTATGAATACTACAAGGCGAGATTTTGCCATTTAGAGGGTCAAAATAGCTGATTTACTATAGTTGTCTTGTGTATGTCCATTAAACAGACATACATGTCCGCCTAATAGACATTGTCGGGCTTGGGGGTGTTTCTACACCTGAGAAGCTTCGTTTAATGGACTTTATATTCATTAAATGGAAATTGGTGAGGCAGGGGGTCCTCACAGACTTGAGAAGGTCCATTTAACGGACCTAATGTTTGTTAAACAGACATGGGGGATTCCCAAATCCCTCCAAAGCCTCATCAATGATTCCTACATCCTTTCTAACATTACTTTCACTCATAATCTTCCCAAATTCACTTCTTCTAGTGCAATACCACTTCATATCCATTCAAACACCAACTTTGTTCTATTAAATCCTCTAATCCCTACTCATTTGATTCATCAAAACTACTAATTCACCTCATTTACCATAGTTGTCCTAGGTATGCATCCCATGCAGCATCCCCACTTATAATGCTTATATCTCTCATCTCCGATATCCAAAATTTACATACTTTATACCGTTGGAAAGCTAAGAGGATAAAATAAATCTTCCAAGAAGACTACTTTATCTAATTCAGCCTATATTAGTCCAGTTTTCCCCCTAAAGTTAGTACACAACATCTACACCTATGAAAGCTTGCAAAATGCAATATCTCTTCATTTCAATTCAACTACTAAATACTTTTCGCTAAACTCTTGAATCTCACTTCAAATGGTTCATCCCATACAACCTTTCCAATCTCTAACATACTATTCTAAAACAAGCAACAATTTGCCATCTCAACAAAGAAGCATATGCATACACATATTCCACTTCTACAACTGTCATACTCAACCTGTAAAATAACATAATCATACACAAAAGGAAATCCTCAATTTCTCATTCTGATTACTAAGCAACATCAATATTTGAAAAAACTTTATTTACATATCAGTATACACATCACAAACTTAAAACAAATACAAATGGATGCTCAATGTTTGGCATGCTTAATAAGCTATATAAAAGTTTTCGAACTAACTTAGTGCAAAAGCTATCTATCTCGGAGTTTGTCCAATTACCTTGCAAGGATCACTAACCTTCTCGTTCTGCAACTGAGGAGGGAAAATGATGGGTTGAGCTACATATCTCAGTGGCTAATAAATTTATAGTCATTGGCGATTAGCCACACAATCAAATATATATGCATCTATTCATATAAGCATACTCATCTTATCTTGATCCAACAATGTAAGTTCGACATTCACAACTCATAGACCAATACTGCATCATATAAACCATATTGGATGTAATTTAACATCAAAGCATAATATTCAACTTCATCATAACTTAACAAATCAACAAGCAAATGCACAAACAAATGGCTCGAGTGTTCCATGGAAACAGAATGGAGAAATCGAAGTTTGCACCATAAACAAAATGAGTCCATTTTCATAGCTTATATGTCATAAGCGGGCTGCTAGGAGAAGGCTATTGTCAACATGCATATGACGAACATAATGGTTCCACTCTCACCTAAACACAATCAAATCTCATGCTCAATTCAATCAAAAGTTCATATTCTCATGCTTTTTCTTCTTTCCATTTAATCAAA
>JAOSBK010000206.1:16226564-16270144 GCA_027568895.1 Erythroxylum shatona | reverse complement strand
TTATTACGTCACACCGGTTCGACCGGTGGTTGAACCGGTCGAACCGGTCAAACCGGTGACCAGTAAGGCCACCGGTTTGATGACCGGTCCGGGTTTCAGAACATTGATCAGAATCATTAGACCTTTATTGTCTGAAATCAACACAATCAATTCACATTCATTCAATAATTCAAACATAATATAAAGCAAACAAGTAATTGGGTGAGATCGTCTAGGTTACCCACAAGTCGCTCCCAAAGCTAATGCGTTGAAGTTTCGGCAATGTCTGGATGTTGATGTTTCAATGGCTCCTCTATATCACACAATAAACACATATCACAATTTGCACAATTATCAGTGTTTATTAATGCACATGTGTGTCTATGAAAGATGCACAATTCATGTTCATGACAATTTGGGGTATACTCTATTATCCTCATCATGTAAACATTATATTTCCAATCTCACATAAGTATCATTTGTACTTATGATTTATATCTCAATAAAACCATTAGAATCCAATTTCATAACTCATTTGGTCAAATTCAGGTTTTTCCTGAAACATACTTTCGGGTCTACAGTGCATGATTAATTTGACCATGAAAATGAAGCAATTTGACAATACTTTCTTCCTATCTCTTAAGTTTTTAATGACACCAAGATCATTCAATTTGGTTCAGAAATCCGATGTTGATTACCTATCTTTTCACACCTTAACAATTTAGTTTAAAACGTTATTTTTTATAATGTGATATGCCTACTAAATATCACGTGAGTGTCTATCTATTAGTCATATAAACAAAAACTAACATTTTGAATGAAATTGTTAAAGTTTTAAAGATTAATCACTCAATTGAAAATTTTAAAAACTTAGATACTGAATTAAAAAATTCTCAAAAAATTAACCACTTTGTTCTTTGTCTTTTTTCACAAATAGGACCGGAACTTAAGTAATCAACATCCGAGTCTCCACTTGGGCTCTTTAAACAATTGTATGCTAAGCTGAGTAAATGTGATTTCTGGCTTCAGGAGATATCATTTTTAGGGCATGTTGTCTCTTATGAGGGAATTAAAGTTGATCCTAGTAAGATAGAAGCGATTGTTAACTGGAAGCTACCACAGAATGTGACAGAAATGAGAAGTTTTTTGGGTTTGCCTAGTTATTACTGTTGATTTATGAAGGGTTTTTCGGTGATAGCATCCCTTTTAACTAAACTGTTATGGAAAGGAGTAAAGTACGAATGGTCTGATCGATATCATAATAGTTTTGATCAACTGAAAAGTTTGCTTACTAAAGCTCCTGTATTGGTTCAACTAACTTTTAGTAAGGAGTATGTTATGTTTACTGATACATTGAGAAATGGTTTGGGTTGTGTTTTGATGCAGGATGGATAAGTAGTTGCTTATGCCTCTAGGCAACTAAAGTCTCATGAACAGAATTACCCTACACATGATCTAGAACTTATAGCAGTAGTGTTTGCCTTAAAAATTTGGCGGCACTACTTGTATAGTGAAAAATGTAGAATCTTCACATATTATAAAAGTCTGAAGTATTTGCTTACCCAGAAGGAACTCAATCTGAGACAACGACGTTGGTTAGAACTGTTTAAGGACTATGACTGTATTATGGATTATCATCCAGGTAACACTAATGTTGTAGTTGATGCCTTGAGTCAGAAGACCATTTCAACAATGTCATTTAAGCAGAGTGGATGGAAATTTGTATCTGATGGAGCTTTAATAGCTCAGTTGAAAGCAATGCCTACTTTGAGACAAGAAATTTGTGATGCTTAGAGAGTTGATGATAAGTTACAACAACTTACCTTAGCTACTTAGGAAGGTAAACAACCTGATTTTTCTGTGAAAGGAAATGGTAAATTGTCTTATAAAGATCGGTTATGTTTGCCAGCTAATAATGAACTGAAGAAAAAGTTGTTGTTTAAGGCTCATAATACAGTCTTTACTATGCATCCTAGGGAAAACAAGATATATCAGGATCTGAAATAGTATTACTGGTGGTCAGGTATGAAACGAGATGTTGTGGATTATATAACAAAATGTCTGACATGCCAGCAGGTTAAATAACAGTTATTAAACAAGCTTTGGCATAGCGCCTTACGAAGCGTTGTATGGCAGAAGGTGTAGAACTCCTATATGTTGGACTGAATTGAGTGAAAAAAGATTATTGGGCTCGATATTGTGAAAGATACTGAAGAAAATATTCAAATTATCTAACATAGGTTGAAAGTTGCCAGTGATAGGCAAAAGTCCTACGCTGATATGAAAAGGAAGGATGTTTAATATCAAGTAAGGGATAAGGTGTTCTTGAAAGTGTCACCTTGGAAGAATATACTTCAATTTGGTAAGAAGGGTAAGCTTAGTCCGTGATACATTAGGCCTTATGAAATTTTGAAAAGAATTGGGCCAGTAGCTTATTAACTCGCTCTTCCTGAAGAATTAGCCAGGTTACATGATGTATTTCATGTTTTTATGTAGAGAAGGTATCGGTCTGATGTTATACATAAGATTCCTGTGCAAGAAATTTAGGTACATTTGGATTTGTCTTATGAAGAAGGACCAGTTTCTATCTTAGCCCGTGAAGTCAGTTAACTTAGGAACAAGCAAATACCTTTAGTAAAAGTACTCTGGCAACATCATAGACTTGAGGAAGCAACATAGGAACCTGAAGAAACTATGAAAGCTCAGTATACATAACTATTCGAATCAGGTATGAATTTCGAGGACCAAATCTTTTAAGGAGGGAAGAATTGTAACACCTCATATTAGGGGTTATAAAATTAAGGAATTCCAGTGCATTATTTGCTTTGCATAATTGAGTATTCGCTGATATGTGCATATGAATTTTGACATATACAAATAATTGTACATGTATTCATGACATTTTTATCGTAAAATGGATTTATAAATGAGATTAAATTGTGAATTATAGATTAGTGGTGGGAAAAAATTTTATTTGGAGGCTATTAGTAATATTTTGAAATTTTTGAGATTTTTAGGAATTTTTAAATTTTTTTTGGAGTATTTTAGATAAAAAAATAGACAAATGGCATTATAACATGTAACATTTATAAGAGGATGTCAAATGACCCACATGCAAGGAGGCCACATGTCAATGAGTTATTAAAGCAAGATATTACAAATTATGCAAGGCAAAGACTCTATAACTCGTTGTTTTCTCTTCGACATAGCTTTGTCTTCATCGAACTTTGGTCTTCTTTCTCACTGCTGTGATTTTTTGAAAATAATGTAAGTAAAGTTTTAAGTTTCTGAGTTCTATAAATGATTTTTGATGATGTTTTGCGTGATGGAAATAAACACATACATGAATTATGTAAGTTGAATAGTTTTGATGAAAGTGTTCTATGAGATGAGTTGATAATATTTTACAATGGAAAGTTACAAGAGGTGTAATACCGATTGCATGTAACTTAAAGAAAAACTTAGTGAAGTAGAAAAGTTTTGAATGAGTTGAGTGGTTATGATGAATGGGTTTTAATGAAAATAACCATAGCAGTAGAGAGAGAAAGCACAGATCCCATATTTAGTTTTGAATATTGATTTTTGATTCTTAAGTTTTGAGTTATTTTGAGAATGAGTTGAGATGATATAGAAGTGAAAGAAACAAGTGAATGTAAGGGTAGTTTCAATTGTGTACAGAATGAATACACTAAGAAAGTAGTAAAGTGATAAGTGTAGAAAATGTTGTAAATAAATGTTGAAGATGATGAATAGTGGTGAAAATTTTCTGGTTCTAGTATTTGTAACTAATATTGCATTTTGAGTTATTTTAGCATAAGATAAGTTGCATAAGTGTAAAAATGAAGAGAATATGAATTAAGAATGAATTAAGGAAGAAGAGAAGAAGATTTGCGATTTTTGGGGAAAAAAAGGCTGTTGAAGAAGATGGGAGTTCACGATTGTGCACCTGAAGGGTTGACTCACCTTGAGCAACTTTGCTTCTTTTGACCATAACTTTGTCATCCGACCACGAAATGACATGAGACTTGAACCAATAGATTCCTAACACATTGTTCTACCTCTTCATAAAAATTGGTAGCTTTGAATTGATTTGAAAAATATTGATTGGATGAAAATGAGAAAATGTGCTGGAATGTTATGAACTGGAGAATTTTCATTGAATATTCTTCGATATTTTGCTTATATTTTGATTTGTAGATTTCCAAATAAGTTGATTCTTAATTAAGATTAAACCTGAGACATAGTCTTAAAGAATTCGAATCTTAATTCTATCTCTAAGACTTTCAAAATTGGCATGCAATTGAGTCTTATCTTAGGCTGTAGCACTACAAGGGATAAAAATCATGTCCTATTTTTAATGAATAAACTGTATTAATGTAGGCCGAATTAGGCTAAGGTGTCTTCACCAAAGTTGTAGGTTATTCTCTTAGCTTTAAAGTAGTATTAAGTTTGTAATTTTTAGATATTGGAATTGAGAGTTATGAGGTGTACAACTTGAATGTATGATCATGCATTAGCCAAAATTTCAAATGTACACAGTTTGTGGTATTTTGAGCATAAATCATTGAATATAAACCAAATTGTATGATCTTGGTATCATTAGAAACTTAAGATACAAAGGAACAATTGTCTAGAAGAGAGTATTACATAAATACATCCCTTTCTTGATCTTATTGATTATGCAAAGTTGACCCGAATGAGGTGCTTCCAACAAAAGCTGGAATAGTAATTGAATGTATGAATTTTGGAACTTTAGAAGTACAATTGATGTTTACATCAGTTTAGTAAGAAAATATACCCAAGAATTTGTCATGAACATGCATCATACATATTTAGTATACATAAATGAACTCTTAATCATGCACAATAGTGATTTTTATAGATGTTAAATGTTATAGAGGAACACATAGAGCGACCACTTTCAGATGTTGCCTGGACTTCTAGGTAATAAGCAATAAGGGAGCTTTTGTGAGTAATCTTAGATGGTCACATCTTACTTTGTTCTGCTTATTGAAATTGATTTATGCTAATTGTATTCTAAATTTCAGACAATGATTGTCCCAGGTGTTTGATGCATGTTTATATCTTAAAAGTGCTACTTTCATGTGAATATGATTGACTACTTTCTTTGCATATGAAATGTTTGAAATGACTTTGTTTTGTTTTAACAATGATGAGTCCTAGTTATTGGTAAATAGGTATGCCTAGAAGGGTCTGCAACTGCTCTTCTGATACTTTGGTGTCGAGACTTTGGTCTCTCTTATGACACTTCGATGTTGAGCCTTCGATCTCTCTTGTATAAGTCCCATTACCCGCTTCTATAAATGACTTAGCAGTCATCTGATTTTGTATTATGATATATGTTTGATTCTGACATAAATAAAATTGTGTTCTGATTCTGAAGGGTTTATACCCTCTCTTGATATTCAGCTCTGTTAATGGTAAAATCTATTCTGAAATGCATTATGTCTGATTTATTGTTAAAACAATTTGTTAATGCATGCTTATGCTATTACATGATTCAGTATGATAAGTTATCTCTTTATATATAGATTAGTTATTACTTACTAAGTTATATGCTTAGCATAGTGGATTTGCCCCGTGTAGGTTCAGAGCAAGGATTATAAAGCATGGTACGAGTCAACCGTAATAGCCAATGGAGTCTGAGTCTTGTTTTGATAAAAATGTATTTTGAGTTTATTTCATCTTGTATATAAAGTGTATGATTATGAATTGTTGTAAGTTTTGTAATAACTATGTTTCAAGATGGTTTCGATTTTTAAAACAAATTTGTATTAAGTTCATGTGATATACAAGTTTGGAATGATATGTAATGTATGTCAGCTTTGCACTGGTTTATGGAAGACATCGAATGCTTGGGTTTGTTGTGTGGCATCCATATATCCTTTTAGGGGGTATGTGGGCGCCACAACTTTGCTAGTAATTATAGTGAGCCTAAAAAGGTATAATCTTATTATATAGACTTTTGAAATCCTTTGTAGATTGTTAATTTGGGAGCATCTGATCATGTAACTAAGGATAAAGATACCTTCTTAGAATTCCAGAAGATCCCATATGGAACATGATGGATTTATGTAGGAACAACTCAATGGTTATTATACACAGCATTGGAACCTGCAAATTAGACATGCATGGTGGTCGATCTTTGATCCTACATAAAGAGTTGTATGCTTTAAAGATTTGTCAAAGTTTGATCTCTGTATTAGTTTTAATAAGATAGTGGTGGTTTGAATTTCTATCATGGACATACTTGCTATGATCATAGTTTTATGTTAAATCGTTGTATTATTATGGATGTTGGTTATTCAAATGGTAATATAATTTATTCTTTGTTTGTATCATCAAGTAATTTCAATAATTATGCAACTTTCTGGCATGCTAGATTATGTTATATTGGTCAAAATTGATTAAGTTGATTAGCTAAAAAAGACCTCTTAGGTGATATATATCAAGTAGATTTACCTATTTATGAACATTATCTAACTAGTAAAATAATGTGAAAACCATTTAGAAATGAAACATGAGCTTCCTATCCATTGCAATGGAAGAAAAGTACCCTTATTAGATTTTTAAATACTTGAAAGTATAAGTGTTTATAGGTGAATAAGGTAATAAAAGAATGACATAATTTGAATCACGAAATGTCAAATTCCTAAGGAATGACTTTACAAAATATCGTGAAATAGGAAAAGACCTATTTCTATATGAAACTTTGATCAAAAAGTTTCCATTACCGGGAATCATGAAGGGAAACTTTATCTAAGTGGGTTTATCTAGAATTAATGACACTTAAGATTACATTCCACTAAAAGTTTACATATCGTATCTGATCCGAGTGGGAGTAATCAAGATATTCAGGAATTTATTTCTTATGAATCACATTTACATTGAAGTAATTATGGTATGATTCCCTGAGATTGTTTTGAAACAGGAGAAATTTATATGAATATCTCATAAGAAGATGATGAGTTAAGGAATATATATGAGGCTCTTAATGGTCCTACTAAAGAAGAATGGATGAAAGCAATGAAGGAAGAAATAACTTCTTTAAACTCAAATCAAATATGGGACTTCAGTGATCTCTCTAATAGGCATAAAGCTATTAGGAACCAATAGCTTCTCAAAATAAAACAAAATGCTGATGGCAGTATTGAAAGATACAAAGCACACCTTGTGGCAAAAGGATATACAAAATAGGAAGGTATTGATTATAACAATACATTTTCATTTGTTGTGAGGTTTGCTTCAATTCATCTAATCTTGGCTATAATAACTAGTTTAGATCTTGAATTATTTCAAATGGATGGAGAAGAAATCTATATAGAACAACCTATAGATTTCATTAAGACAAGCCAATAATATAACATGTGTTGGTTATTGAAATTAATTTATGGTTTAAAGTAGTCTTTAAGGTAATGGTATATATGTTTTCATAATGTAATCATTTCATATGATTTTCATATACTTAATAAACACCACTATGTATATATTAAGAGATCTAAAGATAAATTTGTGATTATATCTTTATATGTGGATGACATTTTGATTATTTGTAATGATTATGATTTTGTCAAGCAATTCAAAGATTAGTTGTCATCTGAATTTGAGGTGAAAGATATGGATGAAGCGACATACATTCTTGGAGCTAAGATTTAAAAAGCTTGTTATCACTTTCTCAAGTGAATTATATTTAAAAGATTTTAGAATGATTTTATATGCAAGATTGTAAACTAAAAGATAATCTTGTTACTAAAGATGAAGGTCTTTGCAAGAAGTTTTGCCCAATCACGCCACAAGAAAGGGCATAAATGAAAAAAAAATTCCATATTCTGGTGCAAATGCAAGTCTTATGTATGTTATGATGTGTCAGATAATTGTTACATTGTTAGAATAGTGAGTAGATATCAGTCAAGTCTAGGACAAACAAATTAGAAAGCAATAAAGAGAATACTGAGGTATCTAAAAAGTATGGCTAATTATGCATTGTGTTATCAAGGCACGACCTACATATACAAGGGTATACATATGTATACTAGGAGAAGTTTTAGATGAAAGAAAATTTTCCTCTATATTTGTTTTCTTACTTAATAATGGTGTTAAATAATGGAAAAGTAAGAAATAATCATATGTTGCTTTATCCACAATGGAAGTTGAATTTATAGCATCTTCATCATCAATACAAAATGTCGTGTGGCTTAGACAATTCATGGTTAGTTTAGGGGTCACTCAAAACAAGATTGATATAGTAACAATCAACTATGAAAAACAAACAACAATCACTTATGCAAAAGACCATAAATTTTATTGTAAAACTAAGCATATATATATTTATGTGAAAGGTATAGTTGCACATGAAAAAGTGAACACAAAGTATATATTTACACGAGATATGATTGCAGACCTAATGATAAAACCAAATTTCCTAAGATACATATATTAGGCATATGAATTCACTAGGAATACATAGATATTAAAATGTAACTAATTAACATTTTTCCATGTACATACATTTAATGTATTGTCATGTAACACATATATTTATTGACATTGTTTATAAGTAATAGGAATTACTTAATACTTGATTTTGAAATATGTTTACTTGGTGTGACATATTTTTTCATATGAATTAAAAATAAGTCAAATAGATAAAAGATTGGCCTTCTCACACAGACAATCAAGTTTAGCATTTGTGATGACTGGAGACGAGATATGTTTTAAGTTTATTATCCAAAGTGATAATAGAGAGCTAAAGTAAGAAACATAAACCATGAATGTCGACCTAGATGATACACTAAATGCAAATTAGTTTGGATTGATCATGTGGTTATCGCATCTGTCTTAAGTTGCCAGATGAGAATTCGAAAAAATAAATTTAAGAGTAGACAAGTGAACTCAGGTTATACGTTAAGTACGTATGAATCAATATTTGTACGGTATTGTATTTATAAAAGACATACGTTATGAACTCATAGAAGTTGATACCGTAGCACATGACTCTTACCTTGTGTACATAAACGACCATAAAAGAGATTAATGTAAGTCATCCTATATGAGACTTTAGAGGTTAAGTGAACCTCATAATATACTTTTAGAACTCTTGTCTAATTCTTAAGGATTAAATCTATAGTTTGTTACTTTAGAATATTAACAGAAGATTATGTTTGATACGATCTTAAGGGAAAATTCTAGAAAAGCAAATTGCATTCAATTCAAGAGAATTAGAGTAGAGGAGGGTCATTCTGATTGGTAAATCACATAAGAAAAATTTGTATTCAAAGGTGGCCAATGATTCTTAGTAAGAGAATTGAATACATTTATAACAAGACGAAATAAATTAGATCAAAGGGGGCTTAAATATCAGATATGACCTAGGATATAACATACAAAATTTACTCAAGGATCGATTGATTAATTGAAAGGTCCTATATTCCTAACAGATATATGATCATGAGCTCTCATTGTATGCTGCTCATACAGGTTATTGGACAAGTATGAGAACATGCAGAAATTGTCTTACCTAAACTCATCATGTGAGAAAGGGAGATGGTAACAAATGGACAATGAGTTTGAGATGTAACATTTCAATTATTAACTGTTAATAGTTAGTTAACATCTTGACATTATCTATAAATATGAGAAAATATTCACTTAAAATGATAGGATAATAATCTTTAGAAAAATATAAAAATACTAAATGAAGATTTTTTGCAAGAAATAAGTTTCGTTTCAAGAATCCTTTAACTGGTAGATTATAATCATATCCAAGCAAATTATTTAATTAATTATTGGTGCATATATTTTAAAAGATTGTATTATTTATCTCTGTGTTAGATATAATTTATTTACAATGGTCTTCATATAAGATTGCGAGAATGCTAATTATTTCCTATTTTTTATTGAGTTTGTACTACATAGACAGTACACATGTATCAAAGTAATTAGTGGCTAGTAAATATATAGTCTAAACACTAAAGTTTTTAAAGTTTGAGAACGATTTGATAAAATTTAAAGTTCGTGGAGTTAAGTGTGCCTAAGATAAAAGTTGGAGGATTAATATGTTCTTTTTTTCTTCATATTACTCTTAACTACTACTTCTATTTCATTTGGTAGTATTTGGTTACTCTTTTCTTAGTTGAAGGGTAAAATGTGGCGTGCCTACTAAGTTTGAAGACGGGCATCTATTATTGGCACAAACTAATTCCAGGGTCCTACGGCCCAAATGAAGTGGGCTACGATTTCAATCTAGACAGAGGGTGAAATAGTTTTAAAAGCATTGCATTATTCGGCCCAAGTCTAATCCAACAAATCCACCACCAGCCGGGAGGGGTGGCATGGTCAACCACGAGCCGGTGAAACATCAACACCAACAACTACGCAAATGGGCCTTTTTGTAGCTCATCGCTCAACTGCCATCTTCTTACCTATTGTTTAAACTGAAGAGGAGAACCAGCAGAAGGGGACAGCCGAGCTGACGTGCAAACGGTAGAATAGAAAGTTGGAGAAGAGGAGGACAGGGAAGGTAACCTAACAAAGCTTAATCTGCTGCCTTCCCCTTTTCTTGGACAAAGACTCTTCTTATTCCCTTCAAGTTTTTTCTTTTCTATGGCATTTAGATGTTATATGATCTGTTACATATGAAATAATTTGTCTTTGCTTTTGTCTTTGACTGTTATTGAACCCATGATTAGATTCCCTCATGTTTTTCAATTGCCGATTGTCATCTGTTTGAATGATCTGGCTCCTTCAACGCATAGCAGTACCTCCTGGATCAGCCCTTTTCATAAAATCACTGTAGCAAACTCCTTCTCTGCGTTCACGAAATTTTCTTCACTAGTGATAGGTGTTAAGCTTGATCATTGATGAAACATTAGGTGTTTGCGAAGATGGTAACTTGTTGAACTTAAATTTATACAGATATGTCCAGTCTTTTCATTCTGATGTGACTGGCTTAGTCTTCTTAAGTAACGCGATTTGGCTTAGAATTGAGCTTTCATACTCATTGACATGATTGGGTTCCAATTCATGCGCTTTTAATGTAGAATTGTGGGAGGTTGAGGAAGCAGCGTAGTGGCTGGCGCTTTCTGCTCCGGATTAAGAGGTCTTGGTTTCAAATATTTACCAGGTGTTGGTTTCAAATATTTACCAGAGTGAAACGGGATTTCTCTCATGTTGCGAAACTAATTTTACATTACGAACAACGAAGACCTTATCTTGGAGAAACATTTACAAAGCGGTGTCAGAGGCGGGTAAAACAAGACTGAATGAATCCATTTTCTTAACTCTCTGTCGACGTATTTGGTTCTAAAGAGTGGTGAATCAATCGATTGACTGTTCACTATGTGGCCAGTATATTTTGTGTTGAACAAAATTCTTAACGTGGAAGCTGAAAAGCCACAAAAGGAAGAAGGTTCAAAAGAACTTTTAAATGCAGAAGAATGCCACCATATTGAGCCTTCTACCAGTAATAGGGAATGCCATAAGGTCTTGCCATGCTCACTATTCATTCAAGTAAGGCGATTATGGTCTTATCTCTGTTTGATTATGGTCTTATCTCTGTTTGTTCTGCTTATTTAATTTGTGCACTAAAGTTGGTTGAGGTTAGGATTTGGGGATAAACTCAATGGCTGTGATTCACTATGTTTCTTTTACTGACCTGTGGGTTGATTTTACTCGTGGGATTTAATATGTCTTGGTGCATTTAGGTACCACATATAAATCAGCTGAACTCTTGGGATTGTGGCCTTGCTTGTGTTCTGATGGCTTTGAATACCATTGGCATAACAGATTGCAGCATTCAGTCTTTGGCAGATGTCTGCAACACCACCAGGTATATTATTGTTAACCGCATTATCAGTTTTTGTTTTATGAAGGTTTGAGGGGGATTTGCTAGTGTTCTTAAGCCTAGAACATCAAGGCTTTGTCAAGTAATTGTTATCTTTAGTTAAATTTATTTTGTGTCGCAAGCAAATTGCCACTCAAGTCTTTCTGGTTCTACATTGATTTGCAGATTAGGTAATGGAATCCATTTCTTCCCAGTAAAGGTCTGCAGTATTTTGTGCCTTGATTATATTGTCGTATAAGTTGTGTCTGGTTTTTGAATGATGCTTGTAGATTATGTAATAGGTTTTATTTATGTCTGCAAATTGAGTATTGGAAGTAGTAGTTAAGTCTAAGCAGCCATATCTGTTTTAAAAAATCTGTCTATTCATGATAAATTTTTCGGTGATATTTTACGTCCCTTAGTGCTAGTTCTACTATTGCTTTTCTATCTTTTTGTTGAAGAAAACGTAAAAATTGAAAGACTCACGGTCCGAAGCATATGATATTCAGAAGCATAGCTCCAATAATATGCTAGGTTAGTTGTTTTCCTATAGCCTTGAGATTCTATGATACTATGGAAAGGGTGGCCAACTAGGATTTAGATCACCTGCTCCTGTTACTCGGTTCCTACCCTGTTTCATGAGTATCTATCCATCTATTTTCTGTGGATCCTATTTATTGAATGGATGGATGCTTATGGAATAAGATAGGAACAGAATAATGGGAACAGGTGATCTGTTCCCCAACTGCACCAATTGAGTTATATCATATGCAAGCGTTTCTTTCAATATTTTCCTTTCATTAATTGTTGATCATTTATTTACGTAATTATGACCTATCATTTGTGAGCAGTTACATTTAAATACTAATATGTAAAAAATGAAACTTCCCTTTGAGCAATGTAATGATTTAAAGGGAAAAGAAAAAAGAATCATACTATTGATAGCTCTTATTTGCAGCATTTGGACGGTTGACCTGGCATATGTGCTGCAGAAGTTTTCTGTTAGATTTTCGTACTTCACTGTAACACTTGGTGCAAATCCAAATTACTCTGCCGAGACATTTTACAAGGTCATAGTCTTTCATACTTATGTACCTACTTTTTATATGTTAATCTTAGATCAGACAGTATCTAGCTAGAGTGCGTATTGTATCAGTTAATCTGGCCCATTCTAGGTTGGAAGTATGTAGATACTTCTAACGCATGTATCAGAGTTGTCCGATGTTGCTACTTCATATTCAAAGAACAAATTTACCTCGTGTATTTGGGCCATATCACCCAACAACAGATTGTATGGATGCTGCAGCGCCCATGTCCTCTTGTTAAGATGAATATAACTTGCTAGTCATATTTTGCTTTCCGCTCTATTCGTAGAAGCTAACTTTTTACCGTGCAGGAGCAACTTCCTAATGATCTAGTGCGAGTGGATACACTCTTTCGGAAAGCTGTTGATGAAGGGATTAATATACAGGTACTTGGTGTTCTTGAAAGAGCATCTATCTAATATAACATGTAGCAATATCTGATAGTAATTTTGTGTGGCTGCTGGTTGAGTTCTTAGAGCAATACTTGTGTTGATCGCAGTAGTTTGAGTAGGATGTATGTGAAATAAATGCAAGCAGCTATCTCCAAACACAATTATTTATCCAGAGATGATCATTTGCTACCACCAAGCCATTCTCATCTCTACCATGAAGATGTTATTTGTCCTTAAAGATCGTAACTTTCTCTTTTCTAACAGTGCAGGTCAGGTCAATCAATGAAAAAGAAATTTCTCGCTTGATTCTGTCAGGGCATTATATTGCAATCGCGTTAGTTGACCAGTACAAATTAAGGTGTATAGCTATGTTCTTCCATTTTCTTCTTTTCGGAGCACCATTTCACTAATACTGATTTATCAGACCTAAAATTTTGTCTTCCATATGTTAAAGTTATAGGATGTTTTATTCTGATGTTGCAGATGGTCTTGGGTGGAAGATGTTATTTTATCAGGCATGAGCTCTCACTCGAGCTACACTGGTGAGCATTGGTACCCTTTCCTTTGTTCGAATTCCTCCTGTTGTTTAAACGCCCCTGTATCTTGTATTGATACGTCATATTTTTGGTCACGAACATGAGTAGGTCATTACGTTCTGATATGTGGCTATGATGCGGTCACTGATGAGTTTGAGATCCGAGATCCTGCCAGTTCCAGGTAATGTTGTGGTGCACGGGCGGGGCAAATACGTGTCCAGTGCCCGATTAGTTGCTGAACTTCATAGAATTTTATTTATGCAGGAAAGATGAGAGAATCTCGTCAAAATGCCTAGAAGAATCACGCAAGTCTTTTGGTACAGATGAAGATCTCCTCCTGGTACTTGACTTCTGCTTGCTTGTGGTTTTGCATCAGACTGTAAAATAAGTCAATACAAAGTACTAAAATATCTTCTTCTGCTTTTTAACAAGATTATACCTTTTTTTTTCGATATTTTGGCTAAACATTTAAAGGTCTTTTTTTAATTGTCTTTTTTTTGGTAAATGTTATTAGTATATAATTGATGAAGTGTTATGTTTTGTTCGCAGATACATCTAGATAAAAGTAGCCAACATCTGGACGCTGATCATTGAGTTTCTTCCACCACCCAATTGTCTAAAATTCTTTTGCATATATGTTCTGTATTAATATAGTATGTGTTTAATTAAAGGAACTGGAGGGATTTGTTGGTAAATAGATTTTCCATCCTATTTCAACTGTATAATGTTATGCCAAATGAACGACACTTCATGAGCAGCCGTCCATTTCTGTCTAAGGGGTTTTGGGAGAGCTGTATTTCTTAGATTGGTTGAGAATGATGTGTCAGTCTCGTTGTGACTCGAAGGTCTATTAGCATTGTCCGGCAATTTACTGGTTGCTTGTGCATTTGCGTGAGCATTGATTTGCAATGTGGGCCATGTCGACATTATGTATACCAGCTTCGTTGAGTTCATTAGTTTCACTCTTTGAGTTTGGGCATTAAATGTTACTCTTAAAAAGACCAGTTGGGCCTGAAAACTGTACCGGATGATTTGATTTGAGATGAGAACTGCGTGATTGCCCTAAATGAGTTGTGGCCAAGGTATTCCGAGTTTTAATGCGAATGTCAGGGCTTGGAATAATAATATGGCTGATATATTATGTTCTGTGCACTTGTCCTACTGCATTGTTTTTTATTGTACTCACGTGGGTTCTCACGCCAGTTCGTACTTCCAAAGACCAAAGAATTTAAGTGCGTCTCCTTTTTTAACAATAAGATTAGACTACAGTTTATCTTACCTTGGGCTGGCAATTTCTGTCCTTGTTTTACGGTCAGTCAAAGAAACTTTATTGATCAAGTTTTGCGACCGTACCCTTTTTTTTTTGTTTTTGGGTTCCGTGGACAAGAAAGGTAAAGCAACGAAGGCGTAGAGTTCATGCTTTGCGGTAAATGGTGTCTGGTCGAGTAACTCATGTTAGGTCCGAAAACACTAGCATATTGTAACTATAAACGGTGGATGTAGTGTGGAAGAAGTAGGAGGTGGTGGCGACATACGACACGCGAAGCTGGGAAGGGAAGACATGGTCAAAATGCTGACGCCATCTCGCATATTAGTGGAAGACAAGCCCCAAGAATCTCCCGAAACAAAGCATCCGACACATTTCCCTCCTTTTCATTCAAATGTGAGACATGTTTCTCCTTACACACGCCCCACAACACCAGTCCACCAACTAAATTATAGACCCAACTACAAAAGGGTTCAGTCGATTAATTATCCTGTTTCCGCTCTAAAATTACTTCGTTTTGGGCATTTAAGCGAGAGGATCTGATGCCAAATAGAAGGACAATCTTAACCCTTTGCATTACATGCTTCTCCAGCTGCGTTGACTCTGTAGTACATTATGACTTGATTGACAACTAGTTGATTGTATTAATTGTTAACGGATGGTTGATTATATCAGCTGATTTGATTAATAAATTATATTAGCTGTTTGTCATTTGATATTTGATAAAATTAGTTTTTTTTATATATAAAATAACTTATGAGAACACGACTTTTAAAAAACTTATAAGAGTTTGAATTTAGTAATTCGTTGAATGTATTTATAGTAATTTAAATTTTAGATATTTAATTCTACAAAAATTAAGTTTATTACTTTAATAAAAAACATAAAACTAGTAATAATAATAATAAACAAAATCCAAATCTCATCTTTAATTTTATACCTTATGTTGCCTGCAAACTTATTCGATGAATAATATTTTGTTTGTCAATTTAAGCTACCATATAGACGTTTTGTTGAATTTACAGATAAAGTTGTAGTTAATCTCATACATTTCAAATAAGTTAGAAATAAGTTTGTAATTACTTGAAAAATTACTCCCAAGTAGTTTTTTAAAAGATAGCTAATTGGATTGAGCCAATCCAAGCAGCTCCTAGTCACAAATAGCTAATTCAACCCAATCAATTCCTAGCCACGAAGCAGCTAATACTCTCTAATGTGAAATGTAGCTGAAAAGTTATCTTCCAAACACTCCTGGACATTTAGATCCCAAAAATCAAAATAAAAAAATACGAAAGAAAACATCCACCATGTTGCGGCGTGAGACAAAGACACTGATATTGCTGCAAATGTATGGTCCCGGCCTGGTTGAACCTTATAAAAAACCATATCCTTCATCCTTGTGAGAGACAAGCTGACACTGTACTAGAAGACTTGATCCTCCAAACGATTTCGGTACAGCTTCTCGGCCATAAGAATATGGCTGTAAAGGTCCACAAAGTTGTAAAGGGAACAAGCATGTGGATCCATTCCTAATTCTAATGACACATCTCTGTAGGACACATCAGAAACCTTAAAAATTACATACATGGTGGCTTGGAGGCAACTAAGTTATGTAGTAAGAAGTTGAGAAAATCATAGACATGTCATTCTCGCAAATTATTCAAATTTCGTCTCCTACTTTCTCACGGTAATGTCCAAATGCATAGTAGGAACCCACGATCCATCTTCCACTTTGTGCTCACGTCTTCCTTTCTTTTATTAATAAATTTATTTAATACAGACACGTTAATCGAGCATATATATGCCAAGGATTTGTTGCGAGCTAGTACAAACAAAGTTTATATGTCCTTTGGATCTGATGGTGACTTCTGGATCTGCTCTTCACATGGCAATACAGATAAAACTAGATGGATCGGTTGGGTTCTACGCAGTGAAGAGTTGCCCATAACCAATCTCAGCTGGGGTCGATGATTGAAAGGTAACCATGAGATACGCATTGCGTGCAGAAACAGATGGAACCTAAGAGCCAAATTTGGATTAAGAGCAGTGACTTGTCCTGCCATCTGGAACCCATTGGCCATTGGAGTTATCCTGAAGCAGGGTAAAGGAATTACAAATACACACACGCACTCCTATCAAGGGATTGACCGTTGACCATCCTCTTTATTGACACTAGCGCATGTGACACCCTACTCCATTTCGATGCTTTGCTCTCTATTCCAATCCAAGCTAACAATTAGGTATCCTATGCACGTGTTTGCGGGGCCTCCCTCCCTCCCAAATCTTGCAGATTTTCGAAAATTAGTTGGCAAAATCAAATATTTTCCAAGGATCTTCAAAAGTGTAATGTATCTATGAAATCTACGGATAAGGATTACACCAACTTACAGACAAGATTCGATTATTAATCATGCAAATTTAGTTTGTTGGATTAAGACCAGAAAAAAAAAAGGACTAGGTAAGTTTGCCTTCGCAAGCAAAAAATTTGAACCGGCAACTCTTTTCCTACCAGGGAATGAGTTCAAAATCTAACGACTTCTGTTTCCAAAAGTAGTTTTGGTTGCAATAGACGACCCAGACCACACATCACATTTCAGGTGGGTGTGATTCCCTCATCTAAACTAAGGTAATCCAATAATTAAATAAGTAGTTCCTACCAAAAAAAAAAAAAAAATTAGTAGTTCGTGTTGGCCGGGACAGCTAGGTGAGGGAACCCCACTACTAAAGCAGTCAAAAGATATACACTTACCGTTATGTTCCAAGTTCAAATTTCGAATGGCGAGAAGGGCCCAGTAACCGCACCGCAAAACAAATGACTCCCAACTAAAAATTACGAAATTTTGAAAAGAAAATTCATGTTCATGCTGCTGCTCCGTTAAAGTTGCGTATAAAATAAGAACTGGAAGTGACATTTGATGTGAGCTGGGCCACTCTTTCGGCGGGAAATTTAAACACAATCAAGTCATGTCAAATCAAATCCAATCCTTTCATTTTCCAAAATACATACATACAATATTCAAATAAAATTAGAGATATTAACACTCTGGGCAACCGGAGAGAGAGATTTCGGTTGCCGCCGAGCACGCCCAGAAGTGTGTAAGGTGCATTTCACGCTCTGTCATTTTCAAGAATATATTTTTTCTAGATAGTAAATTTAATGCAGATATCTTTCATTACAAAAAAAAAAAAGAAAATCCAAATTTTCTCTCTTTCCCGCCCCGTGCTGTCTCTTTCTGTTTCGGTTAGGGGTCTAGAAATTCGTTTTTTACTTCAATTACTTTTGGCGGGAAAGGTGTGGATAACGGCCGTCTTAACACTGCAGTTACGAAGGTGACGGCGAAAGAGACAGGAACGGAGGGAGAGGTGACAACTGTACTATTGCCACGTAAACACAGATCTGGCGAGAAGATATTTTACAAGGAGGCTAAGCAAAGGGTGTCATGAGTTGTCCGTGAGACCTCCTTTGGGCCACGCAAACCCTGCAGCTTTCAGCGTCGTCCTAGGGTTTTTGCTTCCACCGCCATTTTCTTTGACTAAATGTAAAAACGAAAGACACCAGAGTGCATAGATAGAGTTGAACTCATTGACAACGATTGGACTCGTCTGACGACGTCACGCAAAGAAAACAAGCAACAACAATGCGAAAAGATGTTCTTAATCATTATGTCTGTGCTTTAATCAGTCGGACTTAGCTTAAAGCACCGTTTTCTATTTTTAAACCAAAAAATAAAAAGATAACGGTGAACCAACAATTAAGGAACCAGCAATTAAATGTGGGTCCCAAAACATGCTGTTCTTTTTAATTTGGATTTAAATTTTACTTTTATTATCTAAGAGTATTTTATCATTTTTTAGATTTTGTTACCTTCGAAGAATAATTGATATATGCTAAAAATAAACGAGAACAAATTTCGAACCAATGAAAATTATGACAAACTCTTGATTATAATTTTAAAAAATGAACGACCATATATTTTCATAAACCATCTTCTTGTACTGTGATTTTAGTTATTTGAAAGTACTGAATAAATACATTATGAAGTAATTATTATGAAATAACTAAAATTGATGAAATGTTTGTTTATATAAGTTAACACAAACAGACGTAATTTTCTACGCAGCTGTTTTTTGTAATACTTAAATTAAAAGGTTATTACATAAAGTAGAGGGAGGGATGGGATGGGACTTGCTTATGCGGGAAGGAAGGATGACCACTAAAAGATGAATCATGCGCTGCTTTTGGCAATTCTCTTATCTAGTTTTCATTTCAGTAACAAAGAACGGCAATCCAAGCGAGCATCAACGGCGTTATGGTTGTTTTTTATTTTCAAAACAACCATGGATTGACATTGACTGCAGTGAATGTGATTTAATCCAAGGCCGAACGGACTATTAAATGTAATAGTAGAGAAGGGGGAGGATTTGGGGTCTGACTGCATTTAGTTATAATGTACTTAACAACTTTATTTTCATATATTGAGTGGAAAATGTGAAGCAGTACAAAACTCGGTTCCCTTTTCATTTCTTTTCGCGGAAAATGACACATCACCACTCCAGACCAAAATTATTGATGGATCTTGCTTCATCAAGGCTGCTAATTTGCTGCGTCTTTTATTGTATAAATTGAGGGCTTACTGTATGAGATGGATTGGGAATGGTGAATCGGTGGAGGGACGAGAATGCTGGCTTATACATGTTACTCCCACAACATAAATCAAGAAGACCATAATTAATTTCGACAGCCACCTTAGGCAGAATCTGAAATTTGAATAAGATATTTTAAAATCCGGCAATGGGAGTCCAAGAAAAGGACGAGAAGTTAACAAAATTCCATTTGTATGAATCCCCCTTCATCACCTGATGGCTGATGAATGATGATCTTCTTCAGATCCAATTACTCGTTACTTGCACAAATAACTAACGTCAATGGCGATACATTAGATTTGTAAGTAGTGTCCAACAGTGGACAAATGGCAGGTAGTTTCCACATAGGGACAAGTGTCTCCAACAACTGGGCCACTCCTCCACTTCTTTGCACATCTCGCCCTTTCACTCACTCTCTCTCTCTCATACTTTTGAATTTCTTCTATTACATAAATTTTTTGAATCTTGTCTCAAAGACCATGAAACCTTAATAAAAGCAGCCTGTTCTCTACATTCTTTACTCGTACACTTTTTCTCTTCTCCTTGTTGGGTCCCTCTCCACTGCAAAACCAGCAAAATCCCAACCGGGTCATTATTAAATCTTCCTCCGCCAGCAATTTTCATTACACAATCTTCACACCTCTGTGTCCCGGTAGTCTGTCCTCAAATATCTTTCTCCATACATAAACTACTACTTATACAAATCATGTCTATGTCGCTTCAAGATGTGGAGTCTTGGCTTCCGAGTGAGTTTCTTACGGAGGAAGAGTTACTCATGGACAAAGACGACTTCAACAAACATGATCCCTTGTTTATTCCCAGTATGAACTTTCCTACCGAGTTTCCGTACGAATTTGAGCCGTTCGGCACTTCCTCTACTCTTAGTTCTCCGGTTGAGTCCGTCGTGGGCTCGACCGAGACCGAGAGCAGCGACGACGACGACTTCCTCGCTGGGTTAACTCGCCGACTCACTCAACAACTCGCTGTCAAGCCTGAGGTACGCCAATGGTTTCTTTTCCTTTCGTTCTCTTTGCTTTCCGGCTTTGAACAAAGATAACAGGGTTTGATGTCGCTCGCAATCTTGTCGCAGAAGTCTAAGTGGGTCATGGCCGGTTCGCCCGAGTCGACACTGAGTGGAATCGGGAGCTGGTCGATGTCTAGTGAGGGAAGCCCAAACGGAGCACTATCGCCGCCTGCGACACCATTTGAGGTAAAGAACGACACTTGGGATCACATCTACGAAGCTGCGGGTCAAGTTGCGAGGCTAAAGATGAGCAGTGAAGGACACAAAGTCAACAACTGTGGAAGTAGAGGACTGTTTGGTCCTGTTAGAACGCAAAACCCAGAAGCTATTGTCCGAAATCAAAACGCTCGATTATACGCGGACCAGAGTCGATATGACCATGGTTTTTTACACATTAATCAGGTAAAAACTACTTTAAGGAAAGATAATGATGTATGCTCTGTTTGTCAACCGCACAGCGTTATCCTTGTGAGGAACTATGGTTGATGGGCTTTTTCTTTTGTTGTGCAGTATCAGAACCGTGCAGCGCAAGAGCAAGCATTAAGGCAACAATGTTCTTCAATATGGGGAAACCAACCGGCGAAAGCAGGCTTCCAAGCTGAGCAAAAGCATGTACATCAGCTACAACAGATCCAAAACAGGGCAAGAATCATTGGCTGTGAAAATGGGAAAAGCATGCGACCTTCGGGTTTGCCCCAATCCGCTTGGCCTCCTCTCCATGGGCAACCGAGTCAACGCCAACATAACTCACCTGCACAGCACTCTAATTCGGGCATGAGAGCGGTTTTTCTCAATGGATCTGTTAAACGTGAGAGTACCGGTACTGGGGTTTTCTTGCCTCGTAGATACGGCAATCTTCCAGATTGCAAGAAGAAGCAAGGTGAAGAGCGTTACAGCTTGAAAAATCTAATGTTCTCTAGGATTGTAGTGTTCTAGTTTTGGCGTTTCATGTATCATTTTATGATACCGGTTTTTAGAATATTCTACTGAAATTGACGTAGTTAACTGCTGTTGGTTTTAGTATGTTCAACAGTTCTGTTGCCAGCAAAGGTTGTTCAAGCACTAAATCTCAACTTCGACGATGCTGGTTCAAATGGTCAATCCCAGCATCGCTACGGAAGTGGGTTCCGCTCTGAATACGGTTAGATGATACAGCTTCCTTCTTTTATCGTTAATGTGTTCTACAACTGAAAGTGGGTTTTTTTACAACTGAGAAAATCCTTTTTGCAGACGCTGTATTGATGGCAAGGAAGAACGCTCTTTTAGCACAACAGAGACGAGGATTACGCCCTGAGGGTGCACTAAATCATGATCTGAGATTACCTCAAGAGTGGACTTATTGATTAAGGTGGTTTTGCAAGTTAATGGAGCAAGTATAGAAGAAGGGTTCAAGTTTCCTTAAGACCCGAGTGACTGCAATAAGTAAATCCAACATCTTTTGGGGAGTTTGCATTAGAAACTTAGGAGCAGACAGTAGTTAGCTAGAATGGTTAAAGTATTTTATTGTAATAAGTGGGTTATTATATCTACTAAAAATGTTTCTAAAGGGGCACAATGACATTTGGGTGGATTCTTGTTTTGGTTTAAATCATTGTCATAATCTCTGTTTTTATGTTATTTAAGTAGGCCAAATTTTGGAGGTTTTAGTCAATCCATCCATGACTGTTATGTTGAAATTGGCCCTTGGTTGAGGTGTTCTAATAAGAAAAGCGTTGTATTAGTGCGTTTTTTTATGCTGTAAAGCTGAAGTCTGTACCGGTTGCAACTCTAGAGGATTATAAATAATTTTCTAATGCCTTGGGCCGCTTCGATCCACGCACATTAGAACCCACTCTTCAGTCACACTGACACAGTGAGATATTATGCATACATAACCGAGGATGTCGGTTGAAGTTGAAGATTAATGAACTTGGAGACACCCTTTTAACAGTTGGAACCCACAAATTCTCGAGTCTCGAGAGATGTAACCTTCTAAGTCACGCATTACGGTACTTACGGTTTTCGATCCAAATGCCTGTTCTCTAATCTTATGCTAAACTGACGGATAACGTAGCTGTAAGTAAATAAAAAGGTTTTCTTAAAGAGAGGAGTGGATAGGAATAAATAGGATGCAAGTTTACCGTTGATTCTCTGGCCCCAGTCCTAAAATGGTTAAATGGTGCTTTGTTTTCTAGTATCATGTTTTACTTTGTTGTACTCATCTTCTTTCCCGGTTCTTTTACTTCAAAATGCTTCAACTGTTTGATATCTACTGATGCTTTAGGGAATCTAACCCATTGACTTGGGTCAATTTTCATATATTTAAATTTCGTTGAAAGTTTATATTTTATTGTTTGAGTAATAGCCTTATAGAAGTCACTTGAATTCAACATTAAGCGATGAAATATTAGCTCCATCTAAATTAAATTTGCACTCCTTACACTAACTGTGAAATTGTAAATGCACACATTATTGGGATTTGAATTCCAGTAGGGTATTACTGTATATATCGATGGTAAAGACCCTCTTGTCGTACATTTTGATTTTGAAAGGCTATCCAAAACGAGACAACCAGAAATGTTGTGCTGTCGTTACGTAATTTAAAGTTCTTTATTTCAAATGATAGCCTAAGGTTTTGGTTTGAATTTCAAATCCAGGAAGAACCAACCTCAATAATTTGCTTCTTCCCTTTATATTTCAAATCAAACTTCATGGTTTAAGCAGAAACTCGATACACGGTGGTCTCCATCTATTACAATATTATTATTATTGCCCAAAGAAAGCAAAAAAGGGCATGGTGTCTAGTTATAAAATCTGAAACTAGATTCATAGTTTTTATTTATTCTTCACTCTTCTTCTCATCATATGAAACTAGATGCTGGCAAACTAAGCATAATCAACGAACATGGCAGACGCTTAAAATGCAGTTGTCAGCACACGGATGCCTCTCAATTTCTTTGTGTGATACATGCTTTTCCATTATCGACCTCTTTATTATATACCCAGTGAGAGTGGCCCGTTTAATTTATTGCTAAAGCATTCCGTGCCCATTATTGCAACTTTAACTTGCTTGGAACTCCAACAAAAACTATATCTGCAACCAAAAATAGTATTTGCACTGCAAAATGAGGTGCTTCACCTTTAGGTTTAACATAGCTTTAACAGTTTTGTGCGACCAAGTTATTTATTTATAATCGAGAGATTCCATTGCTATTCAATTGCTTTAAGTAGAAGCAAAGATTAAAAGTTGAGGGCTTTATTAGACAATATCATATTCCAAACCAATCAATACGTCCTTACTCATTTGGATTGACGAGGCCCCCATATGATTCTCTCACAATTTTGGGCAGCGTGCTTGGCACCACTCATGCCCATTTTTTCCCCGTCTGGGACTGGGAGTGATTATGCTGGCCAATAAATGTATGGGCCTTATAAAGATCGCTTACTACTTCTCAACCAATATATTGGGTACGTTTTTATTACAAAACGAAATTTAAGCAGGTAAAATGACTGAACAGCCAAGTTCAGGTTTCACCGTTTAAAACCAAAATTGAGGCAACGAGGAACACCCAAATTGGCATCACTAGTAGTTGTTAGAGGTTCGGACATTGGGCTAAAGTACGACCCGACCTGCCTTGGTTTCATAAAATGACTTTTTTAATTAATTTTATGAAACATAGATTTTCTGACAATGGGCCTTCTTCAAACCATAAAATGATATCAGACTTTCCAAGTTTATAAGAAAAGCTTTTTAATTTTTATCGACACATCATTCCTATTTACTTTTTCAAATAGCATAACAGTGTTCTTTTACCACATTGAATAACAATAATAGATGATGGAGGACTTACTGTGACATACGTGATAAAGAATGTAAACTGACATTGTTTATTCTTTTTTTTTTTTAGTACAGTAGATTTATAAGTCGTGGAAGATAAGCAGAAATATGCATAAGATAGAAACAACCCAAAACAAAACTATAATCACTTAAGACCTCATCCACATAGACTAAGACATGAGTTGTATGAATTAGAGTGGAGTGGACAAGGAGGGAAGTGTTAGATTTGTTAGTAGTAAAATGAAATTCTTGAAGTTTTTGACTTGCGTAATGAAACCTAACACGACGAGCCTATTTGAGATCATAAATAACTTTTTGAATATGACAAACATAAGGGGATTATTAGTATCAATAAAACTAAAAGGCTATGACATAAACACAAGTTTTTGGAGATAACCATTAAGGAAGACATTATTTACATCAAATTGATAAATAAACCAATTGTTTTAGAGAACAAAAGTTAATATAATGCAAATAATGGTGGATTTGTCAAAAAGATTAAAGGTATCAGTATAATCAAGCCTGACAATACCCTTTGGTAATAAAGTAAGTTTTATATCATTTAATAATACCATTAGGGTTTCATTTGGTACAAAATACCCATTTATAGTTGGAATTAGAAGGTGAGGGAGTAAGAGTCCAAGTGCGATTGCAAGGGAGAACATTAAACTCATCAAGTATGGCTTATCGCCAATAATAAAATTTATTTGCTTGGGTGAAGGAAGTGGGATCAAGAATTGAAGGATTATGGGTGATAGTAGAGTAAGTGATGCAATTAGAAAAGGTATTGTGGGGGTGATCATGTGTGTGAGTGATCATAAAATGTGGACGTGAGGATGAGGAGGAAGAAGAGGAGATGGGGAGAGGTAGAGGAGTTGAAAAAAGGGAAGGAGAAAGGTTACATAGTAGAAGTAATGTAATAGTAGAAGAAGAGATGAAGAAGAAAGATGAGGAGAGGTGGCATAAGGAAAGGCATTCTCAAGAAAGTGAACATGACGAGAATGTAGAGTTTAAAAATGTAAGGATCAAAACAAAGATAGCCCTTATATTATAAAGAATAACCATTGAAGACACACAGTGTAAACTTTAGTAAAAGTTACTTAGAACGAGAACAATCTAAGAATCGAAAACATGTACACCGAAAAATATGAAGTTGAGAGAAATTGTTTGGTGAAAAAGAGGATCTTCTGAGGGAATTTATGGTGCAGGACATGGGTAGGTAAGAAATTAATGGGGTAAACAATTATAAAAAATGCTTCATACTAAAAAGGTTTGGAAAGGGAGGTGTGAAGAAGAAGGGTAACACTAATGCCAATTATGTGACAAAATTTTCATTCAGCAAGGCCATTTTATTGATGGTTATAAGTGCAAGATATATGATAGGTGATTCTATGAGAGGCTAGAAAGTGAGTAAAAGCAGCATTGATGAGTTTAGAAGCTTCATCGTATTGAAATGTTTTAACGATGGTGAAAAAAGATTTTTTTTATTCCCTAATAACACCCAAAAGGGGTTGAATTGGGTGAAATCAATATTCTGATTAAAGTATACTTACTCGTAAAACAATTTATTAAAATTATCACAAGTGCAAGAATGAAATAAAAGTAAATGAATTTAATTGTGCTTGTAAAAAATAAAGTAAAGAGTGAGGAAAAAGAAATGCAAACTGATTTATAGTGGCTCAGCAAACAATCCTTACTTTCACTCATAAAACTTGTCTTGGATTTCTACTATAGTTCTTCTTTTAAGGTGATGAATAACCATTGTATAATTTTTTATTTTGCCAAAGAGAAGCCTCCTTTTCAATCTTTCTTAAAGGAAAAGAGGAATCCCAAACCACTTTTAGATAAACCTAATACAATATTAAAATAAATCCTAAAAATAGCTTATAACTTAAAATTGCTTACTTGGATAAATCACAAAAGGTTCACATACTCAAAATGAGATAATGAATGCTCTAATACTTGAAAAATACTTTGAAATGTGTGTAAAATACACTCAAATGCTCCTTGATACTAAAGCAAAAAGTAAAAAACATATTTATAGTGTTTTGGAACCTAAAATAGTTTTTAAAGCTAATAACTAGCTGTTACAATGCACTATTCGACCAATATGCATTAAAAGCTCTAGATTCACTAGTTGTTAGAACACTAATCGACTAGTAGGTGTATTGATAAACCAATATGGCATATTGGTTGACCAGTACATCAACCAATGTTATAGTAAACTCACGATACATCAAATTTGACAACTATACCCTATATTGATTGACAAATCACCCTAAAAATATAATTGTAGCACCTACAAATGCTCAAAATCAATTTGATCAATGCAATTATGAATTAAACATACTAAATGGTTCCCTAAAATTTTATTTAAAAGATTGAGAGACTTTTATAATTCAAATAAAAACTTCAATGTCTTTTAGTGAATGGAAAGAGTCATATGATGAAGTGAAGTGAAAGATTTATACATGGTGAAAGAGTTATATAGAATAACTTCAACGTATCTTGATCTTCTTCTTGACTTGATCTTAATATTGAAGATTGCAAACTTTTCATCTTTTCTTTCATAATCGTTCGATACAGTGATATCTTATTCTCATATTCTTTCTCATCAATGACATTAACCTATTAGTAGTGTTTATGTTTTATTATCACCAAAACCTCCATTGGAACCTCCCTTGGTTCAATAATCTCCCCTTTTTGGATGATGACAAAATATTTATAATATTAGAAAATAATATGAAAATTTAATTATGCAAGTAGCAACCTATATCAAGATAATAATTAGCTCATCTTTGAGACCTAGATCCATATCATAACCATAAATTCAATATTAAACAACATGATTTAACAACTGCCCCTAGGAAATATAAAATAGAATCAACTAGTTAGAGGGGAAAACGAGACTCAATTAAACTATATAGGGCATTAAAGAGATTAATCGTCATATCTTAGAAAGAATCAAGCTCTCCTCGCAATATGGTGAGATGACACTCAACGGTTGCTAGTTGAGCATATATTGGGGAGTGATAACATGGCCGAGAAGTGATGGTCTCATTAACTGCAGGTAGCTTAATAGTGTGGCTCAAGAGAGGCTCATTAGGACCATCAACATATTGGGGATGGGTATTAAGGCTAGAGACGATATTAATAATATGGTCTGGTCATTTGTCCATCAATTAATTAATATCCCATACGGTTAATAGTAGTAGAATCAGAGAAAAATCAAAGTTAATTTCATCGCCAACATGAGGAATATGAAAGTGTTGGGAGATGAGGCTAAGAATGAGGGCATATGGAATGTTTTATTTCTTTTTCTTTTTGGTTTGATGGAAATGGATTATATTGAGTAAAAGAAAGAAACCAAGATGAAGATGCCCTTGTAATATAAGACTAGAGAGAAACAAAAGTCATCATAAGTGATCGCTGACAAATAAAAAAATATTTGATGAAAAAAAGGAGGAAATGAGGAATGACATTAAGGCCACAAACATCATCAAGTTACTTATGGACCTTTATATAGGATTCTAACTCAAAGATGATTTTGATTCGAATGGGCACATAGTAAGGTCAAGTATAATATGAAAGGTTTTTAGAATGAGAATATCAAAGATTCTCATTGATGAGATCATAAGCAAGGTGGATTTCAACGCCATAGACTTTGGAGAAAATATAAGTGTCACCACAAATCACCTTAGGACAAAGATTGGTAGAGAATAACCTAACACTTATAGGAATATATAATAAGTCTTGGTAAGAGGGGATTCCCACCATTGATAAATAAAATAACAAAAAAGGCTATAATCCTTGAATCAGTCTAAACTGGTAAGGAAGACAATATGATTTTCATATAGTTTTCAGAAAACATAACCTTAGAATTAAGGAGAATCGATATTAAGGTACTTATCCTCATTAGGAGGCATACGAGGAGCAGGTTCAAAGATCATGCTCAAGTCCTAAGAGTCTTAAAGGGTGTGTAGGAAGTTTTACCATGTATAAAAGTCCTAAATGAAAGATTGAGGTTTCATCTAGTTCTTGCCATAAAAGAAATGGTGACAAAAATTAAGGACAAATCGAAAGGTTTAGTAATATGAAGGATCTCCTACAAGAGAAAACAATTGTGCTTCTATAATCTCAAGTTCACAAATTTCAAGTAAGGATCGATATTTCATGATATAGGTAAGTAATGCCAAAAGAGGTGCCAGGAAAAATGAAAAGTGAAAGATGTGCACAAATAAATATGAATAGGTAAAAGTTAAATGAATAATCTGACTTAAAAATTGTTTTTAATTGAATTAAAAAAGGCATATAAATTGAATTGAATTTGACATGATTCATACAAAATTAGATGCAATTTAATGTGATTCATAGTTTAAAGACCTTAAAACAATATTTAATTGAATGAGCAAATCTTTAATTTTGAGAATTGATGCATAAATAACAAATCCCCTATTATCATTTAGGAAAAATGATAAATTTTTTTTCAATTTAGATAAAATCAAACATAATGCGAGGCAATTCATAGTCAAAAAAGCTTAAATCAATCATAAACTAAAATAAGGAATTGTTAATTATGAAAAGTAATTCATAAATAAGAAATCTTCAAAATTAATTTCAGGCAAAATTAAGCATAATTCAAATCAATTGTAAGTAAAAAAATACTTAAAACATTCATTAATTAAACTGAGGACTCCAATTTTAAAAAAATCATCATAATTCACATAAGGTTAGACAATTCCTAATTCTAAAACCCTAATTCACGCTATATGCTAAATTGATGCAATTGAATGTGTAATTTATGAATGCATAGGCATGCACAAATATATTACAAATTGAGATGAAAAGCTAAAGAAACCATCAATTGAACAAGGAAATTCAAAATTCGGGAAAACCCTAAATTTGGGAATGCGAGGGTTACCTTCAAAATGGGAGAGTGAATTGAGCATGGAAGAGGAAGGATAATTCACCTTGGAGTTTTGGAGAGCTGAACAGAGGTAGGGAGAATGCCTAAATGTCTTTAGAGAAGTGGAGGTGATGTCGCAGGAGATCGGACTTATGGTTGTACTTTTTAGACAATTTCAAAAGGAGATGGCAAGGAATAGATATGAGAAGAATAGGAAAGTTGTAATTGAGTGACATTCAAAGTGAAATCAGGTTTAGAGGATAAGGAAGGATTTTTTAGAAAGGGGAGAGATGCATAAGTGTTCAGTAAGAAAGAAGGAAAGGAATGTCTATGTTTTAAGAAAGTTGGTATATTAGTCTACTAATGTTTGTTGTTGGTCGACCAAAGTTGGCAACTAAAAGAAATTCATGGACTACTAATATTTGTTAACTAATTAGAGACATTTGTTGAACAATTAAGGTGTTTGGTCGACCAGTATATGCTACCAAATTCTCCCAAACTCTCAGAAAAGAAAAGATAATCCAGAATTAGTAGTATTGGTTAACCAACAAGGAGTACTGGTCAACCAGTGGGACTAATTATGCAAACAGTCATGCGGCTAGATAGGGAGCAAACTCTTAGGTGAAAAATCAACTATAGTAAGTTCTAAAAACTTATATTAAATTTTTTAGACATCAAATTAAAGTGTAGAAACATAAATTAACTTTAAAATGACTTTAAAAACACATTTATCCAAGGGAATTTCCATCAATCATCCTCAGTTATCTTATAATTGAATAAATTCTATCCTTACTCATAGGTTTAGTAAAAATGTCAACCAATTGCTATTGTGTATCAACAAATTCTAAACCATTGTCTCTAATTTGCATATGATCTCTAATGAAATGATGTTTAATTTTTACGTGCTTTGTCCTAGAATGTTGAATAGGATTCTTTGTGAGACAAATGACACTTTTATTATCACACATGATCATTATCTTAGTGAGATCTAATCCATCATCTCCAAATTGTTGTCTAAGCCAAATTATTTGAGCATAATAATTATCTACCATTATATATTTGGCTTTTGTTGTAGTTAAAACAAACAAATTTTATTTCTTACTAAACTAAGAAATTAATACATTTCTTGTGAATTGACAAGTACCAGATGTGCTCTTTTTATCTAAAAGGCTACCCAAAAAATGCATATATGAATAACCAATTAAGTTAAAGAACATATGTTTAAGGTACCGAAGTCCTAATGAAATGGATCCATATAAGTATCTCAGGATACACTTAATAACTAATTGATGTTACTCTCTAAGGCTTGATTGAAATCTAGAACATAGGCAAACACTAAACACGATATTAGGCTTGCATGCAAAAAGATAAATTAAACTAAAAATAATATCTAGATAGAGCTTTACATCCACTTGCTTACCCTCTCCACCATTGTTCAATTTTGTTGTAATGCTCATCAGTGTTCCTAATTATAACATCCCACTACCATAGAGCATATACCTGAATATCCAAAGGACATTCAAGTACATATCCTATGACAATGATATGTTAGAGCAAACATAATCTCTTAAATGACATCATAAAGAATATACAATACTTAAAAACCTCAACACTTCATTTCATTCATTGACAAAAGTTTACAATGTATTCATTGAAACAAATATTTACAATCCTTAAACAAAATTTCTATATGACAAGAAACTACAAATTACAAACTATAACTCCTCTGATGTTAGCTAACAGATCTTTGATCCATAACTTAACCCAAAATATTCCTCTAGACAATCTTAGGAACTAGGTCTCCTATTTTGTATCTAAAAAGTCACGTTGTAATTTTTGATGAGTTTTGCGAACTCAATGAGTAAAGCATCATTGATGATTTCACTCAGGTCAAATACACAAGTATCACACAATTAACCAATTTCACAAACAATCTTTCAGAACATGAATAACCCAATCAATCATATTATCATGGAATATCACTTAATCATCACAATTTCAGAAAAGATTTCATATTCATATATATACAAATGCAGATGGATATGAGTCTCCATATTCGTTATTGTTTGTTATGATCGAGAGCCTTTCATATACAGATACATATACAGATATTGGCCCTTTGGACTTAGTCAGATACAAAAATCATGGACCAAAGCTCTACGTACATGTATAGCATTCATTTATGATGTACAGACAGAATCTCATATTCATCGGAGCTAAGTCCAGCATTCAACTTTCGTTAAGAATAAAGATATCATTTAGAATTCATATGCAAGCAGAACACTTCCAATACATTCTTGACTATCAAACTCCTCATACCATTAAAGTTCAAAATTTATAAACAAATCACAATCAATTCATTACCAGTTCAATATATTGGAATTAAATAGAAATAGAAATAAATCAATCCTAATGATATCATCTAGGTTGACATATAGTACCCTCCCGTATATGCTATTACCTAGATGGTCCGGCAATGTTGGAATGATGACATACGTCTTGAGCATCTAAATACACATTCATTGTTCACATTACTAACTTGATCAATCAAATACATATTCAACTATGCACATATATATGTTCCATGTGCAATGCATACTCAATGATTATCCAGGGTATGTTTCCTTAATCACAATCCATAATCGTTCAAATATTATCACTTGAATATGTATTGTTAACAATTAGGTTAATACCTTAAATACACTTGATCATGTTCAATTCATTAACCATAAATTCAATAACCCTTTTCCAGCATCATAAGAATTCACAAAATTCCCAATTCTCAGTCATTCCTTCCTAATGCATTATTTATAACCTTTGGAATACATTTGCACTTACAAGAACATCCTTTAACACTCCTTCATTCAAAACTTAGATACATTGATATCAAACCATCTTCTTATTAAGGTATAACATTAATTATCAATCAAAACTTATCAAACATTTAACCAACTTTTTCACATCAAATTAGGTTCATTTTAAACTCCAATCAAGTCCAAATGCATCATATTTAAGTACCTTATCCTTAATTGGTTCAAGAATCACACAAAAGAACATTTTCTTTACTAGCATGCAATTTCTACAATCTTGTATGGCTTCCCACAATCATGGGATGCGTTATCCAAAAATTTGCATCCAATTCCTTCATTAGTTTTCCAAATTTTCTTAGGACAGGTTTCGGGTCAGTTTTGTATGGACGTTATGACATAGAAAATGAAGTAATTAGGCAGTGCATTCTTCTAAACAAATGTTTCCATATGTCTTAAGTTTCTAATGAACTAAATTTCATATAATTTGGTTTAGTATTATGCAATTTATACCTATAATTATACAGACTGTTTCAAACAGTGACAGAATCCAAAACTCAACTTCAAGCCAAAGTTTGAAACTCTTAGAGACAATCCTTCACAAAAAATATATCCATATGTCTCTAATTTAATATAAACTTAAAATTATCCTATTTGGATGTCTATAGATCAAGTTATGGCTAAAATACTGATGCATGTTCAGTGAAAACACTACAGCTAACATATTCCAGCAATTCCTCTTTCATTTTTTTCCAGATTATTTTACACTTTACACCAAGGTTTAACAACTCTTTATAGCTCATCAATTATACCTCTATTAGGCTTGAATCATACTCCAATTACTCATCAATAGTAGCTTTTATTCCAGTTCAAAATTATTCAATTAACAACTCATAAAGTATCAAACCAGAAATTTTTATATTATTATGCATATAGTACTAGTTCTTTCCCAAATCAAGAGCATCAAATTAACATCTTTCTTTAGCATAAATCCACCTTCATTATACTTCAAATCTAGACCTAATTCATCCGTAAATCAATCTATATCCCACGGTTTTCATAAACCAAAAATATAACAGAAAAATTTCCAAGTTTATGTAACATTTTCCAGCACATATCTTCACCAATATCACACGCATTTCATGCCAATTCAAGCATTATTATTATATCATTTGACATGACATAAAACTCAAATTGTTACTTACCTATTAGGCTTCCAATCTAACACAAAACTTCAGATTAAACTAAGTCTCCATGCAAGTAAAAATCAACACAAACTTATGATGAAAGTAAGGTGATTTTCGAACTGCAATATGAAGATCATAATCAGCTAGATTTCTTGGCAATTTGGTGAAGGATTTAGGTGTGATTTTTATGTAGAACTTTAGCTAGTGTTAAGAAAAAAATACAGAGAAAATTTGGAGCAATTTTGGTGGAGAAAGGTAAAGGAAACAACATAAACGTTGTTGCTAGAATTTGCTCCATGATCATGCTAGGTGTCAACTTTTAAACTCACCATGTGTCTTAAGGCAAGTAATACATTTTCCTAATTAACCAACTGCCACTAGTCCACATATTAGGTTGCCATTTGTCTCCTACTAAATCAGTCCACATGTCATTCCAAGATTGGTCCACATGTCACATAATAATTGGTCTAATTGTCATTTAATTACTATTTGATTTGTCGCACATTTAACTATGCCAAATGTTACTCAACTTAAGGCTTATTCACCCTAATTTTCATGTAACAATTTATCCTACCAGTTAACATTTTTTCTAGTCCAAATGTACATTTAATCCATCAATTTCCCAATCCATAACATTAATTCCAATTCACTAGTTGAAATCCAATTCACTATAATTTTTCTTTCAAAGCAAAGAACAATCTTTATACAAGATTTGGTAAACAGGAATGTCCTTTTCAATTTTTCTTCAAGGTAAAGAGGAACCCCAAACCACTTTTAGATAAACCCAATACAGTGATCACAAACCCTAAAAATAGCTTATAACTCAAAATTGCTTGCTTGGATACTCGGATAATCACAAAAGGCTCAGACACTAAAAAAGAGACAATGAACGCTCTAATGGTTAAAAATACTTTGAAATGTGTGTAAAAGACACCAAATGCTTCTTGATGCTAAAAACAATGAGAAAACACCTATTTATAATGTTTTGGGACCCAAAATAGTCATAGGAGATAAGAACCAGCCATTACAATGACTATATTTGATGTACTAGTCGATTAGTATAATATACTGATCAACCATTAGATTCATTAGCTATTGGGACAGTGACTGACTGGTAGGAATATCGGTCAGCTAGTAACTAGTACATCAACTAATATTACAACAAACTCATGGTACATCAAATTTAACAACTTTAACATATATTAGTTGATCACTAACAAATATAAGTCAACAAATCACCCTAAAATATTATTTTGACACCTTCAAATGCTCAAACTCAATTTGATTAATGCAATTATGAATTAACATCCCTAAATGTTCCCCAAAACTTTATTTGAAAGAACAAAAGGCTATTATATCAAAAACAAAAATTCAATGCCTCTTAGTGAATGAAAATGCTCATTTAATAAATTTAAGTGAGAAAGAGCCTGAGATTTATGAGTTAAGGGAAATATATAGGTACAATGGTTCGAAAACATCCTGTTAACTTGGTAGGGGTAAGACTGTATGCTACTAGACCTCCTTAAACCCCACATTTCTATGGGACTCTCACTGTGTGTTGTTATTGTTATATTTAGGTATAACGGTTGAAATCATCAATAAAAATAATAAAATATCAAAAACTAGAAAGAGAAAGAGAGGGGAAAGGTCCTAAATGTCATCGTGAATAATTTGTAGGGGACTGGCAGAGACATACGAAGATAAACAAAATGAAATTCTTGTACTTTTCCTTTTAAGACATGAGATGCAATCATTTTTTTATAATTAGTTTTGTAGAAAAAATATGAGACAACCTAAAAATATTATCTAAATAAGGATGACCAAAACATTGATACCAAAGACTGCATGAAGTAAGAGTGATAGTGAAAGCAATAAGATTTTAAAGTTCAGAGGAATCTTTAAAGAATAGAGATTATTGTAGATCAAAACCGTGAGTAATGGTGTCTTTGTTTAAATGTCCTTCATAATATAACAAAAAGGTTCAATTAAAAAAGGCAAGAACTATCTTTTACAAATCTAGCTACTGTAATGATTAGGAGTAAGATAAGGAAGAATTAAAACATCTATGAGATGGAAAGTACTAAGTGAGGAAGGAAAAGTTAAATGACCAATGAAAAAAATGAGAAGTGTTTGACTATTAACAGTTACTTGATTTTGATCATTATACAATGTTTCATAATCCATAAATTGAGAAATTGATGTCATGTAAGTAGTAACAACAATATCAGGTAACCATTCAACAATAGTGATGGTGGTAAATTGTGAACACTTAGGAGGAGGTTAAATGTTTAAGGCAATAAAGGCATTAGGGAGATTCTAGGAATTAAGTGAAGGTTCAAAAGGATGATTTCAATATTTAAAATATTGGCATTGAGGTTATATAAAAGTTATTCTGGGTAAAAGATTGGTTAGGTTGAATATGGGAGGGACTAAAATTTTGGACTAATATATAGGTTTATGTGGAAGCATAGTTTTGGGTTGGCTGGTGAATGGAAGTATTGTTTAGGTTAGAATAGGGAGTTAGGCCATCTGACCGAGAAGAGAAAAAAGGCCTAGTAGCTAGTTGGTCAAAGAAGGAACCCAAATTAGGGTTAAATGAGTAAGAAGACTATTGTTCTCTTTTTCCTCTAGAGTTTCCCCAATTCCTAGGTAGGTGAGATGGACATCCACTAGTGTGAGAGATTGTAAGAGTCGTGTTTTGTGGTACAAGAGAGTGGTATGCGAGGAGATATTGTTCGACAGTAAGCAATTTCGTCCGAAGCTTAGTGAAGGTGATGGAAGTTTGAACATAATATAGGGGTAAACAATTCAAGGTGAAGAAGACAACATCATCTTTGGAAATGTTGTCACCAACAGTAATAAGTTAGCAACTGTAACAGAGATAAGGGAGAGATTGTTAGCTATAAAGGTAGATCCTTTCTTTAAGGTGTGGAGTTGTCATTAGAGTACTGAGCATTGGGAGTTGGTCTTTTATATGAAATGATTTTCATGTCTAACCCAGAGGCTCTAAACAGTGTGATGACCAAGTGTAATTGGACAGAAAAGTAGTGATGAAGCAACACATGAGCCTATCAAGTTTCTACCATTTATCAAAGTCAAGGGATGATTACTTAGTAGTTGGGGAGAGATTACTACCATTGATATATCCTATTAGCTTGGAGGTAATAAGGATTGCTTGAACTTAATTGTGCTATATGAGTTAATTGGAGGAGTCTATTTGTGTGGTTAAAATTTTTTTAATATGATTGAATGGATGAGTAGGTTAACTGTGGTCAACCATTATATATATATTTTTAATTTTGGTGTCGAAATGGAATATTGAAATTTTGTGTGGTGTGTTGGTGTTGAAAGTATAGTCTTTTATGTTTGTGATAAATGAGGGGTGTTATAAAAAAAAGCTAATGTATTGAACTAGACTTGAGCTCTAATACCATAATAAAGTATCGACATTGAGATTGTTTGTTGTCTTATTTATTTGTGAAGGAGTAAAATAATATATACACAACTGAAGATAAGAAGAAATATGTATAAGATAAAAACAAATCAAAACAAAAATATAATTAGTTGAGATGTTTATCACAAAAGTATATGAAATATTTTGGACACGTTATCAATATGTTTGCTTGCCTTTAAAACCTCAACATAATACAAGACAGTAGATGTTAAAGTCCACTTAAGAGGTGCATTTTTTATATCACTTTATAAATTTGTTCTAAATCCTTGTAATTAATATTATTGATTATTATCCTATTAGATATAGGGAAATATATTAATAATCATGTCCTATTCATATCATTGATCCATAAGAAAGGATGATTTGTTTTGAATAGGTCATAAATATCTAAGTTATAAAAATACTCAAGTGAAATGAACATAGTTTCCAATATGAGCATATTTCATTTAGTGTTTGTGCTTAGATGAAAAAGTTTAAATTACAGTATTGAGCACATTTTTGAACATAAGGATATTATAATTCATATTCATGTCTAGATTTTGAATACAAGAATGTTGTAACCCATAATTGTGTTTGGACAAAAAATTGTCAATAGACATATTATTTAAAATAACATTGCATGACTACTTTTCTTTGTTAAATTACAAAGACAATCCACTTACTAATGTGTAACACTTAATAATTACTTTCTTACTACCATTTTCACTTAAACTTACATATTTTATTGGAATGCACAATGCCAATTACAATTTTTTTAATGATAGAAATTGTTAATACTTCACACAAATTCCTTGACATTTTAAAATTTCATTATCTAAATCATACCTTATTATGCAACACATTAATAAAATGAATATATAATTATTAAAAAATATAAACTTTCTTCATCAAACATTTCTTCCAATAGACTTTCATTTTGATGAATGACCTCCTCATTATTCATATTTTTATGTTTTTCACTATATAAAATATAAAATCATATGATTAAAGACTATTAAAATTATAAAAGTAAAAAAAATAACTTAATATAAAGTATGTAGTTTACTTTGAATATTTTTAGAACATAATATCTGGAACAAATAAAGGCTAATAAAGTTTTTGAGTGAAATTGACTACGATGAGAACTCACTATCCAATCGCTAGTACTAAAAATAGACTAAAAAATAACTACGATATTGGGATATCTGAAAAATTTCATACAATTGTTTGAATAACCAAATATTGAACTACCATCTCATTAATCATTCAACTTCCACCACATTAATATTTCAAAATTTGCATCACTTCTTCTAAAAATATTAGCTTCCAAAAAATTGTCTAACTTTTCTGTAATATATGAAATCCTAACCCATTTTTTAATGAATTTTTTTTAACCAAAACCAAAATTGATATCTTTCTTACTTAATGAGAATGAACTAATAAAAGTTGAAGGTGGTATTGAACTATTATGATCCAACTCTTTATTTGTTCTTGATTAGTAATCATTAAATAAATCATAGTACAAAAGTCTAATATATCATCTGTTCTAAAACTCATTCACTAAATAACTATTGAAAATAATATTCAAGTGTAATCAGTTTGTACCTTAGATCCAGAACAATATTAACTGATGTAACCAATCTCATTTTAATATTTTTCAAAATTTCTCATTATCTTGTGTACCACTATTTGAATAATTTTCTTAGAACAAATGACCTATTCAGATAATGCTAACTTCATTTTATACATGTTAGCAAAAAAAATACAAGAAGTTAGATATTTTGTGCTAGAAAATAACTCAGTAACAATATTAAACATCTCCAACTTCTCGCAAATTTCTTTTTCCATCTCTCTTTGCTCATGTGTTGGTAAACAAGTCTATTAAATTTCTTATTGTTTTTACTTGATAAATACATCAATATACTTAATTACAGACTCAAGCATTTTAAATATCAAATTCTACCTTGTTAGATGATAGATCCATATTTTGCATATTTTTAGGTAACAAGTTAGTTGCGATTTAGCATTTAGATAGTTTGTTTTACATAAAATTATATGATAACTTCCTAAATTTGGTTCATTATCATATAGGTGATGATTTTTAGAAGAGCTCAAATATTGGGTGTAACTTTCTCCATTGTTATTTGATCAAGGTAATTTTATAGTATTTTGAATGCTAACTTGAATTGCAACAATTTTGTAGAAGATATTGGAAATCAATTATGACTTAAAGATGTTAAAAACCTAGGGAAAATGGGAATAATGATCCAATAGGAGATAAACATTGGTTCATATTTGACTCATGTTGGCCATAGTTTTTGTCCAAAACAAATTGATGCCAAACATAAAGTGAAACCAATCTTAGACTCATTATATTGCACTTAACTTCTAAAATAGAATTGGTAGCTATTAGGAAGCCTAACATGCATCAGTTCCTATAACACGCACTCTGGAGACACATAAAATTATAAGTTTCAACACCTTAGAATCTTTTATGTAACCCTAGCTTATAGATAATCTTATGAGTTTTTTTTAAGAATTTTACTTTAAGGTTTCTTCACGACAAGGAAGGATTTAGAGAAAGATTAAAAGAGAACGTGAAAACTCTTCTAGTTCTTTTTCCCCTTACTTTCTTTATGTTAAGGGTTTTTTTGCTTTACTTTCATTATGTTTAGTAGCTAAATCCTTAGTTGGGTTAGGGATGTAACTTGGAATGGGTCTTTAATTATTAAAGCATGGCGTGTTAGTTTGTTGGTTGAATTTATTTTCTTTATTCTTAATTATTAAGGTTATGCCCAATTAATATAGATTCAATATTAGGGGTTGTATGAAAGAATAAGAGTAGAATTATGATTTATGCACTATAATCCTAACATTTATTCTTTTGATTACTCTTCACATGTTATTTTTTTGCTTTTATTAGTTTAGCAACTTAATTCCTAGATAATGTTTTTTAGTTTATTGTTTTACTACGATTAATATACGTAGTGATATAGTATTTTTGGGATTGATATTATGGAATAATCCAATTTAAATAATTTGCTATAGTTGATTTTGAACACTTATAGATAGATTAACTCAAGATTTTGGTTTTGTTATTAAGGACTATTAAATTTCCATTTTACTAATCACAATTTTTATTTTCATTTTATTTTATAGTTCTCTTTTATGTTGCATCTATATAATTAGTAGTAAAATTGTGCATTTCTAGACTTGATGCCATAAATAGATGAGCTTTCAAGCTAAATGAAGATGCTGATAGATTATGATCTATATGGGGCTTGCTATCATTATGGCATGTATATGCATCCTTCTCATGCATACATAAACATAAAGTAGGTGCCTTGTTACTATAAATATGGCAATTATATGGCTGCTTGTGAGGGAAATAACATAAATGGTCCATTTCTTACATTTGTCATCTAGGACGAAGTAACCATCTAAATATCTTTTGGGAAGAACAAGTTGATGGAGTAGGCAAATATATGGGACCACCTAAATTCCAAAAACGAATTTAATGTCAGCAACCACTATCATAAGGAATATGGAAAAATGATTATGCAATTTATGTCTTCCCTTAATGAAAGTTTAGAAAGATTAGATAGATTGAAGGAATTTGAATCTTACGTGGGCGGTGGACCTATATGGATAAATGACACAATCTAATTGTAAAACCATTAACTACTTAGAGATTCAAGTAACACTACAAGAGTGAAGACATTTAGTGACAATTAATTTGTGTCTAACTATTATTTTGTCACAAATACGAGGTTTTTTGTGACAAGACAATGGGTTGACATAATTGTTTGAATTAACTGTGATGATTTATTTTTTTGTCACTAATACAATAGTAATTGTGACACTTTATTGTCATTCACAATTAAGTTGTCGCTATTAATATATTAATAGTGACAACTTTTCTTTTATCACTAAGTTTTGTCATTAAAAGCCTATGCAATTTGGCAGTAAAATGATTTTGGCGGGAATAAACTGTAATGGTGACAAAACATATATTTGTAGCTAATATTTTTATATTTGTTGTGACAAAACATAGTTTGTCACTAATATTTTATTTTTTTGTTACGAAACTGTTAATCGTCACACTATATTTTACTTGTTGTGATAAAAAATTTTGTCAATAAATATTCAATTAATTAGTATCTATTTTATATTGTCATAATAACCAAACTATAACTACGGTCACAACTATTCATAATTTAGTGATAATTTTTTGTGACTAAATATTTTTTCATCACAAAATACGATATTTTTTAGTGCCAAGACAATTGATTGACATTATTGTTTTGATTATCTGTGATGATTTATATGTGTTGTCACTAATACAATGGTAATTGTTGCAATTTAGTTTCTTTCACAGCTAAATTGTCACTATTAATATATTAATAGTGTTAAACTTTATTTTATCACTAAGTTTTGTCACTACAAGCCTATGAAATTTGATACAAAAATAATTTTGGCGGGAATAAATTGTAATTGTGACAAAACATATATTAGTAGCTAATATTTTCTATTTGTTGTGACAAAACATAGTTTGGTTACTAATATTTTGTTTTTTTGTTACTAAACTATTAATCGTCACACTATATTTTTCTTGTTGTGACAAAAAAATTTATCAATAAATATTCTATTAATTAGTGTCTACTTTATATTGTCACAATAACCAAACTATAATTACGGTAACAACTATTCGTAATTTAGTAACAGTTTTTGTGACTTAATATTTTTGTCATCACAAATACGATATTTTTTAGTGTCAAGACAATTAATTGACACTATTGTTTAGATTATATGTGATGATTTATATGTTTTGTCACTAATACAATAGTAATTGTGTCAATTTAGTATCTTTCACAGCTAAATTATCACTATTAATATATTAATAGTGTTAAACTTTATTTTATCAGTAAGTTTTGTCACTAAAAGCCTATGAAATTTGAAGCAAAAATAATTTTGGCGAGAATTAATTGTAATTGTGACAAAACATATGTTGGTAACTAATATTTTCTTTTTATAGTAAATAGTATTAGATTTTCATAAAATTAACTAAATATTTAATAAAATTAAAGAATTTAAAATATAATTGAAAGAGATTATTTTTATATATCGAATAATTTGACGTTTAATTGAAAAAATATTGTTAAATGAAAATTGATTTTTTTTGTGTATAAGAACTTATTAATTTACAGAAATTGACTGATTAATTAATAAATTGATCAATTTTTTAAAAAAGGAATCATTAAAATAAATCAAACCAAAAAGTTGAAAGAAAATTTGAAAAATTGATAGTTCAGAATTTTTACAGTTAAATAAACCGAATCGATTGGATGCTTTAATCATTGTTTTTAATAGAGCATAATAAAACTTATAATAAATATTGACCAAATGTTACTATATATACATAGAGTATATCAACATAAATGTGTAGTAAATAGTAAACATTGTCCAAATAAATTAAAATTTATATGGTTTGGTCTTTTATTATTTAATTTTTTATATTGTAAATATTATCACTCATGCTCTTTAATATTAGTTAGATATCACATACTCTTGATGTTATATTTTGTATATTTTAAATTTATTTTTATTCAAAATGATATAGTAATAAAAGTTATAAGCTTTAATCGCAACAGAGTAATAAATTATTTTAAAATAAAAAATTGAAATAAAAAAGAAAAAACAGTATGACTAAATAATTTATAAATGAAGGAGATTAAAAAAAGGTCATTAATTAAAAATTTAAAAGAAAAATATAAAAATATCATTATTGTTTCTTAATTACCATATAAAATTAGAAATTAACTATGATTTAAGGAGGAGTCTCTTCTATTTATGTTTTCAGCCTCAATATGGGCTCAAGTATGACACAAGTCCAAAAGCCCAGCTAGCATTGACCACGTGCACTGAACTTACACTGTTTCTTTAGATAACTCACAAAACACAATTCCCAATTCACCCAAACCCTAGCCCTAATTGTACGATGTGATCCCCAAACCCACTTTCCCCCCTTTTCTTCATCTCCATTTCGTTACTCAATTCTCGTGTCTCATTTTCGACGACTTTGCCGGAAATCTATGTGGGTTTTATACTTTAACAATTCTTGCTTGTCGAGCTTAGTAATACTCTTTTGCAGTGCAGGATTTGTTGGTGATTCATTGAATAGGAACATGCTTGTTTCTCTTTTCTGCATTTTGAAAGTGCGTCCAGTGAAGTGAAGAAGTGGCGTCCTGCTGGGGCTGATCGTGGCTTTACGTTTCTTCATTATAATCTTACCATTGCTTATCATCAGACAAATCTTTTGGTTCGCTACGATAGGTAAGCTATGCATTCTACGAGTTATCATAGTATGTCTCATGGTTTTAGAAATGGTTGGATAAATGCTCTCTTGATGTTTACCTTACCATTATCATACTTGCTTTACATGTTACGCCTGCAGTTTTACTCTGTTCAGTTTTGTTTATAAATCTCAAAACCACCAGGACTGCCGATTTATGGCTTAGGATTCTGTCACCTTGAGTGATTTTAGTCATTTGATCTGAAGATAAAGATACTATATTAATGTGAATTATTAATGTGAATTGCAATGGCATGTTTAAATAATTTCTTAGTTCATGATCAAATCTTATTTAATGAAACGGTGGTT
>JAOSBK010000206.1:16168366-16184704 GCA_027568895.1 Erythroxylum shatona | reverse complement strand
ATTATTATGATTTATTGATTTTTAAATTTATGTTTATATATTCAAAATACTAATTAATTGATTAAATTAATTTTTTTCTATTTATTTTATTTTAATTTATTAGTCAATTTTTGTCCATTTCTTTTGTCACATATACATGTGGACCAACAGAAAACAGCCTCTTTATAATGTAAGAGTAAGGCTGCGTACTATCAGGCCCCCCCAAAGCCTGCTTCATTGCGGGACTTCGGGGTATGATGATGATTATGATGATGTTATCGTTGATGCGTAAGATAAGTGGGGGTCCAATAACTGACTGCCAACATCAAACTAAGGTCTATGCTACTTTCTCAAAACATAATCAAACCATAACCAGAAGAACCTTCTCTAAATATTAACACTGACTGGAGCCTAACGATAAAAGACAACACACAAAACAATAACTACTGCAGTATCAAGCACCATCCAAGAATTTGATTCTATTAGTAGAACTCTTCCAGAAGCAAAATTTCAACTGTTAGTCGCAACTTATAATAACTCTTCCGAAAATCATGTTCACATGAGATTGTAACCCAGTAAACAATAGCAACTTGAACCAATTTCAATATATACCATTCTCCCCAACGTCGAGGCAACACGTTTAGCTCAAGCTCTCAACTTCTGCTCGCATTGCAAATGCCTGCGCTGGCAACTGAGATGATACATGTTCACCCATCCTGCCCATCAACTTATTCTCTCCTTCCTCAAATTGCATATGTCTGTTTCTCAAATTCTGTTCAGATACTCCCACTTGTGAGCTCGCAACAGCCGCTCGAGACAGTCGGTAGTTTGTCCCATTGTTTGGTGTTACGCCGCTGCCATTCTCAAGACCACTCTTAATCCAAGCAATATTGTTCAAATCTGTAGCAATGGAGATTAGTTCTTGACTTGAGAAAGAGGGAAGTTCCTCATATTCAACAAATTCAGGCCCTAACAAAGAGCTTTGGGAATGAGCCCCATTTGGAGTCGAGCAGCAACCATATCCACATTGTAACGGAACAATAGGCTCACTGTGAATATCTTCAAGGAATTTGCAAATTCCAACGTCTGGTTTGGAAGCTTGAACCATCGGACCAGGAGCACTAAACCCAGAGCCAATTTGTGGACCATTGGCAAGATTATAAACACTAAACGCACTGATTCTTGCTGCAGGACGAGGAAGGCTAGTACAGGCTCTTAGTTCAGGAGCAGAATTAACCTCACTTGTTTGCAGAACATCCTCTGCTTGTGCTCTGTCTTCATGCTCGCTGAACCTATCATCCATGATAACCTCTCTACCTTCATGGGGCTTGAATGAATTGGTGTCACCAGCAGATAGAGTTTCTTCAGAGGATGTCTTTGTTTTTTCATGATTTCCATCTTCTATCATATAGCTAGAGGATGGTCTATACCTTCCTAGCTCTGTGCATTTGCGCCTTAGAGTAGAATTCCAGTGGTTCTTGATTGCATTATCTGTTCTGCCCGGCAGGAGCCTTGCAATTGCTGCCCATTTGTTTCCATACTCTGCATGAGCTGATATTATAATGCGATCTTCTTCATCTGCGCACCAATGCACAACAAATGCATGCATGTTATTAGAATTACAAATTCAGGAAACAAACGCAAAACATGCAGAGGTAAGATGTAAATTTATAATGAGGATTCATGTACAATTCGCCATGCCAAAAAGACCAGATATCAAGACAATGCAATCAAACTGTAAACTCCAGATTGAATATTCAAAAGATTGAGGCTGAAAGCTTCAACCTTTTAAAAGCAAACCTGCAATAATTACAAAGAGAACTTCCTGGTGTAAGACGATAGTAAAAGGAAGCAGATAGGAGAACGAAGTTCTGTTCTTTCCATAAGACAATCAAAACACCCAACATTTATACTTCTGTTTGCACTCCAACAATCAGGATGCAGAACTCACTTCAAAGATGAATCTTCAAAGCACATTAGAAGTTAATTGCGAGGTGCAGGCATAGTGTCCAGAATAATTATGAATCTTCAAAGCACATTAGAAGTTAATTCCCAGGTGCAGGCATAGTGTCCACAATAATTATGAACCTTCAAAGCACATTAGAAGTTAATTGCCAGGTGTAGGCGTAGTGTCCAAAATAAATATGAATCTTCAAAGCACATTAGAAGTTACTTGCCAGGTGCAGGCATAGTGTCAAGAATGCTAATTATTCTACTAGTTTAACAACAATTACATTCCTTGACTATCCGGTAAAAAGAAGCTCTAAACACACAATCACATGATTAAATCCACCCACATCTGCACAGAGAGAGGGTGAAAATAGTTATAAGCATGAACAAAGGTTGACAAGTTTTCTATCATTCACTGGAAAATAACACAGAAGTTGCCACACAGTCACGCCTAGTATTTTTATACACAAAATCTGCAACAACTATATAGATATGCTCCATTTCTTCACTGCATTCCCAACGAGTGGATTTGAACGTAAATAACATGCGTTTTGTAATTCGAAAAGGAAGATAAGAATAGGAAAGGAAACCCATTAATTGCAAAGGGCATCACAAATGGAGAAGTGGTATGATAAAATAGAACCAATATATTTTTATAATTAGGATAATGCAGACATCACCACACTCAATATCTTCTCTAGTTAAGAATCAGGGAAAATTATATGTAACAAGGCATGTGTTAACAAGAAGGTTGACATGATCAGCACTGACCACTTCTAATGCTGGTAACTGGAAAGCAGTAACTTCCTATTGTTGGAACCTTTTTAATATAGTCTCCATCTTTTGCATGATTGGATTCAGCTACGAAAGAAAACTTTAAAAGATAAAGGAGACTAGTCCGTCGTATAATTTCTTCATTCTAAAACTAACAACTGATTTAACAAAGTATTAGATTTGTAATTAATTTATATACAGCTCTTTTGGGATTACAGTCTAATATGCATATGCATTGAGACAGATTTAAGGCAGCTTTCTACCTTATAAATAACATCTTAATTTCCAAAAGGAAAAAAGTATTAGATTTGGGAAAGGCAAGGAGGGGCAACAATGGGAAGAAGATGAGAACGAAATAGAAACAAGAATGAACAATTAAGGCCAACAGATTTTGTGAGCTTCACTACAGATTGTTCTCATGAGAACATAAAACAAACAAGTGAGCACTGGAGAACGACCAAATGTAGGTCCTGTGTTCATGGTTTTTTAAGACCCTAGCAAATCACGCTTCATGAATTCCCTCAGAAGTGCATCGAGTATCAGTTTAACATTTGAATTTGACGACTTGACAGTGAATAGTGACCAGTACAAGATAGAATATCCCAAGATAAAAGATCAACATAGAAGTTATGGAGATAAAAATCATATAGTCAATCAACAGAAAACACCAAACAACAGAAACTTTAACGAACTTGAGTTCCGAACAGCCTTAGAGAAACCAAAAATCAAATGTTGTCCCCAAATAAAACATAAAACAAATACACTAAATCAATCGAACAAAAAGAGACAACCAGATCAGCGCAGGTAACGGAAAATCCTTCAAAACCCAACAACAAAACCAAAACCCCGAAGAACCAAACGAGAAACATCAAATAAACCAAAAAACACATTCTATCAAATGTACCACAAAAAAAAAGACACGATTTTTATTACCAGTGAAAGGCTTGCGCTTGAGACAAGGATCGAGCTGGTTACACCATCTAAGCCTGCACGATTTCCCAGACCGACCAGGAATCCCACGCGCGATCAAGCTCCAATTCCTCGCGCCGAACTTGCTGACAAGTTTACTGAGCACAGCGTCTTCTTCCGGCGACCATGGTCCTTTAACTCTACTGCTCACAACACCGACTCCTGACTCGGGCACACCACCGAGTTCACCAGAATCAACCCCACCGCCAAGCTCCGAGTCTGCCCCAGTCGGCGAATTACTCTGGTGATGGTTAACTTCCTCCATTATCATGGTATCAAGTAGTTGCTTTTCCAAATCTTTTTAGTTATTTTGTCTCTTTAATAGAGGTGCTTTTGTTATATTGTACCTACCTGCCTAACTGCAACTGAGGACAGTAGAATACTCAAAACTCAAAAGCCAGAGAAACGGAGAGAGGTTTTAATTTTACTGGGGCTAATGTTTCGGTTCTGTGAGGCGGTTTCCTCAGGAATTACCAACGTGCCCCCGTTACATAGACCAGTTTACCAAGGTACGACGCTGTCGTTTCTTTTTTTTGTCTTAGGTTTTTACTTTGACCTCGGTTTGACTTTAGGTAGCTTGCTGGAAGTGGGACCCGGAAGTGACATCAGTTACCTGTTTGCCACTGTGAAGAGTGGAAGGAGCCGAAGTTTTGTGGTAATTAGAGGGAAACAGTCGGTTACGAGTGGATTCTGTTAGTCAAGTTCAAAGAAACCGCTCCTTCGCTTTCGAATGTTTTCCAAAATTAAACGGAATCGTTTCGCGGTTACCAACAGACCCCTGTGTAAATCTGACCATGGACTCTATTGGGCCCATACCCAATAGTGCATGAACTTGACAATAATAAAATGGTACTTAGTTAAGGATATGAAAATAAATCAATGAAAAATAAATAAATTGTAATGGTTAGTTATTTATTATAATTAATTAAATAATTTTTTCATACTTAATTTTTAAATAACAGTTCATACTCTCCGTATATGTTACGAATGGTTTTGATTCCTACTAACACAAATATTTTTTAAAAATTTTAATTAAATATAATTAATTAAAGTATAATTAAAATATAATTAATTAAACTATACTTAAATTAATTAAGGTAAAATATTATTAATTAATTAAATTCATTAATCATGATAAAATTTAATTAACTAATTAAAATCTAGTTAAAATATAATTAAGATGTTATTAATTAAAATGTAATTAATTATATTATAATCAATTAAAGTATTATTCCTTAATTACTTAAAATATAACATCATTTACATTATTAGGAATGTAAATTGTATTAAACTATATTACTTGATTTTAATATAGCAATAGAATGGTGGATATTATGATTGTGTTGCTAAATTGCACAATATTTTGGATGATTAAACTATATAGCTAATGATATGTTGATATAAGAAAATACTAGAGTATTTCTTTTTCATAAAAAACTATTGGAAAGGAAAAATCGCAATATACTTGATTCTAAACATTCTGTTATTATAATTAGGATGCATAAATTAAAAATAATCAATTAAAATATATTTAAATTTTGATATAAAACAAAAATTTAACAATTTTTTATGTCTCAATATTTTTAACAAACTAACCACCGTCAATGGTAATAGTAATTATTCCTTCATCTTAATCAACCATTATAATTATAATGATTATATCAATTCTCATTTCTCACTATATTCATTCTCATTGGCCTTTGTGAACCAAGTTTATTGCCTGCTTGGTTGAGCTTTTGAGAGGTCAATAAGTACTTTTTTTCGTCACAAAATTCTTTTTTAAGAGAAATTAGTATTTAATTGTAAAATAAAAAAACACTTCTTTTATATATATGACTTTTTTGGCAGTCAAAATATAATTTTTTTAAGAAGCTCAACTTTAGAGCTTCTAAAAAAAGCTTCTCAAATCACTTTTTCGGACAAATTTTTTATATCAATTAATGTACATATTTTAGGCCCTTTTGCCCATATATTTTACATTTAATTTTACAATACTCACAAATTCATTTTTAGGTTTATCTTGCAAACTCATTTTCTCTAATTTATTGCAAATCTTTTATTATAAAATAAAATATAATTAAAATTAAAATTATTTTATAATTTTATGTTGCCAAACAATCAACTTACTTCTTAGAAAAGTTATTTTAATAAAAGATCTATAATTTTTTTTTACTAATATAAGTCCAACCAAACAAAAGCTTAGTTGGCCTGTGACGTCAAAAAGAGAATTAATATTCATTTCATAATTAACACATTTCAATTTCGAATTTGAATAGGATACACGTATTTTGGGCTAGGCCCAGATTAACTGGGTTTAGAACCCCCCTCACATTTCGAGTACTTGGAAGAAAGCCTTAGAAAAAAAGAGCCAGTTTCGTACACCAATGGCGACGGCACGAAGAACATGGCAAGGTTCTCATTTGGCAACTTAATATTCATGATGTAATTTGTCGAACCATATTCACAAAAAGCTCTTTCTTTTTTAAAGGGAATGAAGGGTACCATCGATAGCAAATGATTCCGGGAACTTGGTTCGCTTTAATAAAGCCTTGTGCCAAACTTCCATAGGTTAATTTCGTTTCCGTACAGAAAGCTTGAAATATATTCCAAAACTTTTTCCTCCCCATTGTCTCCAACTAACTTATCGGAATTGGCTTAAATGCCCAGACAAGAATGAAAGGAGAGAATGAATTAGTCAAAAGCCTTGTATCGTCTTTAGTTCTGATTTGTAACTTGTGGGATACCCTTTCTTGTTTCATATGCCACTTTTAACTGATTTCTTGAAGTAGAAAATCATTTTCAAAACTAAAATCAAAGTAAAAGAGATGATCTCTAGGTGGGGTGTGCACTGCCTTACACTAAACTAGAACACAGCTAATATTATAGCAGTCATTAATTTGTATTGATTGCTGAAATTTATGTCTAAGTGACATGTGCCGATTAGTCTTCAAAATGCATGGCCTAATGGTGCTATTCATGATAAGACAATCCTTCTTTAATCTTTCCATGATCTTTTTTGCTTGTTGTGGCTGGAAGGAACATGAGATTTTTCTCAAGAATAAGATGGAGGAGATCCAAAAGCAAAGAGGATGAGGACATCGAAAGGAAATTTGCATGTTTTCCGACCAAGCAAAGTGCAAGGACCAAAGTTCCTTTCCCAAGGCCCACTCAGAACCTCGCATTAAAGGGCCAGTTATCACCTTTTAGGAGTGGACACAAATGGCCCGCCAATGAGTTTCTGGCGTCCAAATGGAGGTTGGGAATTTATGGCTAAGCGTAAGTCTAGTTGACGGTTGAGTATCGACATGACTCGGATTTGCACAATCGTCTGGTAAAGTGAAAGCACGACAGCAGTTCCTGAAAGCTGGTGGTGGCTTGAAGAATGTTATGACACCTTAAGGTTTAGTACTCTACTAAACATCTAAGTGCGTAGGAAAAGAGAGGGGGGGGGGGGGGGAAATAAAACATGTATACAAAAAGCGAGTTTGGTAAGGCCCGAGAATGGTCCTTCGAGATATGGAATGTCTCAAAGATTAAAGAGTCCCTAGTAGTCTTCAAACTTCAAATTTGTAGGAAAGAGTATGCAACTTAGCATTCAATAGCAGTCACGTCAGCCTCTGCCATAAGCAACGGTCTTGAAAAATGAAAACAACTCTCCTCCTGGTCCTATCCAATTAACCTCCACTAGACTTTAAAACTTGAGCCCGAATTGCCACACCAAGCCGATTATCAAAACTCATCACCCCAACTCTACGTACGTAAATTAAGCTGTATAGAGCGGTAGAAGTAACTCAGGTTTATTTATATATACATATCATTAGTGTTAAACAAAGAAAAAAGCCAATGCATGACGAAGTATCCACAGGATTAGAACCATATTTATCGAACATCCTGATCTTTCCTACACATTTTCATTCAATGAACTTAAATTAATTGATCTCGAGAGTTAAATTCTCAAGTCTCTTTTGTTCGTTTCTGGTTATTTCATCGATAAACCAAAGTTCTAGTACTTGAATGGAGAGTAGAGGCACTGCCTGACCCACTGCTTGCAGTCATCTATAGATGTTTTGCAATCTGCTTAACCATTTCAAACAAGATAGGACTAAGGTAATGAACCGTGGGGTTGAGAATACGTCCTTCGTACTTACTGGGTTTGTCCTTTACATGAGACCCTCCTTATTGAAACCATGTGACATATATCTCTATACGGACTGGTGGAATAACAATAGATCTACCAGGGTTTTTGGTTTTCTTGTATCAGATATTAAACCTTGAATCGACTGTTTTCAGATGCCAACATACAAATTCACGAGTTCCAAATCCTTAGAATTTACCGTTTACACTAATAATTCAGTCAATACATCAGCGCAAGATTATAAGGGACTAATTAATTTCTGAAAGTTGAATGTTAGTCGTCGGTGCTAGCGTGCAGGCCTCGTGAATCAAACAACTTTCACTCTGTACCAACTTTCAACTTTACGAGTGTCTGTGGGAAAAGGAAACAAATGAAACGCTTGCAGGTTTAAAAGTTGAGTAGCCCAAGACTACTGCCATGGATTTCGACTGTGAGGGGAATTGGAAATATACATCATGTAACATTTTGCATATATATATATATATATACACACATTATATACATATATCATCATCATCATCATCACATCCAGTCTAAAGTTTCGCAATAAAGCGAAATCTGAAAAATTTTGATAGTACGCAGCCTTACTTCTACATAATAAAGAGACTGTTTTTGATAGACCCACATGTAGATGTGACAATAAAAAAAGTGATGCAAGATAAAAAATAAATAAGTAAAATTGACACGCTAAATAATTATGTAAATAAAATTATAATAAATAATATATATATATATATATATATATATAATATACCCACACATACGGATATCTGATTATCTAGTCTTTCTACCCAAGTCTTGATTTAAGAAATGCGGCAGAGCATTAACCTGTAATTCACCATAAAAAGGGTGATGCCAGGCGCTATGTGGTCCAAGGCAAGAGGCATCCCATTGAAGACTTAATAGTTATAGAGTTTATGTAACCAATGCAGGACCACTAAATGATAATTTCAAATGATGCAAAAGCTAAAAGACAAAAGCTTTAAAAATGGGGATGGCAGCTTTATTTCAAGAGAAAATTGCAACTTATTATAGACACACAACCAAATTCACCACAGTCTACATGTGATGCCCTCACAAAGATATCATGGAAAGTCTGAAACAATTGGTGACCCAATAACGTTGTTACTTTGAACCCACTTTTATATGAGGCGTCTATTCCTACACTGAATCCAAACACCAGATGAACTGTGTCTGGAAGTTGAATCCCATGTGTGTTAGAACTGAGAAGATTACAGAAATAGGGCAGGGTTCATTCAAGGTCCTTATGCTCTACTAGATGGGTAACAAGAACTGGGTGGATATAAAATTCATGTCTTGCAAACAAGAGACATGTATTCTCAGAGGTGCAGACTTTGTGATGGATACAAACCAAAAACATTAGTTTCAATTTTCAAATCACTGATACATAACAACAGACGCGCGGTATCAGCCAACCACAATTACTCCACTATATGAGGGAAGAGTGTAAATATGGTGGTGGTAGGGTCTCTGCAGCACCATATAAAGCCCCCGTACGGTGCTTGCCGTCCATATATGCTTCACTAGTGTGGACAAGATCTAGCACCACACATCATAATCTAAAGGGTTCGATATTAGATAACCTCCGAGATAGGCTTTGCATCTAGTGGCTGGCATGACTCTTTGGCATGGCCATGCAGTTGTTGCCAAGCACTCGCATGGTTTTTCAACTTTCAGACTCAGTGTTGGGTATGAACAGAAAGAAGAATGGCATCATTATCAACTAGCTATTATCCATCTTCTTTTACTTGTTAGTTATAAAGCTCATAGGAAAATGGACACTAAAAGAAGGGGAAAGAGAAGGTGTAGTGAAAGGGTACATGATTAGAGAAACTATGGAACAGTGCCAAAATTAACAAGGGTTCGTCCCAAAATAAAACCTGGATTTCAACTAATCACAACAAACAACAGGCCAAGTGTAGCGTAACATATCTTCTATATCCCTATTTAAGCGGCTCATTTGTCTAAAGTTAAGGGGTGTGAATTTAATATGGATTTCACTTTAATTCTTTTAATTATATAAATAAGATTCAAGAAATTACAAATAAACACCCTCAGAATGTTGAAATTTGCACTTGTTTCAAACACATTCTTTAACCGAATAATTTCTAATTTAATGGTTCTAATTATAATGATGATGACATTCTTTAACAGTAATTAGAACAATTAAATTAGAAATTATTCAGTTTAATTTCGAATGAAATATAAGATTGAAATGGTTTTTAATAAGATGGAAAGATTTAAATTAATTTGTTAAGCTATTCAAAATATGTCGTTTACCTTTAATAAGCAATGGATGAATTTTCCAAACTGAGTAAGCCAGTGGAATGTCGATTGTGTGATCCACTAGGCATGTCATGTCAGGAAAATTTCATAATTAAGCAAATTATGGAGACGCAAATAAGAATGTCCTTAAATAGAGACACATATCGTACAACTTTTTTGGTGGCAAGTGGCAACTATACACCTTGTTTTGAATCTAGGTCATAGTAATCGTCTCCTATGGCTTACGGACTGATTGGGGTTCTCAACGCATAATTACAGTCATCATATAGGAAGCTCTCTTGCAAGTGCTTGTACATGCGTTGACTTGTTTTTCTCTTTTTTTTTTAAAAAAAATATATGTATAATATTACTCTATATAATAAGTTTCCTCATTATGTGCTGAATGAAATATGCCGTGGGATTAACAAACGCGATCAAGTGTAGGAATTATGGCAACTTCTACTTTTTCTTTCCCCCAAGCGACTTTAATTAATTACCAACTTTCCACTAATCCAAATTGATTTTGAGGCATTTGATCATCCATTTGAACCTCGCTACATACAGTGCATATGGAAGAAGTGAAAATACCGGATTTTCTAATTTTGATTCATTTAATTACACTCGTTAAATGTGCTTTTAAAGACTTGAAGAGGTTGCTCTTTTAAGGAGATTTACACCCACACATTTCGAAACTTTTGGTATAAAATATTTTTACCTTTTCAATTTAATGTGCTTTTTGTGTTAATTCCTCAACTATTAAGCTTAGTCTTTAAATTTTATTAATCACTTTATATTAAAGCTTATATTAATATAAATTTTATATTGTGTCAATAAAATTTAAATTAGATCTATATTTCTTTTCATAGAAAGAATTAGACCATATCTAGTTATGAGCTAGTGACGTTTGAGTTATTATTCTAAATACATATATACCAGAAAGTTATTTTTTAAAATTAATTGAAATACGAATCAAGTAGTCTAGTCTCATTCTTATAACGTGTGATTTAAAAAAAAAAGAGATATATGTATTTCATATTGTATAATAAAGTTAGTTCTTATTGTTAAACATACGTCAGTCAAGTTTAATTTTGCATCAAGATTAAGGATATATGTGATTTAACATAGCAAACAGTTGCATTTAACTTTAAAAAACAAAAGAATGGACCTATGAAGTAATTATTGAATTAGGCAGACCAAATAACACGGAGTCACAAGATTTTGTGGATCTTTGACCACACCGGAATGAGCCTCTATGCTTCAAGTTCGATCGCTAGAGATCAATTAAAAACATTTAGGGGTCAATCATGTGATCATATTATTGACCTATGCAAATATAATAGGATCGAAGAGTCAATAAAAAAATGCTTCAATTGATAATATACAATAGTTATAAATTTATTAATTTAAAATTTTATATTCGAATCATGATTAAAAGATATAGGTCGCTTTAAGATTTTGAAAAAATGATTTAGCTCGTAATAAAAATATGTTAAAATCAAACTTGAGATCTAATTTTGAGTTATCGATATCAAATAATAATTATTTAAAATATGTAATTTATAAATTAATATGTACATTTAAAATTTTATTAAAAATGCATTTATAAAATAGTAAATAAGATTTTCATCATTATTAAAATAAATAAGACCACAGGCTTTAGATACTTAAAAAATGTTAACGAAGATGGTAATTGACAAAGCATTTGCTTGTGAAATAAGCATTGGAATTTATAAAAAAGAGGTTGGTAGAGAAGAAAGGAAGGGGATTGGATCACCAAGCCTACATGAAAACAAGCAAACAACAAAAATAATCGGTAAATACATTCCCACCCAACTTGTAGGGAAGTGTATATATTTCTGTCATAGGATGTAGCTGACCATCACTGGTAAGACCTTCTCCATGTGTCTGCTTTGTTATAGACTGGGGTCTAAAAAAAAAAAAAAAAAAAACAGCCGTTATATGATTTGCTAAATCTTATGGGGTAAGGGCTACAAACAATAGTCAAATGAAGGCAAAAAGAAAAGAAATTTTCAGTCCTTAGAGCTCTTAAGTCTCTTTTATAATCAAGGCTCAGTAGAGCCACTTCCCCTCATTACAACGAGGCGGATAGAGAGTGTTGTGTTTCTGCAAGGTAAGAGAGAGGGAGTTTCCAAGAGGTACAATTTTATAACTGGTTAAGTTTCCACTTAATATTATTGCAACCAAGAGGAAGCATCCAAAGGGATCGCATTGATCCTGAGTCCCAAGTAGCTCCCAAAGCTTTTGGATCATGCTATCCCTTTGGATTCTTCCTTTGGTAGCTTATGAACATGGTGGATTTAGTTGATCAGTCTATTGCTTGCTTTTGCTTTCTACTGCAACTGCAGGAAGCATCCAAAGGGATCGCATTGATCCTTTATTTTTCTCTCTTTCAAACCCTTTCTCTGGATCATGCTATCCCTTTGGATTCCTCCTGTGGTAGCTCCTTACGATCTGCTCTATACACATGATGGTTCATTCTATGATAATCTCTTGTCGATGGGCATTGATCATCAACCTCGGAAAACCTTACACATACAGCTCTTACATGTCTGGGAGAAGGGCAACGCAAGTATGAGTGGATCAAAGTAAGTTCATGGATAACTCATGTTTCAGACTTTATCTTCTAATTCCATGGGTCAGTTGAGGTTTCACGTCGGAAGTTTTTATGAATTTGTCTGAATCCTGGTCATCTTGTTGTCTTGGTCAATTAATTTGCAGAACGCAACTGCTATATTAGATGAAACATGTAGTACAAACCCGGAATTCCATGTTGGATCTGATTTTAATAAAGCCTGCAACTTGGCCCTCCTAGAAAACGGAGATCGTCTCCAGAAAAGTTCCAAGGGGTACCCTTTCTTGTAATCTGTTGTTTACAGTTGTCTTGAATTCGATTATCCAACTTATATACAGATAATATGTTATTCTTCCCAAAGATGAGCCATGGCTAAAACCAAGGACATATATATATATATATATATATATAGACACACACACAAATATATATAGGTAAGTAGGTATATTTATCTCTATAGTCCTCGTAAGAACGTGTTTGACGATGCATTATACTTTTTAAAGTATGGATAGGATCTTTGGCATATCTTTCTGTTTCCACAAAATCCAGTGTACATTTTCATTTTTTTTCTCTGATTTCTAATCCCGGAATTAGTAGAACGTAACGGATAATCATATATGTAATATGTACATAGGACACTATCTTGTCCCTCTGCCCACTTAAATTTACATATACCTATTGTCACCAAAGCACATGCAAGATGGTGAAGTAGAAAATTTCATTTCAATGTCAGATATGTAGCTTTTATCTTCTACCATGTTACACGCAGAAATGCTGCCTTCTCTTACTAACGGGTTGATCTTCTGTTGGTGACTAATTATCACCAACATAAGAAGTGGAAGCTAGCTATCTGCAACTGCTGGAAATAGAAGTTAGGATGATAGTTTCGACAGGCTTCTTTGACCCATTTGTGGAAACCTTTTGATCATTGCACACTTCCAACTTTTCATGAAATGTGATTATTTTTCCCACAATTGATTTAAGTGCGGCAATTAGTTGCAGAAATATTGAGTTCTATAGAATTCAGCTTGTTGACACTATTTTGTCCTTGCCCTCTCACAAACAATCTCTAAAGCTATGAAATAGGGGGTTAAAGGTCCCATGTTATGTTAGAGACCAGGACGGTCCTATGCCTCTGGCATTTTGGTCAAGGGTTCCAAAACACACGGTTTGAAGACTTTAATTAGAATCCAAGGCAGTGGAAGTTGATATTAAAGGACTTCTTTTTCGGCTTTGGGCCTCACATTGAGTGCTCCAAAGGCAAAAGCATCGCACACATGTGATGATAACTTAAAAACATAGTCCTCTAAAATATGGCCTAACGCTGAATCAAAAAAAAAAAAAAGAGTCCTTTCTATACCTGAAAGCACATGCTCCCCAATATTTTTAGTATAATCTATTAACTCTTCTTGATCCCTTTTCTCACATGGTCCCAACTCCCAAACCTCGGTGCGTTCACCTTCCATTTTATCACTCGAAACATTAATATTGTACTTTCACTGGTTAATAATCAAAGAATGTACTCCTGGAGAAGAAACTGCATTTACTAGCACATGTGCTATTGCATTCTCCTCGATCTTCTCCTCCTGATGATTGATTATCTGCAATGATTGCTTGTATGAGTTATCATAGACCCCTTTTGTGCTTTTTAATTGTTGTCTACTTGAGAAGAAGAGGAGATTACAATTCGAGTCATCTCAAGTTGAAGGACAAAAAATCGCAATTAATTTCACACCCTTTCTGTGATTCTGTGTTGATGAGCGTTTTAATGCTTTACTAATGGAGAATTCGCATTCATGATATGAAAAACTGTATTATATTATGTATGACTATGTAAATAACGAAAATAATGTTGACTGTCCAAGACAGAGAGCACAGGTCAAATTTGTTAATATAAATAGATTACGAAGGTGAATGACGTGAGCTCGCTATATGATAATTTTCGCAGGATAAACAACTGGTCAAATTCATCGATGGAGTATCAAATGGAGCAAGGAGATGGGTTAGTTCATGGCATCAAGCATCTCATGGGTACATCGACAAGTGTACAAAAGATGTTCAAAGGTGAAATGTGTATTCCAAATGTCTCCTTCGAGGACTACACAAGTTTTGTCCTGAGACACATAACATGCCAAAAGCAAAGCACAAGATATGTTCTTCTCCCTTTCCTCCGAGGATTTGGTGCTCCTTGCCTATGTCCAGTTCCTTTGACTTCTCAATCCTGTTTCACGTTGTGAAGATCGATCCACAGCCATGAACTTGGAAGATTTGGCCGGTGTTAACTATAAATTTTGAGCCTTTCATATTTGTATTACAATATTTCCATAGATACCATGATTCCAAGAATATGGATAAGATTGGAAGTTTGCCTAATTAAGTTTCAAATATCTGAGATAACCCAATTATAATGTTCATGTGAAAATTTCAAGCTCTATCATAATTTATAGAAGTCTTAATTTGTAGATATGTAATTTATGACATATAGTTATTTGTCTCCAAGGTAAGGCATTGATGATGGCTTATACCTATTGGTAATTGGTTAGTTGTAGTTTATTGACATAATTATTTAAAGTTATTATTTATCTTATACTTATTTAGAGACGTTTATAGTAAAGTCTATATGATAAATATACATGACAAATAAAATTATGATGAGAAAATAATAATGAGATTCATATTACATTTATATATTATTCTTAAATTATTCCTAGTTATTGTTCTATTGAGATTAGATACTAACAGAGTATAAAAAGATTAGCACACGTTATGTTTCTTTCTTATGAATGAAGTAGTCGATCTCATAGACTAAGCGCTTATTTGTATTTAATTTTATTTTTAGTTTTATGTTTTTGTTTTCAAATTCAGTAAAAAAACCTGTTTGTTTGAGTGTTTTGGTTTTTATTTTTTTTCTCTAGTTTTCAAAATTGATAAAAACCATAAAAATATTTTTATTTTCATTTTTGTTTTTTCATAATTTGATTTACTATCTAACTATTTATATGAATTACAAATATTTTATTTTATTTTATATTTTATTTTTAATTTTTGTAATTAAATTAAATAAATATAATTAAATAATTAGGAATAAATATAATTAAATTTAAAATATCTTCAAAATATATAAATTTTAAACAAAATTTGATTTAATAATTAAAACATATTTAAAATAATAATATTAATTTATAAATAAATATAAAATTTTAAATTATTTATTTTAATAAAATAAAATAATATTTATTAATAATTTATTAATAGACATGATATAACATATTAAAATAAATTTATTTACTTAAAAATAATTCATTTTTAAGTTTTAACTAATATATTATTATTATCAGTAATAATAATATAACTAAATTGACAATTTTTATTTGAAAGAAAAATAAAAAATAAAACAAAATCTAAAAACCATGAAAAAAAAGAATCGAAACCAAATAGCTCCCAAGTTTGGAGACATTTAAATAAACATGTAGCTACAAGTTAGAAAACAAGTTCACTAAACTAACTCTGTAAGAGAAAACCATTTCAAAAATTACATGTATTTTTATGGAGATTCTTCTTGTAATGAGTATATAAGTGATCATTTGATTTGATATAACCAAAGTATCTCATGGGGATTTCTATACTTTGATACCACTTATGACTTACTCAC
>JAOSBK010000206.1:16160866-16163366 GCA_027568895.1 Erythroxylum shatona | reverse complement strand
CATATATTTAATCAATCATTATTTCAATCAATCACATTCACAGTCTCATTCACATTTATTATCAGACCTTGGTCTGGCATTCAACAATCATGTTGAGTAACACTTATTTCTTAACATTCACATGCAAGAAGCACTTCATATATCACATTCATGCATTAGAAGCCTCAGACCTTCAGTTTCCAGAATTAGCATAATCAAATCCACATTCAAAGATAACTTAGAACATAATTTATAACAAACAAATAATTAACTAAGACTATCTAGGTTACTCATAGATCGCTCCAGAAGCTATTACCTCGAAGTCCCAGCAACGTCTGGATGTTTACATTCCAAATGCTCCTCTATATCATGCAAAATATACATTTACACATATCACAAATTTCCACAATTATACACGTACTCATTTATGCACATATATATACATATGGATTAGGTATAATGTATGTTTAATGGCAATCCCGAGTAGCTTTCCATTGTTCTTGTCATATAATCATTCATATATCAACACTCACATAAGTATAATTTGTACTTAAGGTTTGCATCTCTATAAAACAATTTAAATCTAATTTCATAACTTATTGTTGACGTCTAAACAAAACAATATAAATTAAATTCTATCTAGACCAATTAGAGGCAAGTGCACCCCATTGACAAGTAATATAAATTGGTAAGAATCGGATATCGTACCAAAGGAAAATTTCAACACATAAGACAATTAAATTAAACAATGAAAAATTACTCGAATGATCAAGAATTGATTGATTTGAAAATAAAATAAATTAAAGTAAGCAAATCAAGGAAATATGAAAAATGCAAGGTATAAATTAAAGCAACTAGATTTAATCAAATGATATAAATCGATTAAGGTATCAGATTTCAATTGGATTGGACACAAAAAAATTGTAACAGTGGAATGATCTAGGAATTACTTCACTTAAGTGAGTCAAAACCAATGTTTATGGGTGTTCCCTTCTCTTCTAAATTCGAGTAACCCACTTAGTTCATAGATAATTCGGAATAAAAGGCGTTCAATATAAGAAGCCTAAAACTAAGTTCGTTAATCCTAGTTATCCTCACACAAGATCCTATTGATCTACACTTTAGTCTCAAGTATGTCGCTTGATTAATTTTCCGACAAATTAAATCCCATTGGTTATGACATTCAATCATCTAAGGTCTTAATCTAGGTGATCAAGCTAAATTAGGAATAAATATACATTCAATCAAGAAAAAATTAATACCACAAAAATTATCCTAATCCAATATCAATCTTAACCATAACCAAAAAGAAAAACTTACTCACACGTATTCATCAATGTAATATAAATCATGGTCATAATATATGTTTACATTGATTAAATCCACAAAATTAAAATAAATAAGGAATAAAAAATAAATTAAGAACACCCAATGTTAAGTCTTCTTCCTCAGCTCACGCAAAAACTTGTTATTTTCATACACTAGCAATCTTCTTCTCCTTTTGCCATAACTCCCCAACTAACATCTTGGTTTCTTCCATCTCAACATGGCTGCTTTAATGTGTGTCTCTCCATCAGCTGCCTACTTCTTAAGCCCCTAGCCTCAACGTTGTGAGAGGAGAGCGTTTCTGACTGGAGTGCATGAGTCCCCACCAGCTAACAACGTTCTCTAGCTGCCATCGATTTCTTTTTTTTCCCAACACACACACTCTCCAATTTCTTTAGTACACTAGTTGCTTTTGTTGTTCACCACTTTCTTCAACATACTTAAGTCATCTTACAACCAACTGCTTCAACGTGAGTGAAGAGTATATGTTGAGTGGGGGTTGTGGCGTGTGTGTTGGAGCGGGGCTGTTTTCGTTGCTCTCTTCCTTGCTGCCAGCTACTACTCAACACTCACATCCCTCATCTTACTCCCACCCAGAGCTGCAGTGTTCCTCCACGTGTTTTTCCTCAAGCCATGCATAATCCTTTTGCTTCAACAACTGTCTTCATACTCTCCTTTCCCCACCTGCTGCTTCGTTGTAAGTGTAGAGTATCTCAATGGTGTGTAATGTGAGTGTTATGTATTAAATGTAATGTCTGAAAATCATGGAGTAGAGCTACTTCAACGTGTTGCCAGCTACTTTCTTCGACATTTTATGAGTGGTTTGTTGGATCAGAAAAAGAAAGCATGCTAAATTCCACTAAAAACAATTAGTTGAACTATTGAATTATTAAATATTATGAGAACACATATTTTATGTCCAATTGTAAACCCTATTTAGAACCTTATTATAGCCATCCACACAACAAAGGGTAAAAATATCTTTTTGTCCTTATGTTGGTTTTTCCTTCTAGATCTCCCATTTTACTTTATATGGTGATTAGCACACAAGATCTGATCTTGATGTTAAGACTTGATGGGTAACTAGTCCATCAAACTTCTAGTGCCAGTTTAATCACCAAATCTCCTTAAAACATCTAGAAGTTATGATATCACTATAAACTCTTTATTTGAGTGAAAGTTCCCTGATACATGG
>JAOSBK010000206.1:16093318-16105852 GCA_027568895.1 Erythroxylum shatona | reverse complement strand
TTGAAATAGGAAATGTACAACTACAAGATAAATAAGCACATACACATTGGAAACTTCTTCAATTCTTCATTCATTTCCAAATCAAAATGAAGTTGATACATAGTTTTAATTACATATCAACATTACATCAAAGATTTAACACAAGATACAAAATACATTGGATACTCAATGTTTGATATGCTTATAAAACTAACCAAAAATGATTGAACTAACTTAGTTACAAAAGTCTCTAACTATCTTGGAATGTTCGATGCCTTGCAAGGATTGCTAACCCTCTCATTTTGCACCTGAGGAGTGAGAAAATATTAGGTTGAGCTATGACGCTCAATAGCTAATATATTTATAACTATCTGCAATTACCACAAATTCAAGCATATGTATTTATATATCTAGCAATTCAATCATTCATCAATTTAGCTCAAAACTCATAATTAATCAGTTAATACATAACACATAACTTATACTTTATCCATTAAGCAAATCATTCAAATGCATCATGCTTAACAATTCAAAGATGCAATGCATGACCAAATGGCTCGAAGGGGTCCGATGGGTAAGAAATGGAGAAACTGAAGTTTTCACCATGAACAAAATAAATCCATTTTCAAAGCTCATACGCCACAAGCGAGCAGCCGGGATAAGGCTCTTGTCTACGTGCACGTGACGAATGAAATGGTTCCTTTCTCTCCTAAACAAAGCATATATTCATTTTATCATATGCTTATATTTTCATGCTTTTTCCTTTTTTTCATCTAATTCAAAATGTTATAACCTCTTTCACGGTATAACATAATCACAATGAATCATGCATTTCCCATCAAATCACAACAATTCAATTTCAAACAATCAACATTCACACATAAAAGCAAGAATTTGCATAATCACACAATAGCTATAAATAAATTACGCACCTAATTAGCTTGCAAAATCTAAGTCAAGCTTGCCTCTCCTCTTGCTCTTGAATTGGGCTCTTTTGGTTACCTAAAACAACCAAGGTTTCATTCAAAACAATATTTTAATAAAATTCATAAACTTTAATAATCACAAAAAATGTAATAAATACAAATTAAGCTCAAACCTAACCTACCCATAGTTCATTTAAGCTAGATAAACCAAACCCTAATTCCAAAACCCACGAAAGTCAAAATGGGTCTCATCTTCTTTCAACACAACCCCATTCTCTACTTCTTTCTCTACCTAAGCAAGAAAGAAAGATAAACTTACCTTTGACAAGCTTGATTCTTTCTCTTTCCATTCTTCTTCTTCCTTAGCTTCTCTTATGACTCTCTTTTTTCTCTATGTTTTTTTCTCCCTTCTCTATGGCTTCTCATGATTTCTTCTTTTCTTCTTTCTTATTCTTCTAATTCCAGCCCCTTTTTGTTTTGTCTTTCTTCCCATGTTGCCCCTCATTAAGCTAGGCTTTCCATATTTACCCTTCTTTCTTTTAACATAAGCCCACTAACTACTTAAGCTAACTTAATTCTAACAATTCATCCTAATTTCTAATTTCTAATTTCTATTCGTACTTGCTAATTTAATGTCTCAAGTCTAAAAATAATGAAACAAATAAATCAATAATAAATTAAAAAATTTTGGGTCCAACACCTAGTCCCTTGACAACTATATACTGCATCTCTTATAAATGCCTCTATAAACCCTGGAACATGCACTACAAATTTGTTGAATCAGAAGGGATAGTGCTTGCTAAATTTTTGGAATAGGTTACCTACTATAATGGGGTATGATCTGAGAAGAGGGGGTCTTTGAATGTAGTAAGGATGTCTGGGAAGGCCCTAAGAAAAATATCATTTACCAGTGCTCTATCTAATTTTTTCCTAATGTGCTAAACAAAATTTTGTTTGTTAGACTAGGTAAAAGTGTACCGTTATATTTAAGATCTACCACCCCTAACTCCTCCACCATATCCTTCAAATCAACTGAATAATTCTTTAGGAAGAAGTTTCCTTGTGCCTCTGAGGGGCATAATATAAAGTTAAAATCTCCACATAGTAGCCAAGGAATAGAAACAAGGTTGCTGGATGAAGTCAAGTTGTTATATAGGTCTCTTCTTTGGAATCGGAAGTTGCTTACATAGATGAAAGAAATGTTTATCTGGATGTGCTTCTGTAAGAAGGATATTTTCAAATGTATGGCTTGTTCATTTGAGTCTAATAGATCCACCTTTAGTTCATCCTCCCTGTAGCACAGTATAATTCTGTCTAAAGTATAATGTTGCTAATTGGTAATCATATTCTGGTAGGATCCAAAAATATCCAGTTTTGCTAAATTTTTTAGTCTAACCTTGGTTTATAGTAATCCAAATATGAAAGGCTTCTCCCTCAATACAAATTCCCTTAGAGCTAATTGTTTATTGGGACAATTTATTCCACATATATTACACGCGAGTATAGACATAAGTTAAAGGGTTTGGCTTATGTTACCCTGCCTTTTACCCCTTTTTGACCTCCTTTTCTCCACTGTATGGAATTCACTATTTTTTTCAGTTTCTTTAAGAGCAGTAGAACCTTTAGGAGTTGCTATGGTTTCAGATTGGGTAGGATTAAAGCTACTCACTTTGAATCTCTTTTATCACTTTGCACGGACATTAAATTTGTGGTTGGGAAGATCTAGTCATTATTTAATTCAGTTTGAATACCATGTGTTGTATTCAGTGCTTATAAATCTTACTGCTCTACGTTGCTTGCTAAAATGTGTTCCTTGTCTTTTTGTATTTGAGCCCGTAGAGAAATTTGCATTGCTTCACTGTCGGTGCTTGTGAATCTTGCTGCTCTACATTGTTTGCTAAAACGTGTTCCTTGTCTTTTTATATATGAGCCAGTAGAGAAATTTGCATTGCCTTAATGTTTTGTCTTTCCTCTTTTTTAGGTGGTATAACATTAGCATCCTTTTGTAGCAATGTGCCCTTGGTTGTCAAAGAAAAGGGTTTCTGTTAAGTTAAGAAGACTTCACTTCTATTAATTTTGATGGCAATCAAATAGTAATAATCTTAGAAATGTATGAATTGTTTTGATAAGTTTGTTAAGTTTGCAGAAAAATGTAGGTAACACTTAGTCAAACTCAGAAGATGTGTGGTCAACACCAGATGATATATCAACATCAGACGATATATCAACTCTAGATGACACGTCAGCAACAGAAGAAACACGTCAACAACAAACGATATGTCAGCAATAGAAGAAACACGTCAACAATAGACGATACGTCAGCAACAGAAGAAACACATCAGCAATAGACGATACATCAATAACAGATGAAGCGCGATATCAGATGAAGTGCGATACCAGATGAAACGTGATAACAAATGAAGAGTGATAACAGAAGAAGTATTACACTAGATGATACAAAAGGAAGCTACTCTAGAACGTCAGTTAGTTAATTAGTTGGAGTTAGTTACAGGACTCAACTAATAACGGTTTCTAGAAGATTCAAGAAGCAGTTTTTCAAGAAGACAGTTGAAGACTTAGGCTATAATTACTACTTCTAATCACAAACTAAATAATGTTTTTACAAGAAAGAAAATCTGATTGTACAATACTTAGAGAAATTCTATATTCAAAGTGTGAAAGAAGAGAGATGTAAGAGAGGGAATACATTTGTAACATGAAGCTCAAAAATATCTTTCATAAAAAGAGAAAGAAAGGCTAGAGCCTGGAGAGGCTAAGAAAGCAGATAAAGAATACTTTGTGAGAGAGACCTGAAGAGATTCTGCAAGTGTAGAAAGAATACTTGTAAAGTTGAAGAGTATAGTGAAATCTCAGACGAACTCTAACGACAAGATGTAGCCTAAGGTTTAGGGTGAACCAGTTCAAAATCGTGACGTCTATTCTCTAACCCTTATCTTTTAATTTTCTTGTTGTTAGAAGAGTAAATAATAATTCTTACGATTACATTACTTATCGACTTTAGTAAAGTGTTTTTGTGTTTATCTGAATTTTGTAAAGAAATCTAAGAAATCTTAAAAGATTAATATCTTGGAAAAGTTTACACAATTCAACCCCCCTTCTTGTGTATTTTACATATTATACGTGATTTCTATATTAACAAGTGATTTACTTTAGTTTCTTCCAGAGTTTTCACTTCAGATAACTCTATAAGTTTTTGGTAGCTTCCTGTTTTAAACATTCTTCTCGTTGCTTTCTAGATTTTATTAGGGTTAGTCGAAGGTAGTTTCCATTGGTGTGAAATTTTTATTGTATCTTCCCATAACTTGTCTTCCTCTCCTAACCTCATAATTGGAATTTCTTTAGAGAATTCCTAGGTAATGTTCACACTGATTCAAATTTGAGCATAACCGACTCGCTTCTTCTTAGCTTTGCGTTCATCCTTGCACAATGACCTTCCAATGTGGCTGGGTTGTCCAATATTCAAATGGGATATTATAAAAGTTAATCTGAGTGGGATACTCTAGACTTTAAGAGTTTCAAGGTTCAAGTGTGGCTGCCAAGTTTGTAGGAAGATTGGGTGGCTTCCGATGTGCCAAGGTCCTTCCTCCATAATTTTCTGGGTATCTGTAGTGAAGTTGAAGGTGAAAATGATCAAGTTCTCTTTAGAGAGAAGAACATTTGTTAAGCTTCTCGACTTACATTACTTGTTTGCCTACTGGGAGACTAAAGGGAAGGGTGACCTTTTTCCAAAGAAGAAACTGACCATAATTAATTCCCAAGCCCGAGCTCCCTCCTTAAGGACTTCAATGTTGGGGAAAACCACTAGCCTTCCATTCGTATCCTTAAGAGGTGAGTAAGACAATGTTGAAGGGGATTCTTCCCCAATAACTTGCTTCCAAGATCCTGGAACAATTCCAGCAACTCCATCTCCAACGATAAATAAACTTGACAATGTGAAACCTTTGAAACTTTGTAGATTGGGATAAAATTAGGTCTTATTGCAAAGCATTTTATCTATTCATATATTAAATTGTTCTTGTATGTTATTATTTTTATGATTATTTTTTATTGATCTCTAATGCTCGTGATTAGTTTATTGATAATAATTTGCTAGATTAAATATTAAATATATAAAAAGTTCAATTTCTTTAATCATTATAGTGACTAGGAGTTATAAATTTGCTCTATCACAAATTGTTAACTTCTAAAAAGAGCATTCATTTATATTAAATACAACTATGGATGATGTATTATCTTTCTTTTATTAAAGCTATTATTTAATTAAATTTTTATCTTTTCTAATGTTGTTAAGCAATAAGGATTAATTAAATTATGTATTTTTTATTTACAAATCCTAAAAAAGACATGTATTTAATACTATTTCAAATATATGATTGATAAAATATTTTTATATTAATAGTCAATCGTAATTCTAATGGTGAACGCAATCATAACCCAAAATTTGTTTCAATGATAATTCTTTTCTAATTATTTGCATAACTTAATTTATTTTTATCACAAAATTTTGTATCATCATAATTTCCACTTTAGTAAATATTTCTTAAATAACGGTTGAAAAACTAGAATTCCTTATGGGGACAAGCCTTATTCTCCTATACAACATTTATTTTTTATTATAGAAATTTAGGAATTAATTAGGATGCAGACAATAGCAACATCAAATTTGGCATTGTTGTCAATGAGTTCCTAATTTGTATGTTTATTGCAAGATCTTCAAAGGAAGCTAACTTACATTATAATTCAGAGACAAGGAAGACAATGAAAAATCTAAAGAAAAAATAGACAGATAAGTTTCTTTGTATTGATTAGGAAATACCTAATGAGAAACTTTTGTCATTTGTTTTACAGGAACCAAAGCTAGAATTAAGGTCACTCTTAGACCATTTGAAATACAAAAAAGGGACCTTACTGGTGATTAATTCCGACAAAATAAATGAAGAGAAAAAAAAGGTGAAGGTAATAAAAAATCACAAACAAAAATTGTATATACTATTGTGGATATTAGTGGAACTAGTCTTTCTATATGTATGCATCGAATTTTACTAGAAGAGGGAGTGAAAACAATTATGAAACCATAAAGGTGGTTAAATCTTGCAATGATAGAGGTGGTGAAGAAAGCTTCTTCAAGTCAGAATAATCTACCAAATTTCATATGGTGAATGCGTAAGTCCTATTCAAATCAATTAAAAATAGACTGACATTATAATAGTAAGAAATCAAAATAATCAATTGGTACATACCCGGGTTTAAAATGGGTGGCGAGTATTGATTACAGAAACTTAAATTTTATAACCTATAAGAATCATTTTCTTTTTCCGTTTATTGATAAGATGTTAGAAATCTAAGTTGGTCGAGCTTACTAATGTTTTCTAGATGGTTTCAAAATGTAAATGCTCTGGAAGATCAAGAAGAGAACTTTCATGTGCCTTTTTAGAATTGTGTATATCAATGAATGTCATTTAGAGCTTGTAATGCACTAAATATTTTCATATTGTGTTAAAAAAAATCATAGAAGTATTCATGGATGATGTTACCATGTATGAAAATTCATTATATAATTATTTGCATAATTTGACACTTGTATTGTAAAGATGCATAGAAAATAACATTGTTTTAAATTTCAAAAGGTATCATTTTATAGTGGAACAAAGTGTTATTTTAGGACATATTATTTCAAATAGAGCTTTATAAGTAGACAAAGCTAGAAGTGATATTATTCAATCTCTTCTAACTCTGTTGGGGATTGGGAAGTTTAATTTTTGTTGGAAATGCCAATCTTATTAGCAATTCATTAAGGAATTTTCTTACATCACATTGCCTCTTTGTAAGTTACTATGAAAATATATGATTTTTAAGTTCAATAAGGAGTCTCAAAATGCATTTGATAAGTTGAAACAATTGTTGATGTTAGCACCAATTATTTAACCACCATATTATAGTCTCTCTATTTGAGATGATATGCAAAAGATAATATTGCATGATTTGTTTTAGGTCAACAAGTTAGGAAAGCACCATACAATATATAATATGCATTAATGACATAGAATGATGCCCAAAAAAATTATTTGACTACTTAAAAGAGCTCATAGATGTTCTCTTTTATTTAGAAAATTTTGGTTCTGATTTATTGGGTACTAATGTAACTGTTTATTCTAATCATACAGCTTTTAGGTATTTGATGACAATAATAGATGTGAAACCTAGACTAATAAAGCAGATACTCTGGTTAAGTAAATTTAGTTTATAGATCAAAGACAAAAGTGGAGTAGAAAATAGAGTAGTTGACCATTTAAGCCATTTAATTCATTTAAAGAACAAAAATAATTTGTGAGAAGAATTCCCTAATGAACAATTATTTGCTAAAGCCTAAAACTTATATGTTATGTAAACTTAGTTAATTATTTATCTATTAACTGATTACCTATTGGTTTGTCTAAAGCTCAAAGAGACAATAACACAAGTGATGTGAAATATTATATATAGGATGATCCTTATCATTGAAAACATTGCATCAACTAGGAACTAGGTAGGTATTTACCCAAAATTGAAATTTCTTTTATTCTTACTTTCTGCCATTAGTATACTTATAGAGGATATTTTAAAGCCAAGAGAATTAATAGGAAAGTGTTAGAATGTGGTTCTTTTACCCTCTTAATTTCGAGATGCATATTCTTTTTACAAGTTTTTTGAATTTTGCCAAAGAATAGGTAATATTTTATAACAAAATGAGATATCCTAGACTCTAGTTTTAGTTTATGAATTTTTTTATATAAATGAAGTATTGTTTTTAAGTAACTGTTTCCTATTTCTTTTAGATACATTTATATTTTATTGGTTATTGACTATATTTTAAAGTGGGAGGTAGCAAAGGCCACTAGAACTGATGATTTCAAATCTATTTCAAGTTTTTTGAAATCTAACATATTCGATTCGAAGGTTTAATATACCAATAACCTTAATTAATGAACAAAGGACGAAGTTTTATAACCAAACTATGGAAGCATTATTAAAGAAATAGTATTACATACAAAATTGCTATGTTATACCATTTAAAAACCATAGGGAAGATGGTAAGTCCAAATAGAAAAGATAGGAGTCTATAATTGGATGATGCATTATGTGCATATAGAATTGCTTACAAAACACTAATTATTATATCTTTGTATAGGTTTATAATTGATAAGTTATGTCATCTTCCTGTTGAATTAGAACATAAACCATATTGGGTTATCAAATAATGTGGCATGAATTTGCTTAAAACTCGTATATATAGGAAATTGTAGTTTCAATAACTAGAAGAAATTAATGGCAAGATTATAAGAGCTCTAGAATTTATAAGGAGAAAATAAAATCTTTCCATAATAAGATAACTTCTAAGAAAGAATTCTTTGTCAGAAAATTTTTTCTCTTTTATCATTTGAAACTTTTGTTATTTTTAGGTAAGTTATGATCTCGTTAGATTGGACTTTTTGTTGTTTCTATTTTGTTTCAGGAAACTTTTGTTATTTTTAGATAAGTTATGATCTCGTTAGATTGGACTTTTTGTTGTTTCTATTTTGTTTTAGCATAACATAATTAAAATTCAAATCTCCATTGCCCTTACCATTTTCCCCTACTGGTTTAGTTCTTCTATTACTTCCTAGGTCACCAAACCTTACATTGCTATCATCACTACCAACACCACTAGCCAGCTTTGGCATCCTTAACACACCCTGCATTTCTAAGTATATCACCTTTCATCTATAATCCAACTCCAAATGACAATATTTTGCATAAAGAAGGATTGGTTTATCCTATTAGAGGAGCAATTGTTATTACCTTTCTAATAGGTCTAGGTAACTGAAACTACAAGATGGCTAGCACACATTTCCATTTTGTTCTTTAGCGTAAAATAATATTTTTCTTATTAAGCTAGTTTATTATATGGTTTCATGAAATGCATTTTGAATGAATTAGATTATGTGCATGCTAAAATATTTAGTCATTTGAGAACAAGACTAACGCATATTACATGATTAAATTAACTAGGATTATGCATTTTTATAAGCTTTAAAGATCAAATGATAAGGCATTGCATAAAGTTGAGTGATTTCAAATAAGTTGTGAGATTTTATGCTATAAAAGATTGAAACATTTATATCAAATTGTGTTTCTTTTGAAGTTTGAAGTGTGTTCTCTTCTATGTGAATATTTCTCTAAAACTTGTTTGGAACCATTTTAAGACCACCTCAATACATGCATGCATAAGAATGAAAAAGGCCTCCATTATCTTACAACCTTTTGCCTAAAAAGCATATCCTAACAAAATATCCCTAGTTAGTCCCTTTGAGCTCTAACATTTTTTTTTAATCTTATAACCATATTACAAGCCAAATTCTCGACTTAAATATCCTTAGCTAACCATAAATTTTAATAAGACATTTGGACGAAAATCTCTTAATTTCAAGAATGGGAATATGGGAATCTAATAAATACAGAATGTGAATCTTGCACTGTCACTATTGCCTTTTGTTATGGTTCAAATTATTTTGTTTATTCATATATCTATTCATTAAAAAATGGAAAAGAAAAAAAAACGAGAGTGGTAGTAGTAACAAAACTTAATATGCATTTTATTTTTCTTCATATGAAGAAATTAACCATTCCTAAGTAAGTTAAATATCATGGTTCGAATTTAGAATTCTATTCAATATATATGTTTAGATTCTTTGTTAATATTTATGGTTTTAGCCCTTTTTACCTTTTGATTCATTCCTTTGTTTGTGGCCCTATTACAACTAAAAATAAATTCCTTTTGACTTATACATGTTTATACTCTACGTGGTGAAGATTTAGAGGATGTTGAGAGAAACATCGAACTTATATATGGAGTGAGTGATAACTGTGAAAAAATTCATCAAATCTTGTTACGTGCTTTAGAATGAGATTGTCTTAATTAATCCTTATACATATTGCTTTGTGGATGTAAGTTATTGCTTCAATGTTGAATGGCTTGAATTTTAAAGTATACATACTCTTTGATTTCAAGAGAAATGGATTGATGAAATTATGTTGGTGGTATTGTTTATTTTAACTATGATTTACTCGAGGAAAAGAAAAAGAAATTTTTGGTGGAATTTGATAAGAGCATTAAAAAATCATTTTGAACCATAATTCTCTTATGTTATGTGTGATTATTGATTTTATCTTAAATATTTACGTATCTTTTATATTCAGGTGATTCTTGGTAAATCTAAAACCCAAAAAAAATTAAAAAAATCACAAAATAAGGTGTAATTAGAGTGATAGTAATAACAATAACACTTCTAATGATTAGGTATAAGTATGTTCGATGGAAATCTCAACTCCTAAATTTCAAATATATAAGTAAAACATGTTAAAATGTGTTTAAATCTTATTTTGACAAAGTATGGATGATAATAAGTAAAGTTATGATCTCTTAGAGCTAAAGAATCACAACAAAAAGGTCCTAATACTAAAAAGAATAGAAGTAAAGTGGCTATAAACAAGACCAAATTGAAGGAGGAAGATCATCCTAAGTTCTCCATCTGTATTTTCTAGATTCTCACAAAAACTATCTTCTCTTCAGTAGATGTAAGTTGATTGGTTATTTTTATACCAATATTAATTTTATCACAAGTGCATGACTTAGTTATAACTAGTACTGGCAAGTACGATTTGATCCTATGAAGATGATGAATACTAGTAGTTGCCATTGTCCTATTATCTAGTCTACGAAATTGGTTTTGATTTTTAATTAAAAAATAAAACTTAAGAAAATAAAATAAAATAGGTAGCAATTTTGGACAAAGAAATAAAGAATCACTTAGAAAACTATCGATATTGAGAATTAGTGTCTAAGTTACAAATCCCCTTAAAAACCTTTAACTAGTTGATCTTTTATTATGCAATTGTTTTATTGACTACAATTTTTTGTTGCATGCTAATAGCTCTCTCGAGTTTAATAACAATTAATCCTAAGGTTATCAGTTGAATAGGTTAAATTTTATAGGATTGCTTTATCAAATTGTAAATTCTGCTATTAGGTTTAACTCTAATCTAGAAGATTTATGTCATCCTATCTCTAAGGTTATAATCAATTCCTTTCAATTATGGTAGATCTATTCATATAAGGATTTCTCAATCTCTATGTTATGAAATCAAATTAAGCACTAATATTTTGGATCTATTAGAATATATTTTAAACATGTAATCAAATCATAATAGATCATTCAAAACAATTGCAATAAATAAAAGAATCAAAATATATTATAGCATAAATATAAGGTTCATCTAACCTAGACACTAAAGAAATTTATTTACACATGGTAAAAGATGAAATCAAGCATAAATAGAAAGAAAAAAAAAAGAAAACAAAGGGTTCATAATTCTATATCTCCCTTTTATCTCCTATCGAATGTTCTTTACAAGGTAATGGTTCGATCTTGTATTCTCTTGGATCTTTCAATGATTTCTTTGTGTTTCCACTTCTCTAGATCAAAATTGCCACTTGAGTCACCTCTAAAATTCTCTAAATGTCTCTAGACATCTACTTCTCTATTTTAGCTCTGAACATGACTTTTTATTGTAAATTTTAAGGTTCTAAGTGATACACAGTCTAATACTTCGGTGTGTACTAGATCGTGTATAACCTAAAATCTCTAGAATTCACAATTCTACCTGGCCTGAGGAAATTACATGGCCAGATACACAATCGTGTATCCCTTCTCTGCTTCAAATGTTTGTTTTATGTTGCATTTTTATCTAAATTCTTCTCTGTTTGGTCCATAAAGGACATTATAACCTATAAACATACTTAGAGCAAATTAAGTACTAAATATACAATAAAATATATAATATTAAGCAAAATACATCAAATATGGGACATAAATATAGTCAATTATGTATCTATCATTAATATAGTTGTTTTCACTAAATGTTACTAGTAATTGTGGTCATTATTGGCCAACTTTCTTTATCTTGATTTAAGAAAGTTAAAGTAGTTGGAACTTTGTAGATTGAGAGATAACTGAGTCTTAATTTTATCTATCCATATATTAAATTGTTCTTCTGTGTTTTTATTTTTATAAATTTCTAATACGTACGATTAGTTTATTGATTAAAAAAATATTTTGCTAGATTAAGTAATGAATACATAAAAGTTCAATTCCTTTAATCTTTATTACGACTAAGAATTTTTTATTTTCTTGTAGGAAGAGCATCCATCTAGATTAAATGTAACCATGAATGTTTTATTATCTTGCTTTAGTAGTCTTTCTTTTATTAAAGTTATTATTTAGTTAAATGTCAAATCATTTCTAAGATTGTTAAACAACACTACTAATTAAATTACATATTTTTATTCACTGATCCTTAGAAAGACATGTATTTAGAATTGATTATACCATTGATAAAAATAACTTTTTTATCAATGATAAATAGTAGTTTCAATGTTGAAAGCGACCGTAATGGTTGATAAACCAGAATTTCTCATGGGAATAAACCTTACTTTCATACACTACGTTTATTTTTTGACACGACCCGCCTTTTTGGGCCGTGTTGGCACTAGGGAATGGGTAGGCTTAATGCCACCAAAACCCGTAGTAAG
>JAOSBK010000206.1:16068067-16081242 GCA_027568895.1 Erythroxylum shatona | reverse complement strand
GCACTCAAATTGGTAATTGAATGTTTTAGGAGTGTTATTGCATTAGAAGAAGTGAAATTGGGAAGATTATGAGTGAACATGATGTTAGAATGGATGTAGGAAGCATTGGAGAGATTTTGGAAGGGTTTCGGAAACCCTATGTCCGTTTAACAGACTTTAGGTCCATTTGATGGACTTTCTTGGGTGAAAATGGACCCCCTGCCTCGCCAATGTCCGTTAAACGGACCTTCTTGATTGAAAAATGGTCCCAAGCCAGTGAATGTCTGTTAAACGGACATTCACAGGACAGCTTCAGTAAATCATGATTTTGGATATTTTAGAGGCATAATCTTGCTTTATAGTCTTTATAAAAGTTGTAGAGCTAGAATTCCAATTTTAAATAGTCCAAGAACGAACTTAATCCAACATCTTTAGAAAAAGGTACGGCAATTGTGCCAAAATAGGTACAAAATGATTAAGGACATAAACATATTGAATTCTTTTGGCCATAACTTTGTCTTCCGACCTCCGAATGAAGTGATTCTTGAAGCGATAGATTCCTAAGACATTTTCCTACCTCTCTATAAAGATTGGTGGCTTTTTGGTTTGGTATGAAAAAGATTTAAGGTGATAAAATGAGTAATTTGATTAGAAGAGCATGATTTGGTTATGTTATTGAACATACTTTGGTATTTTGATGATATCTTGATCTATAGAGCTCCGAATTAGATGGTTTTTTGTTTCCAAATAAAATAGAGACTTAGAGATATGATCATTTTGAGGAAGTCAAACTGTGATTTTGGTGAGCGACTGATGTAGGCACACCGCCCTTGTAAGATGAGGGCTTATGAGGGTTAAATGAAATGACCCTACAAGGGGACCCACTCATGCTAGTGTGACTCCAGATTGATCGTTGGGCTCCGGAAATGGGGTCCAACAATATCTCCCTCATTTCTAGAGTAAGCAACTTGGCCTATCTCTGGGAATTCCACTTATTATAGATTTCTTAAATTATCCAATATGGGTGTCTTTTAAAGAAAATGTTGCCAACTATATATTCCTCTAGAAATTTTTTTATTACTATCACATTTTGAAATGGAAGATTGTTGCGTCCAATGTAGCTAACACTAAAGTCTATCACTTTTGGTGGCTTAAAAGCTTTAAGAGATTAGTTCCTCAACCTAATTTTGCACTCCTCAAAGGTATTTTACTCTACTCGTGCATTCTTTATTTCAAATAATTCTCCTAATCATTATTTTTTTTAGACTTTGGAATCTTGGACATTGAAAACAAAGAAGAAAGTCAACCTTCTTTTAAAAAAATAATAGTTCTTAATTTGCTTTCTAAAAGAAAACTCAAAGAGAATTCACTAACTTCTTCTAGTTCTAAAAAATCTAAAATTTTATCTTTAAGAGTTTCTATAAGGAAGTCTACTCATTCCTCCTCTAAATTGCTTTACGAATATGTAACCACCAAGCTTTATACTAATGACATTCTACCTCTAGAAGGGACTTCCTATACCCCTGAGAAGGTTTACACATCCTTTTATTACTTTTAACTTTATTTCTATTATGAACTTAAGCTAATCTTTCTTTGTAGGCAACACAATGTCAGATCTCCGTACTCTTTTTTCTTTTAGACTAGAATTTAGAAAGATAAAAAATTGTCCAGACCTAAAAGCCACTAAGGTTTCTTCATTGGAGGTGAGACAAGAATTCCTTTATTGCATTTGTTGACCTACTAACTTGTTAATGAATTCTTTTATAACTTGCAGTCAAATGATGTTTGGTTTATAACGACGACCTCATAAGAAGTCTTTGACTTAAGCCTCTTAGATAAATCCATAGACCTTCCTTCTAGTAATGAACCAATAATTATTTCTAATGATCTATCAAGAGTTTTTTTAAAAATATTAAAAAACTAGATTGATAGATTAAAGATGAAGTACAAAGTTAGGAGAATAGAAGTACTCTCCTTAGTCTCCTACAACAAAATGACAACACATTACACAATACAAACAAAACCAATTGGAACAACGGCGTAGTAAGAGCGACATTGTTGCTTATCCAAGCCAAGTCAATTATAAAGGAGGTAAAAGACCCCTCCCATCTACACATCAAAGATGCTAGTGTTTCCAAATTAGGGCTTTGAGAATAGAGGCAATCCTTAGGCATCCTGGCTCGCTTCCATTATCATATTGACAATATGACAAACCAATTCCTTAAGTCAGACAGTATTTCTCCATAAGAATAATCAACTACAAAAATCATTTATACTTCATCTCTATAGAAAGATTTAACTTAATGTTGCGTGCCAAAATACATTTTCTTGCTTATCAAGGTCGTTTAATCCCCTTATTGTTGGTATTTGAGATTTTTCTTTCTATTCTTGGCTGATTTCCTTTTTGCAGTTTTTAACTGTACACAATAATCTCCTGAAATGTTAAGGATTTGGTCTATAGATGATGGAGAATCATAATAATCTACTGTCAAATCTAGACTACTTTTCGAAGGGGAAACCATTTTCTATTCTGCATTTTAAGAGATGATATTCCTAGTCCCCCAACTTGCCACACTGTCACTAGAGTTTATCATTATTGTCTATTCTTCATACTTCAGCCTAACCCTAGAATTCTCATTTTGCCTAATAGTTGTTAATGGAGTCAATATGTTGGCCTAATCCATCTAACAAAGCTCTAAATACTACGAGGTGAAGTGATGCACTTCATTTTCCAAACCATTGAGAGAGGTGTGTCTAGGTGCTATATTGGGCTTCCACCCTTCAATATCTAGGGTTTCAATTGTTGAGTTATCCAGAATCTCATTAGCAATAATTTGTGCTCCCATAACCTCATCATTATCCACTAAATAAGAATCAACCCGCAATAATTCATCCTAACATCTAGTTTGAAAAAGTTTTCCTGTAGGACATTCCTCCCCAAGAGTTAAGGAATCTTTAAGACTAACCATACAACAGGAGTTACAATTTTTAACTAAAATTTGATATAGTTCCTTTTTAGTATGTTTTCATGTAATGGATTTAAAACTCAATCATCCATTATTAGGGATTTCTGAATGAGGTTGAGAAATTCTTTGTTTCTTTTGAAAAATCTTATCATAATCAAGTCATGTACTCAAAGAAGTTAAGTCTCTCGCATCAACAAAGAATGGATTATAATATGAAAGAGACCAAAGGTAAGAATCTTCTAACCAAAATTCAAATTTTGAAAAATAAATTTGAATTTTTAGAAAATGAAGCAATTGATCATGAATGAGCCATCAAGTTAATCAGATAAAAATAAAAAGCCCTTAAAAAATATAGATAGAGCTCAACTAGGAATTTTAAGAAGTTAAGTGATGGTTGTTGAGTTAGAAAATCATTAAACAATATAAATAGAAGCTTAACTAGGAATTTCAAGAAGTTAAATGACGGTTGTTGAGATGGAAAATCATTGATTCTACAAAAGGACGAAGTTAACTTTTGGAAGCAACAGGTGCATCAAGCCAAGGAGGACAAGGTTTCATACATCAATCATTAGCATAAAATTCATTCTTTTAATTTAAACCAATTTTAGATCTCTTTGTTCTTATTAATTTCTTATTATTTTCAAATGGGCTTTGATTTTTATTTTTGCATGGTAATCTAAAGTTATTTATTTCAAGAATTCTCTATCGTTCCTTATTCTTTGTACTTTTCAAAAGGGGTAAACATATAAGGTTTTAAATACTTTCCATTAATAAAACGTGTATCAGATTCACCTTCCAAACTAGATAACTAACAGCCACGTCTATCTAAATCCCTAAAAATTATAAATATTCCTTCCTAATTTGGCAATCATTTAACTCATTCTTTATCTTTTATCCTAAGGGGTAGGATCAATTTCCATACTAGTTCCCCTTCCTGGAATTTTTGTTTACAAATTATTTTATTATAGAACTTTGCTACCTTCCCTTTCTAGATAATCATACTATGTAAAGACTGAAGTCGTATTTCTTATGAATCCTCTAACTTCATTATCATCAGTTTGAATACTCAAAAGTCCCTAAAGCGAATTTTTAGTTACTCTTAAGCATGGAACCACCAGTTCTATAAGAAAAACAACATGATGTGCTTATGTCAAGGCGAATGGGCTAACCCTCGTGGTAGTATGCTTAGATATACAATAAGCTTACATGGTTTCAAACAGGATTTTGTGTCATTCTCTTGGATTATCTTTTAACATTTTCTATATAATTTCAATAATTATCTTATTAGAAACTTCAACTTGGCCATTAGCCTAAGCATAATATGGAGTCGAATGTAACAATTATATCCCATTGACCTCAACAAAATCTTAACTTCTTGACTTGTAACTAGAGTTCCTTGATCTCTAGTGATTGATTGAGGAACTCCAAAATAATGAATAATATGTTCTTTGATGAATTTGAATACATCTATTTGATCAATTTTCATTAAGTATTTTGCAGCTAATAAAATAACAATATGGCCTTTTGAGGATGGTGGATATATCTTCCTAATGAGATCAATGACCTACCCTATAAAATGGCCATAGTTTAATGATATGTCTTCAGAAATTTTCAATCCAAATATTATCTATGAAAGTTTGTTTGCTTCCTAATTGTCACTTCTCAAGATATGTTAAAAGTCTATATTATCAAAGAATTCTAGTAACTGGATAGGGGCAACATAATAAGGTGATAAAGCTACACTAATGCACTTATATTTTCCTTCTACTTTTTATAACACCAACTGTGAGTCTCCCTTGATTAGAATTTCTCTAGCTCTATAGTCAACTAAAATTTCTAGTGTAACCAATAAACTTTCATATTCTACTTGATTATTAGTACATGGGAAATCCATTTTAAGGGAAAGGAGAGGTTTTGTTTCCATTTGGCACAATTATGATAATTCCAACCCCCGATAGACTTCTAGGTTCTAGACCCATCAAATTTTAATTCCTATAGTTTCTTCCCACAGTTAAGAATCAAATGTCTCTCATCCTCTTGTATGTTAATTGAATGATGGCTTGCTAAAAAGTTAGCTAATGCCTCACCTTTTATAGTCTTATGTAGGTAATAAACCAAGTTGAAGTCTATAAAAGTCATAAGCCATTTTCCTATATTTCTTGAAAGGATCAACTTATTCAACATTTTGTAACAAGTATTACCTTAACTTTGAACAAGGAAAATACATCTCCATATTGCAATAGGTTAGCATTTATTTTATGTAGGCTTAAGAATCCTAGTCATACCATAAATAGCTTGTTCATGACCAACTTCCTTATTTTGGTCCAGAAGGCATCCAATAGATTCTTTTGCCTTAGAGATATACAATTTTAATGTAATTCCTTTTCTAAAGGGCACCAACACTAGTGGTTTCATTAAATATTCCTTGATATGACTGAAACCCACTTGGTGTCTCTTCTTTTAGAAAAATTCCTCTGAATTCTTTAACTTTAACAAGTATGAGAATTTTTTATTTTTCCTGTCAAATTAGCAATGGATCTTCTCACGTAGTTTACTTGACCCAAAAATCTCTAAAGTTCCTTCTTATTTTGAGGTGTTTTTGCTTCAAGAATGACTTTCACTTTATTCTTATCTAATTCAGTTCCTCGTTATGAACCAAAGATTCCAATAAGTTCCTTAATCTTACTCCAAAAACACACTTCAAAGGATTCAACTTCAATTTATGCATTCTCATCCCATGAAAAGCTTCTCATAAATTTTAGGTATGATCTATACTTTATTTTGACTTCACAATGTTATCGTCTATGTAAACTTCTAGCATAAGACCTCTTAAGTCATGAAAAATGGCATTCATGGCTCTTTGGTAATGATACCTACATTCTTTAGACTGAAAGGTACTATAACCCACTCAAATGTCTCATTTTAAAAATAACATTTTTCGTTATAAAAAATTTGGTTATAACCCCCAAAAAAACCATGAAGCAATAGAGAATGTCAAATTGTCGCATCTATTAAAGAATCTGCAACTAGCATCATATAATTATTGTTAGGAATGGTGACATGTGTTTAATTGATTGTTTTATTATTTCATAATACTTAGTGATTAATGACATAAAATTGCTCAAGATACTCACTTTAGTTCATATATATCTTTAGGCATAATTCGGAAGTGATGGAGCCAAAGTGAGTCGAAAGCATGATATTTAGGTCATTTTTCAAAGATTAATTTTCACTTGTTTTCTTGAAGTAAGAAGAAGAAAATTAAAACACAAGAGGAACAAAATGAAAAGAACATGAGCCGCATAAATATGCATGGAATTTTACATGCAATTTATGTTAATTTAATGGCCATGCAATAAGTTAATTAATGAAAAATGTATAAAGCAACATCCATGGAGCTAACATGCAGTAGGTGGAAGCACGAAACGTCCATGTGGTGGAAATAAATGGACCAAGATATATACACATTATAAAGAAAATGCAACAATGTATTAGCTAAACAACAATGTGAATTAAGTGGTGAGCATATCAGCATAAAACACAGTGCATTAGGAGGTAGCATCAGGTTTTTAATTAAAGAAGCGTGAATAAGAAGAAATAAAACAGTAGCATGGGAAAGAGAAAGGAAATGGGAAGGAGCAAGGAACGATGACACAGCAGCTAACATAACAACAAGACCAAAACACACTGCAGGGACTAGCAACAATGTAAAAGACCAAATGACAACATTGTATAGCTAAGGGTTTTATATGAATTAAAAAGAGACAAGTAGCATGAGTCTTCATTTTAAAGTAGTGAAGGTGAATAGTAAGATGGACCAGATATTAATTTTTCAAATCAAGAGAGAATAGTGAGTGTAGAAAGAGGGAGACGCTGCTAGGGGGCTTCTGTTAGGGTATTTCAATGGGGCTAAAGCATTTTCTTAGGAGAGACCCATGAAGGGCTACACATCTCGATGCCAGTTTGGAGGTGACATCAACACTGACACCTCGGGTTAAGTGTTTTTCCTTGTTTTTAGTTGTTTCTTTCTCTCATTGGAAATTGATTGTGTTATCGTATGTTAATTGATTTGGGTTATATGTATGGATAATCGTACTCTCGTTATTGTTTGGTTATTTGTGCATGAACTCATTGGGTATTGTGAAAAGATGATTTTAAGGTATTCATTGAATTATTTATTTACAAACCCATTGCTAGAATTTCAATATAATTCGTAATTGTTATATTGAAATTGATGTGTAGCGACTAATGGTTCATAGTCATTAGGGATAATATGACCTAGGTTAAATGACATTTTGTGTGTGGTTGTTTCCTTGATTAATCTGTTTTTCTAATTTGTAATGCTACTGCCTAATTAAATATAGAGATCGATCCTGGGTTATTCGGTAGTTAGGTTTAATTAACGATCATATATTGATTAAAAGCTACCTAAAGGAAAACTTGGGTTAATTATTAACTTACGATTAATGATTGCTAGGAGAGATTTGAGAACAACAAATTAATAAAATATGTTTAATTAGGATGTAAGTCATGATTGAACCAAAGAATCAGATCCCTATCGAATTCCCCACTTTTATCATTTTTTACATGTTTTCTTCATATTGCTTTTGTTAGTTATTTTAGCTTTATTTGATTTTTTATTTCTAAAAACCCCCCAAAACCTAAATACAGATTAATTTTATTTCAACAACTTTGCACACACTCTCTGTAGGATCGATCTAGACTCACCACTGTTATAGTAGTAGTCTGGTTTTTATTTTAGCTAGTGTTACAACGAGCTATCAATTTTGACATCATTGTTAAAGAATGCAGTGTTTTAGTCTTCGTTTGTGATTTTAATTGGTGTTTTATACATATTTATTTTTAATTAGTTTCTTTTCAGTTATTTATTGATCTTTTCACTTTTTGTTTGGTATTTGTGTGAAAAAACGACATGGATAGAAGTAATTTCTTTTATAACTCTTATTCTCAATCCTATAGCCAAGGTTGGACAGATCAACCTAACTTTGGTTGTGGATGGGATAGTCATCATAATTATTTCTATGATAGTTTGTAGGACACAGCAATTCCCGTGTGAACCAGAAGCTTCTTATTAAAACTCAGGTACATCTTTGGAAGACTTGATGGATGTTATGATTGCTAACAATCTTCAATTTCAACAGGGTATGCAGCAGCTTCAAGAGAGTATGCAAGAACTTCAACAGAATGCCCAACAATTCTAGCTAGAAATGAGGCATATAACATCTAGAAACTAGAACTTGTTAAGCTAAATGGGTGAAATGGCAGCGAGGATCGAAAACCTAAAATCATAAGTGGAAGAGGAGCAATCATATCAACTGAGGGATACCCAATAGATGTTAGTGCAGAAACCTTATAGAGTGATGAGGAGCTTAAGAATTTTTAAGTCAATCCTCAATAAATTGCTTTTATCAAAGAAGTTGCGGAGGAGCTCGAGGCAAAAAAGGCTATATCTTTTATTTCGTAGGTAAATACTGGGTTCCATTTTGTTGTTGAGAATGACTCTTTAATTTTACCTAGCAACTTAAAGGAATTAAATGAGGAGGAAAAAAGTGAAGAGACACTTGAGATCTTTCAAAAAGCATAACTTAGTAGATCAAAAGTATAAGGATAGGGAGGACACTAAATGGGAATAATAATCAACTAAGGCCTTTTTCGAAATAACCTCACGTGGAAGTGGTGCTAACTGTAATACCTGAAGATCACAATTTTGTCACGTGAGGAGAAGAAAGATTCGAGCCAGTAACTTTAAACAAAGGCGCTTCTTGGGAGGCAACCCAAGGGAAGTAAATTTCTTTTCTGACTTTTTCACATTAGGTTTTTTTATCCATATGTGTTTTTGAAATTGTTTTTTTACTTATTTTAAGTTTTTTAATCAAAATGAGAGAAAGAATAAAACAAATGAAACAAACATTTCTCATTTTATACTGCTCCTAGGTCTATATAGTCATTATTAGAGTGTGAATTGACTAAAAAATTTCATGACAACTTTAGCGTGTATTTTACTCTTATGATTGGTTGATATGCATTATCTTTAAAAGAGTAGTGACTAGTGGTAAACAAAGTCGGTGAGATTTTAAGCCTTATTAGACTGACACATCCATATCAGTTTTATTGTGTTTTTATAATATGTTACCTTAATGATATATACATCCTAATTTTTTCTTGATTTTCTATTCGGGACCACATTTTTATCACTTGCATTAACATGGATATGATTAGGCATTCTTTGCTTTTCCGAGCTACATTACCTAAATAGCTTACCCCATTAACATGATTTTTCCCTTGGTAAGCCCCCTTTAAGCCTTATTAGCCTTTCTTTTTGTATCAATCAGATTACATGCTTTATACTTAACCAAATATCCTACCCAAGTCATAAAGCTAGTGTAACATTTGTGATTGTTGAGTTTGTGGATGTACAAAATTATAAGTGTAGGGTTGTACATATGTGTGGATTGGCTATAATGATTAAGATGCTATTTTATGTCTTATCATTTAAATTCCCATATTGATGTAGTTTACTTTAATTTTTATAAGAGAAAAGAAAAGAAATGAAAAGAAAGAAAGAAAAGAGAAAAGCAAAACAAAAAAAATAAAAATAAAAAATGTTTGATGTATCAAAGAGGAATTACAAATGTGTTGAAAAGTTGTTTATGATTAAAACATCCTCCTAAAGTTGTAATGAATGTGTTAGTGGAGTATGATAAATATGAGTTAGATATTGGCTTGGAAGGTTAACTCTTTTGTGGTTTCAATATATTGTCATCAATTGTATGAGTGATTCCTTCAGATTAGTATATGCTTCATATGGTTTGTGTGTGAGAACTAAATTGGGTTGTAAAATATAAATGTTGCATTCGTCATAACTAATGGTACCCAATTTTTTATGAGTGTTAACTTGTGCACTTGATGTCACATTGAGTTTTGTTTTGTTTCACTAGCTTTAATAGCTTTCATGCTACTTGACCCAAATACATCTCACCTTACCTTTTCCCACATTACATGATTTTATATGTGAACATTAGTGGTGGAGAAATGAAATGATATGCAAAATTGTGGAATGGCATCATCATGAATGGTGTTGAGTGTACCAATAGATTTATTTTATTTAAAAAACATTTTTTGAGTCTACCTTTAGATTACTCAGTTTTTGAAGATGATGAATGTTGATTGATCATGAGTAAAAGCTTGGAATGTTAAGTTCTTGATATGATTTTTGAAAGTCATTCATCTTTGTTATGATTATATATTCTTGGAAAATATGGAAATGAGTAAATGTTCTTCTTGGGTCTATGAGCTTAATTTCCCGAGGATGACCAAAAGCTAAGCGTAGGGAAAATTGACATGTGCTAAATTAATTGTTTTATTATTTCATAATACTTAGCGATTAATGACATAAAATTACTTAAGATACTCATTTTAGTTTATATGTGATTTTAGGCACAATTTGGAACTGATAGAGCCAAAGTGAGTCGAAAGTATGAAATTTGGGTCATTTTTCGAAGATTAATTTTCACTTGTTTTCTTAGAGAAAGAAGAAAAAGATTAAAAGACAAGAAAAATGAAAGCACAAAAATGCAAAGAATGTGAGTTACATGATTTTGCATAGAATTTTACATGCAATTTACATTAATTTAATGGCCATGCAATAAGTTAATTAATGGACAATGTATAAGGCAACGTCCATGGAGCTAAGGTGCAATAGGTGGAAGCATGAAACATGCACGTGGTGGAAATAAATGGAACAAAATGCATGCATAAAATGAAGAAAATGTAGCAGTTCATTAGCTAAACAACAACGTGAATTAAGTGGTGAGCAGATCAACATAAAACACAGTGCATCAAGAGGTAGCATCAGTTTTTAATTAAAAAATTGTGAATAAGAAGAAATAAAACAATAGCGTGGGAAGGAGTAAGGAATGACGACGCAGCAGCTGACACACCAGCAAGACCAAAAGTCACCACAGGGACGAGAAACAACGCAGAAAACCAAATGGCAACATTGAAAAGCTATGGGTTTTGGGTGAATTAAAAAGAGGCAAGTAACATGAGTCATCATTTTAAAGTAGCAGAGGTGAATAGTAAGATGGACCAAATATTGATTCGTCAAATCAAAAGAGAACAGTAGTGAGAGGGAGTCACTATTAAGGGGCTTCAGTTAGGGTATTTCAATGGGGTTGAAGCGTTTTCTTAGGAGAGACCCATGAACTGCTAGACGTCCTGATGTCAGTTTGGAGGTGACATCGATGTTGACCACTCAAGCTAAGCATTTTTTTATTTTAGTTGTTTTTTCTCTCATTAGAAATTGATTATGTTATCCTAGGTTAACTGATTTAGGTTTTGTGTATCGATAATCATATTGTTAAGTCAAAGAAGACTTCACGTTTATTAATTTTGGTAACAATCAAATAATAATATTATTAGAAATAAATGAATATTTTGATAAGTGTGTTAAGCGTGCAGAAAAACACAGAAGAAGTGGAAAACACATAAGAAGCGAAAAAACACTGAAGAAGTGGAAAATAGAGAAAAAAACGGAAAACAAAGAAAAAGCGGAAAACACAGAAGAAGTCGAAAACACAGAAGAAGTGGAAAACACAAAAGAAGCAGAAAACACAGAAGAAGCAGAAAATACAGAAGAAGGAGAAAACACAAAAGAAGTAAAAAAACACAGAAGAAGGGGAAAACACAGAAGAAGTGAAAAACACAAAAGAAGTGGAAAAACACAGAAGAACTGGAAAACACAGACGATACAAAGATGAAGATACTCTAGTACGTCGGATAGTTAGTCAGTTGGAGTTAGTTACAGAACTCAACTGAATAACAGTTTCTTTAAGAAGAAAGAAGTAGTTGGAGACTCAGGTTATAAATACTAGTTGTAGTTGAAGACTGAACAATCTTTTAGCTTTCAAGTTTTTTTTACTTACAAAGAAAAATTTTGTATTCAAAAGTGCGATATAAGAGAGCAAACTCTACTGTAACAAAAACTCACAATCTCTTTCTAATGAGAGAAAGAAAAGGTTTAGAGCCTGAAGAGGCTAAGATAGAAGAAAGAATACTTTGTGTAAGAGACCTGTAGAGGCTCTGGAAGGGAAGAAAGAATACTTGTAAATTTGAAGAAGTATAGTGAAATCTCAAACGAACTCTGAGGACTGAACGTAGCCCAAGGTTTGGGGTGATCCAGTATAAAATCGCAGTGTCTATCTTCTAACCTTTCACTTTAATTTTTTTTTGTTCTTAGACAAGTATATAGAAGTTATTTGTGATTTAAATACGTAGATATTTTTGTATAACATTTTTGGTATTCATTTAACAGTTGAAAAAATTCTTTTTAAGAAATATCAAACACAAAAAGATTACACAATTCAACTCCCCTTCTTGTGTAGTTTGTATATTATACGTGAATTCTATATTAAGAAGTGATTTACTTCAATTGGTATCAAAGCTCGATTTCCAAGAACCACCTTTACAAAGTGAGGACAAAAATTCATGGCTAAATCACATGTTTTTATAGCTGAAGGTGCCTCCGTCACAAGACTTCTTGCATTCAATGGTGAGGATTATCATTATTGAAAGGACAGGATGCGGCTCTTCATAGAATCCACACACATTGATCTTTAGGATATCATTGAGAATGGACCATACATATCAATAGATGATAAAGGAAATACTATTCCTCATACCAGATGGTTAGCCGATCACAAAGCTAGATTTCAATTAAAGTCAAAGGCCAAGTTCTTTCTGAGTTGTACTTTAAACAGAAGTGAATATGAAAAAGTTCATGGATGCAAAACTACGAAGGAGATGTGGGACACTTTATACATGGCACATGAAGGAACAAACCAGGTGAAAGAGTCTAAGATCAGTATTCTTGTACATCTGTATGAGCTGTTTAAGATGAAAGAAGATGAGTCTATTGATCAGATGTTTGGACGATTTCAAACTATCGTTAATAGACTTAAAGCTCTTAGGAGAATCTATGATAATCAAGACCATATTAGGAAGATTCTCAAAAGTCTGCCAAAAAAATGGAGACCCAAAATCACTATAGTATAAGAAGCTAAGGACTTGAGCAAATTAAAGCTAGACGAATTGCTTGGTTTTTTAAAGATACACGAAGTAGAGCTTGATGCAGAAGATAAACCTAGAAGAGACAAATCTATAGCATTAAAGGCTGGTCAGAAAAATCACAAGACTCAGAGAAATAGAAGT
>JAOSBK010000206.1:16025012-16037593 GCA_027568895.1 Erythroxylum shatona | reverse complement strand
TTCCATTAAGTAAAACTTCAAACCTCACGAATAAAGAACATTAACACATAAAAAGATAGAAAATAACGACACTAACATCTTGGAACCCCAAAATCAACATTAAAACCAAGATGAAATCAGAAACCCTAATTCCATCATGTCACATTACCTAACCCAAAAATTTTGATAAGTGGTTGCAAGAGGAAGCGTAGAAGATGCACCCTAAATGTTTGAAATGGAGACCTTGCAGAGTTGCCTCCCTCCCACAGTTTTCTGGTAGCTCTTTTTCACAGACGCTCTTGGCAATGAGGTGGACAGATAAGCTTATAAATGAAGGGTTGATGGGGAGGAATGAAGAAGATGAGCTAATGGTCTAGGCTAGGAGGGTTATGGTGATCGGAGGTAGGAGAAATAGAGAGAGAGAGCTGTCGGCGCCAAGAAAGAGAGAGAGAGGGTGAGTGCGGGAAAGGATGAAGAAGGGTTTAAATTGAATTTAAATAATGTCTGTTAAATGGACATGTGTGTTCGTTTATCAGACCTTTACGGGTTAAATTGTGCATCTGGAGGTTTTATGTCCGTTAAACAGACATGTATGTCCATTTAACAGACTTTTACGGGGCAAATTGTGTTCTAAAGGCAGCCAATGTCTGTTAAACGGATATACGTGATTTTTTCAAAATTTTCCCTCTTTTCCTTTGTTCCTTCTAGCCTTTGTAATGCTTCCTAGGGCTACATGCATCATGTGTACCTGCAAAACTTAGTAGAACATTAACATATTATAGACAGAAATTGTCCTTTACCTTTTTCTATGCTTAAAATGAGTCTCAGCTCTAAGTTTGAAAGGTTATGGCCCCACCATTCCTCATGCTACTAGAGATGTCCCTAAAATGCCTCGTAAAACTCATCCCTTAACACACACAATGAATTAAGCCCAACGAACTGATGAGACAAACAAGTTAAAAATTAACACAACAACAAAACAAAAGGAAGTAACAAAAGAGTTAGAGATATTGGGTTGCCTCCCAATAAGCACTAAATTTAATGTCCTTAGCTAGACTCAGCCATTCAGGTATCATCCTTGAAATGTAACGGTAAAAATGTATCCCCCCGTTTCCCCCTCGAAATAGTGCTTAAGCCTTTTCCCATTAACCACAAAGGGCTCTTGATCATCCCGCCTAATTTCCACTGCTCCATGTGGGTATGTCTTTGTTATTACAAACGATCCCGACCATCTTGATCGTAGTTTTCTCGAAAATAATTTCAGGCAAGAGTTGAACAACAACACCTTTTGGCCTGGTTTGAATTCCCTCCATAGGATACGCTTGTCATGAAAAGCCTTGGTTCTCTCCTTGTATATGCGAGCATTCTCGAAAGCATCAAGGCGAAATTCATCCAGCTCATTCAGCTCCAGTAGCCTTCTCTGTCCTGCTTCATTGAGATCAAAATTCAGCTTCCGGATGACCCATAATGCCTTGTATTCAATTTCAACAGGAAGATGGCAGGATTTCCTGAAGACGAGCCTATAAGGTGACATCCCTAAGGGAGTTTTGTAGGCTGTCCTATAAGCCCATAGAGCGTCATCAAGTTTCAATGCCCAATCCTTTCTTGAGGTATTAACCGCCTTCTCCAAAATTTGCTTGATTTCCCAGTTGGATACCTCGACTTGCCCGCTAGTTTGAGGGTGGTAGGTGGCTCCAAATCAGAAATGATACCCATACTTGGATAATAGCACTTTAAATTGGTGATTCTAAAAGTGTACACCATTATCACTTAGTATAGCTCTTGGGACACCAAACCGTGAGAATATGTGATTCTTGACAAATTTGACTACGCTGGCCCCAGTGTTGCTTGACATCGCTATAGCTTCCACCCACTTAGATACGTAGTCCACAACCACGAGGATATATTCATTTCCAAGAGATACTAGGAACGGTCCCATAAAGTCCAGTCCCCATACATCAAAAAGCTCTACCTCTAGAATCCCAGATTGAGGCATCTCATGCTTCCTACCAATATTTCCAGCCCTCTGGCACTTATTGCAAGTCATGATGAAAGTCCTAGCATCCTTGAATAGAGTTGGCCAATAGAGTATGGATTGTAAAATCTTTGCCGCTGTTTTGTTGGCCCCGTGGTGTCCTCCATACAGGGAAGCATGACAATGATGCAGAACTGATCGCATTTCTTCATCAGGCACACACCTCCTGATCACCCCGTCAGCACATCTTCGGAAGAGCAACGGATCTTCCCAAAAGTAGTGTCTCACCTCAACTAAGAATTTCTTTTGACTATGGTACGAATAGTCCGAAGGAATAATGTTGGACACCAAAAATTTGACATAATCCGTAAACCAAGGGATGTTGTCCTTCACAAACCACAGATTCTCATCAGGGAAGGTATCATTGATTGGCTCCTCTCCTGGCTTGCCTCCCTGTTCCAATCGTGACAAATGGTCGGCTACTAAATTCTCCGATCCCATTTTATCTCGGATTTCCAAGTTGAATTCCTAAAAGAGTAAAATCCATCTGATCAATCTCGGTTTTGCATCTTTCTTTATGAGAAGGTATTTTAGCGCAGAATGGTCAGTGTAAATAATAACTTTGGAACCGACCAGGTAAGATCTAAATTTATCGAAAGCATAAACTACTGCTAGTAATTCTTTCTCGGTGGTTGCATAATTAAGTTGAGCATCGTTAAGAATCTTGCTAGCATAATAAATGACATGTAGTTTCTTATCCTGTCGCTGCCTCAAGACAGCCCCAAATGCAAAATCACTAGCATCGCACATCAATTCAAACGGGAGGTCCCAGTCTGGTGCGGCTATTATAGGAGCTGACGTCAGTTCCTTCTTCAACCTATCAAAAGCAGAAAGGCACACATCAGTAAACTCAAAAGGAACATCTTTTTGCAAAAGGGCACATAATGGTCTAGAAATTTTTGAAAAATCCTTGATGAATCGGCGATAGAACCCGGTGTGCCCTAGAAAGCTCTGTATTGCCCTGACTGAACTGGGAGGTGGCAACTTGTTGATAACCTCAATTTTTGCGGGATCCACTTCAGTACCATTGTGGGAAATTTTGTGGCCGAGGACGATTCCTTCTTGTACTATAAAATGGCATTTTTCCCAATTAAGCACCAGATTGGTGTCTTCACATCTTTGCAGAACCTGTTCTAAGTTGAACAGACATGCATCAAAAGATGACCCGAAAATAGAAAAATCATCCATAAATACCTCAATTATATTCTCCACCATGTTGGAGAATATTGACATCATGCAGCATTGGAAAGTGGCAGGAGCATTATATAACCCAAAGGGCATTCTACGAGACGTAAATTTACCATAGGGACATGTGAATGTGGTTTTCTCCTAATCCTCTGGGGCTATCGGGATTTGGTTATAACCTAAATAACCATCTAGAAAACAGTAATACTCACGCCCCGCTAATCTCTCCAACATTTGATCAATAAAGGGAAGAGGGAAGTGATCCTTCCCAGTGGCTGCATTCACTTTCCTATAATCTATACATACCCTCCATCCTGTCACAACCCTAGTAGAAATCAGTTCATTCCTATCGTTTGAAATGACGGTTATGCCACCTTTCTTAGGCACTACCTTCACTGGACTTATCCAAGGGCTATCAAGAATAGGATAAATAATTCCCGCATCAAGTAATTTAAGTACCTCAGATCGCACAACTTCCTTCATGTTAGGATTGAGCCGTCTTTGACTTTCCATGCTAGGTTTGTGGTTTTCTTCCATTAGGATCCTCTGAACACAAATAGAAGAGCTGATCCCCTTTACGCCAGCAATATTACAAGCAATAGCCAATTTATGTTCACGCAATATCGTTAGCAACTTCTCCTTTTGAGAGGAGTCCAAAGAAGCAGAAATGATAACTAGATATGTATTTGCTTCTCCCAAAAATGCATATCTCAAATGAATTGGAAGTTGTTTAAGTTTGGGGTTTGGTGGGCTTAGTATGGAAGGCAACAGTTTAGGTTTTGGAGGGCTCAATTCTTCAATTTGGGGTCTATACCTAAAATCATTACCCTGCAACCTGTAGGCACATTCCATTAACTCATTATCCAATTCGGTTGGTTCTATTCTCAGGGTTAGGCTTGCTTCTAAAACATCATCACACAGTAGTTGAGGAGTAGTTTCAGACATGAGAGAATCAATTACATCAATTCGGTAAGTGACCTCATCAAAAGAGGGACCTCTTAATACCTTAAAAATATTAAACTCCTCTTTCTCATCACCTACCCGCAAGGTTAGCTTACCATCCAGGACATCAATTAAAGCTCCACCTGTGGCTAGGGATGGTCTTCCTAAAATTATGGGAACCTACATGTCAAACTCCATCTCAAGTATAAAAAAATCAGTCGAAATTATAAGCTTACCAACTTTTACCAGTAAGTCCTCAACTATACCGATAGGATATCGAATTGATCTATCCGTAAGCTACAATGAAATTGTGGTTAGTTTGAGTTCACCAATTCCCAACCTGTTATATAAAGACAATGGAATAAGATTAATACTTGCATCAAGGTCACATAAGCATTGAAAAATGTTAGATTCGCCAAAGTGACAAGGTATAGTGAAACTCCCTGGATCCTTTAACTTAGGGGGCAGTTTATTTTGCAAAATAGAACTACACTCCTCAGTTAAGGCGACTGTAGCAAAGTTATCAAGCTTCTTTTTGTTGGAAATGATCTCTTTCAAAAACTTGGTGTACGCAGGCATTTCTGCAAGAGCTTCCATAAGAGGGATATTGATGCAGATTTTCTTGAATAGATCGAGAAACTTCTGGAACTTAGAACTGTCATTCCGCTTCCTCACCCTTTGGGGATACGGTATGGGTGGTACAAAGGTAAGGTCCGACCTAGATGATGATTCAATTTTTTGAGTGGGTCCCTTAGGCTCTTCCCCTTCATCCGTCTTTTCTTCTTCTACATCCTGAACCTCCTTCGTCTTCAGGACTACACCTTCTATGACCTTATCGCTTCTTAGAACAACTGCCATGCAATCTTGTTTTGGATTCACTTGGGTGTTACTAGGCAGCTTCCCCCTTCCTCTTTCACTAACTTCCTTTGCCACTAGACTGATTTGCACTTTTAAATTCCTAATCGCTACTTGATTTGATTGAATATTCTGCTCCATCCTGTTCATTGCTTGAGAACTGGCTTGGGTACTCTGATCCATTTTGCCCATAAGCTGAGAAAACATATCCTCAAGCCGGTCTACCTTTTTCTCCCATGGAGAGGGAAATTGTTGTGGTGCAGAGGATAAAGGGGCTGAGTATTGTTGCTTTCCTGGTGTTGGGAACCCTGGTGGCCCCATTGGCTTTGCCACCCCTTGATTCTTCCAGGAGAAGTTCGGGTGGAATTTTTGACCTTCATTGTAGGTGTTCGAGAAAGGATCTAGCCTCTGACCCTACCTACCATTGTTCACATAGCTTACCTCTTCTTCTCTCAAGGTTGTCTCAATGTTCATACAACCCGCTGCTGAGTGCCCAAATCTCCCACACAAAGTATATGGGTCTCTACTAGACTTGTTATCATTCATCAACAAATTCAACTTCTTATTAATTTCAGCAACTTGGTATGCCATGTCCGACTTGGAACCCACTTCATTTAGAGTTATAGCCTTGCTCCTAGTCACCTTGCAATGTGAGTTCTCGACAACTTTTTTAAAGATATTCCATAATTATTGAGAACTCAAGTCACTTATATTTCCCCCAGCATTCAAATCCACTAAGGTTTGATTATGATCAGTGAGACCATAGTAGAAAAACTGAGTCAATGAATACATGTCGAATCCATGGTGTGGGCATTGGTTAAAGAGATCATTAAACCATTCCTAGGCCTCATGAAACTTTTCTCCATCCTTTTGCGAAAACCAATGTATCATCTTTCGAAGTTCAAGAGTTTTGTGGGCTGGGTACCACTTCATCATAAAAGTTTCCATAACCTTCTCCCAAGTATAAATAGAATCCACTTCTAATCTCAATAGCCAATTTCTCGCTAATCCCTTCATGCAATAAGGAAAGCACCTTAGCCTCAACTCATCCTCTGACAGTCTATACAAAGGAAGCATTTGGACTGTCACATAGAAATCTCTCATAAAAGCTAACGCATCTTTAATGGGCATCCCATTAAATTGCGGCAACATAGACAAATGGATTTGTTTAAGCTCTTAATTTCGTGCTGCTGCAGTCAATCTAATACACAAAGGATTCCCTGCAATAAACGACATATGATAATCCCGAATTCTCCTTACAATGGGATTGACAATAACCGGCTCAGCTTGATTTTTCCCATTGAATTGCTCATTCCTGAGCTCATGCTCTTCGTGTAGTTCCGAAATTTAGTTATTGTTGGCCATTTCTCTCCTCCTTTAAGCGTTGTTCCTTTGACAAGCTCGTCCAATTTCAGGATTGAGTTCAACCAGTGGTTCGTTGTTTAAGCTTCGTGAATGCCTTAAGTGTAAGTAACTCCTGAAATCAAACAAGTTCGAGGGTTAAAATTCAATAATGGAGGAAAAGTCAAATAATAAATGAATAGATAACAGGAATAACTAGACTTAATGAAACGATAACAAAAAGGTTCCTGGCAACTATGCCAAAAACTTGGTCTATAATTTCTCAGCAAGTGTACTGAGTTGTTTCTAGTATCCACACACTGAATATTCCAAAGTCGTCTCCCTCAGGACCAATTCATCCGTTTTCAAATTAATTCTAATTATTTGCATGTTATCAACAGAAAATTCTAAAATGAGATTGGAGTTGGGTGAATAGTGATTAGTAGATTCTAACAGAAAAATAGTAAGAGGATAAATAAAACGTTTAGAAATAAGGGTTGGGGTTCACCAATTCAAAAGATTTACTCATACAATATGAAATTGATTGAAAGTTAGGCTATGAAAACAATTGCACAACTTTACCCATAACTTTTCTCAAAGCATACAAGAGTATTCAGCTAGAAGACCACCATTTCTCAATGTATGAACTCACTAACCAAATCCATTAAGAACAAGCAACCTCAAGTTCTCACCCTAGCTTAGGATATCTCTACCTCTAAGTCCACAGTGTTCATCTTCCTAGAGCATGGACCATATTTTACTCTTCAGTACATTATATGATTCCTAAGATTGCATCTATGGAGATCAAACATAGAAACAACAATGAGATTCAAGGGCGACAAACATAACCCAGAAACTTTCATTCAACATTCAATCATCCATATCATACAAATCATCCTTCAAATAGGCTACATCCCTCACCCTAAATGAGGTTTAGTTCCAGAACATTGCAACAAAAATCATATACATAAGGATGCTTAGCATTTAAGAAAGAGTAGAGAGAAAGTAGCAGAAACACAAGAGTTGTAGCTCCCAAACCTTGGAGGAACCCCCAAAATTCCCTATCTTCCTCTTATTTTGTGCCTCTCAAATGTAGTAACTTTGTTTTTAGTGTCCAGCGCCCCACCCCCCTTCTTAGGTCTAAACAGTAAGTATTTATAGTCCTCTTGTCCCAAGAAACCTAATTTTCCTAAACAGGGGAAAACAGGTCATGCTGGCTACCTTCTCGGGTCTGGAAGTTCATCTTGCCAAGTGATGTCTGTTAAATGGACATGTATGTCCGTTTAACGGACATGACTCAATTCCACAATTTCATGCCTTTGACCTTCCATTTGACATAGTTTCTTCTCGGAGTATTCTTAGAAGTTGTAGAGCTCGGAATTATCTTTGAAATCATCCTTGAGTGGCTTTGATCCGGCATCCACAAGGAAAGTTATGCCTTTTACTCCACATTCTACCGTTTGATCCTATCAAGCAACACAATTAGAATGTGAGAGAATTAATTGCATAAAACTTCAAATCCACAAGGAAATAAGTCAAATTAATTCCAAATCATCCCAAGATCGTCTATAAATAATTTTGACCTATCAATATGATGCAGGCAAAGCTCTCCAGTGATGTTGTCGATACAGTGGAGAATGATAATACAGTTGATTTGTGGCTTAAAAGACTAGGCCATATTGGTGAGAAAGGGATGACTCAACTTGTAAAAAGGAATATGATATCTAGTTTAAATCGGATACATCAGAAGAAATATGCAAATTGTCTAGCAGGGAAACAAAATAGGGTTTCTTTCCAGAGTTCTCCTCCATCAAGAATGAAGAATGTTTTAGATCTGATTCACTCAAATTTGTGTGAACCATTTCCAAAGTCACTTGGTAACGCACAGTACTTTGTGACTTTTATTGATGATCATTCTAGGAAAACGTGAGCCTATACTCTGAAGACTAAAGATCAAGTGCTAGATGTGTTTAAACAATTTCACACCTCAGTTGAGAGACAAACTGGGAAGAAGTTGAAGTGCATTTGGATAGAGAATGGCAGAGAGTACATTAGATTATTTGATGCTTACTATAAAGAACATGGTATTCAACATCAAATGACACTACCAAAAACTCTGCAATTGAATAGCGTAGCTGAGAGGATGAACAGGACTTTGATGGAAAGAGTCAAATGTCTACTTTCACATTCAATGTTGCCTAAGGAATTTTAGGGTGAAGCTTTACTTGTAGCTGTGTATGCATTAAATCGTTCACCATGTGTTCCTCTCCAGTATTAAGTTCCAGAAATGGTGTGGTTAGGAAAGGGTGTCTCATATGATCATTTGCGGGTCTTTAGTTGCAAGGGCTTTGTCCATATTCCTAAAGATGAAAGGAAAAAGCTTGATGTCAAGACACGATAGTGTGTATGCATTAGCTATGGTCAAGATCAATTTGGCTATAGGTTTTATGATCTAGTATAGAAAAAACTTATCAGGAGTCGTGATGCTATGTTTATTGAAGATCAAACTATTGAAGATATCAACAAGGTGGAAAAGGAAGTTCCAAGCTTTGATGATGACTTAACAAGCTTCCGATTGAATCCTCCAATAGTGGTGTCGAGACAAGTTGGAGATGAAGTGCAGAATGATCACCTAGAAGCTGATAATGCAGATGTACCCAATGAAGTTGAACCAGAGGATGACGATGGTGTTCACATCCAACCACCAGCACTTGAAGATTCTCCAGTCCCATTACGAAGATTTAGTAGAAATAGACAACCATCTACTAGATATCGAGTTGTTCAGTATGTAATGCTGACTGACGGAGGAGAATTAGAAAGCTTTGATGAAGCCATGACTGATCAACACAAGAACAAATGGAAAGAAGCCATGTAAGACAAGATGAAATCCTTGCATGAGAATAAAACATTCGAGCTAGTGAAGTTGTCAGAAGGCAAAATAGCATTAATGAAAAAATGGGTGTTCAGAATCAAGCATGAAGAAAACAACAACCATCCTCGATTCAAAGCAAGATTAGTGGTCAAAGGATTTAGCCAAAAGAAGGGTATTAAATTTGACAAGATATTTTCATCGGTGGTGAAAATGACATCTATACGTACAATGTTAGGGCTAACCACACATTTTAATCTATAGGTTGAACAAATGGATGTCAAATCTGCCTTCCTACATGGGGATTTGGAAGAAGAGATATATATGGAGCAGCCAGAGGGTTTTATGAAAAAGGAGAAAGAAGACTATGTTTATAGACTAAAGAAGAGTCTATATAGTCTAAAACAAGCACCAAAACAGTGGTATAAGAAGTTCGAGTCTATTATGGGAGAGCAAAGATACAAGAAAACTAATTCAGATCATTGTGTATTTGTGAAGAAATTCTCTGATGATGATTTCATTATTTTATTGCTGTATGTGGATGATATATTGATTATTGGTAAGAATGTTTCTAAAATCAATAATCTGAAGAAACAGCTGGATAAGTCTTTTGCCATGAAAGACTTGGAATTAGCAAAGCAGATTCTTGACATACATATTATCAGAGATAGAAGCGCCAAGAAATTATGATTGTCATAAGAGAAGTACATTAATAAAGTGCTTAAGAGATTTAAACTGAACAAAGTTAAAGCGATTAATTGTCCTCTTGCTAATCACTTTAAATTGAGTTCCAAAGAGTGCTCTTCTACAGATGAAGAGAAGGAAGAAATGTCCAGAGTTCCATATGCTTCAGCAGTTGGAAGTTTGATGTATGTTATGGTTTGTACAAGGCTAGATATTGCTGATGCAATTGGAGTTGTGAGTTGTTTCCTTTCAAATCCTGGAAAGGAACATTGAGCTGCAGTCAAGTGGATTCTCAAGTATCTTCGAGGGTTATTCAAAATATGCTTATGTTTTGGAAGAGCAGAACATGTATTAGCTAGTTACACAGATGCAGATATGGCTGAAGATGTTGACTCAAGAAAGTCTACATCAAGTTACTTAATTACTTTTGCAGGGGGAGCTATAGCATGGTAGTCAAAGTTACATAAGTGAGTTGCATTTTCTACAACTGAAGAGGAGTTTATTGCAGCAACAGAAGCCTGTAAGGAGTTATGAATGAAGAAGTTCTTTAATGAACTTAGAATCAAGCAAGAATAATATCAGTTGTTCTGTGACAGTCAGAGCACTATTCATCTTGGTAAGAATGCCTCGTTTTACTCACAATCAAAACACATTGATGTGAGATATCACTAGATCAGAGATGTGATGGAGACAAAATAATTATAGTTAGAAAAGATCCATACTGATGAAAATGGATCAGACATGTTAACCAATATTCTACAAAAAAGCAAGTTCGAGTCGATCAATAGCAGATTTGATAGAGCCGCCCCCTATGTAATCGAGAGAGGAGATTTGTTGGAAATGGGTCCCTCTTCACATAGAGGGACGCCATATTTGAATGAACAATTGCGGCACTGATTTCGATGCCGCTTTAGTTGAAGTAAATATAAGAAGATAGCTGCCTTGCAGCTGTCTCACGTGGTGGAGAGCCTTATCAGAAAAATATACAACAAAAAGATAGAGGAAAACCAGAGCATTATTTTGCTCTGAAGTTGGAAAATATATTCCTAAAGGGTTAGTGAGTGATAAAATAGTGAGGTTAGTATTTTTAGGTTGAGATGCATCTTTTCTTGGTTGATTGGTGAGTTTTGACTCACCTATCTTGTAATTCTCCTCTTTCTTTATTAATATTATTTAATTTCTCAAAACAAAAAGAGTGCTCAGTTAGTTACGAAGCAAATGAAGAACATCTAACTAGAAATAACTTGGCTTACAAAAACATAAAAAAGGTCAAAAATATTGATCAACTGCCCAATAGTTGTTACGGTTTTGCAAATAAAGCTGTGAGAGCTACAATTCAAGGGGGATATCTTATTTCCATTCCAACGTTTCATTAGAGCAATGGCCCAAGAGTCAAATGTTAACTACCGAATTTCAACCAACCCAACCAGATACAGAGGCTCTGTTTGCCCCTGTTTCTGTAAACTCTCTCGCTCTAAAACTTCTCTCTTCTTTATATCGTTCTTTCTCGGTTGTCTTGGTGTATGATTGATCGGTAACAACAATAATGAAAGAGAAGAAAATCAAGATCAAATCCATTCAGTAGTCACTGAAAATACTTTACAAAGAGAAGCAAATAGCTTACTGCATTCATGTTTAAATTCTAACAGCAGTCCTCATATCTTGAATCTTAGGGATTTTGTTACGTTTGGTTAAGTCAACTATTAAGAAACATTTTCTCCTTTTTAATTGACGGAGTAGAATATAGAAACCCTTGTTTAGAAGGCTTTATCGATACCTTCGATAGAGTTAGTTGCCTGTTTTATAGTGTTTATATGGGCTTCTAGACTAATATGGAACTACTGATACGTCTTCTTCAAGTAAGAAAGCTCCATTTTTTAAAACGTAATTACTTAAATTTACATTTGCAGGAAACATCGGGAAATGCAAATTACTTAATAATAAAGTTTCTGGTTAGCTTATTTATTCTGTGTTGAAAAATTTCGCAGACACATGGATTCAAACATGTGCTCTGCTCATCACATGTGTCAACAACGCTTATATTCTTGGTTATCATGAGGCCATTATGGTTCATTTGGGTTGGACAGCTGGGTTGGTTTGTTTAATAGTAGCCAATGCACTGGCTTTAGACTCGAATATAATAGTTGCTAAGCTCCACCAACATGGAGGGAAGACTCACATCAGATATAGAGATCTTGCTGGTTATATTTACGGTATGAGCTTAGAGACAAAAATCAGACAGTATTTTGCTGTCCTATTTATTTAAAGGGATAGCACAAGTGACTCTGGCATACTGAACTATCACAGGTAAGAAGGGCTGTTATACAATTTGGACGCTGCAATACCTTAATCTTTTCATGTCCAACATTGGATTTATCGTTCTGTCCGGTTCAGCTGTTAATAAGGTACAAATTTGAATTCTTTTTATTTAACAAAATCCTCGTGTCACTATTTCTAAGAGTAACACATGAGAGTCACTACAAAAAAAATACAGTTTAGCGACGGAATTTACCGACGGAATTTGTACATATTCCGTTGGTAAGCTTATTTAGCAATGGAATTTATTCACGGAAAAAGGCGTCGAAAATATGACCGTTACTAAATTTAACGACGAAAATTTTCCGTTGGTAAATTTACCGACGGAATTACCGACGGTAAAAAATTTCCGTCGGTAAGTTTACCGACGGCTAT
>JAOSBK010000206.1:15974792-15996682 GCA_027568895.1 Erythroxylum shatona | reverse complement strand
AAAAAAATTGAAAGTATTAAATGTTCCTCGCACTCAGCAGAGTGCGACACAGTTCGCAATTATTATTTTTTTTTGTAATTACTGATTTTTTTTAAATAAGATAAATTAAACCCCTCTTCTCATTTTCTGTCTTTCCTCCGTTTGACCTCCGATTTGCATGATTTTCGAAGCGGTAGTTTTCTAAAAAAAATTTCTACCCCTTTTTGGTAAAATGAGAGTGTCGGGTTTTAGTTGGAATTTACGGATAATTTTAAAGAGAGTCATTTGTGTGACGGTTTTGGATATAATTCCGTTTTTGGGCGATTTTGTGATCTATTGAGATCCGATTGAGGAGATTTCGGATTCTATTTAACCTGGAGACATGGGATTTCATATTAGCTTAGGAATCGGATTCAATTATGGGCCCTAAGCAGATTAATTTTATTTGGGAAAAATTAGGATAAATTTATTAAGATTTGTTCGGATAACATGAAATTAAGTTCGATTTGAGGTTTCTTTTGTGGTAAGGAATTCCTCCCTCTTGGGATGCGCGTCCAGATGTCACGTAGGACGTCGGGCCCGCGACTCACCGGGGAGGGGTTCCAACATCAATACTATATATTTGGTTTACTTGACCAAACATATATTGGGGAAATTATTAATAGTCTGAATAAAATTCAACCCATTTGGACTAAACATGAAAAGGACCAAATATTAGAAGTCCTGGAAGTCAGTTGATAAAAGAATTTTTGGATATAAGAAACGATAAAAAAAAGTCCAGAACATGGTAGGTCGGATAGTTAATATGTAACAAACTTATGGTAGTTAGATAACTAGAACATGGTTATAATGGAAAATGGGTTGGAAGTTAAGAAGTTACAAAAAAAACTTCTTAAGGTAGTTCTAGTTAAAAGAATTATATAAATTCATCATATATTACAATATAAAAGAATCACAAGTTGCTCCTTTGTGACCATAAGGTCATAAGTTTAAGTCAAAAAAATAGCCTCTTTGTAAAAATACAAAGAGAAGGCTGTGTACATTATTACCCTCCCTAGACCTCTGTAAAGTGGAGAGCCTTATGCACTGGGTATGTTGGCTTTTTTATTACAATATAAAAACATCTCACATATACACACAGATAACTAAACTAATCTAATTAAAACACCTTATTATTATTTCAAATTTTCTTTGCATTATATAGTCATTCCTATCGTTATCTCAAATTGCATTATCTCAAAATTTCTTTGTATCTTGTAATTTTCTTTTACCTAAATCTAATCATCTCTTTATTTCAAATCTTATTTCAATACACTTTAGCTTTATGATAATTTAGAAATTTATTTTCTAGGTTTCCCCAAACCTACATATGTCTATATAAAGTCAGGTACAAATTCTAAGATAATTCTTCCCTAGCACACTCGAATTCTAGGTTGATCATATAAGTGACCAACACCAACACACTCATTTTATATTGGAGGATCCAAAACACTTAATCAAGAAGCTTAAGTGTACTTATATCTTCTCGATAGCCCTATTCTTTCCTCAATTGATATTTACTTTCCTTTTTACATGTTATTTATTTAACTAGTTGCTAGGTCCACATTATGAATGTTTATTAATGTGGACCATTATCATATTTGAATAATCTCTTAAATCTATATTATATTATATTTTGAATGTTTTTCTTAAATGAATGTCTTTACTATTTAGATTTTACTTTCAAATGTTGTAGAGAATAATTGATTGATGAGTGCTTGGATATTTTATCGATTATTTTATATTCCTTATGAATTTTTATTAATATATCCTTATAATTCAGTAGTTATTTAACTCAATATTATGATGTCACTTATACTAAAAACAAAACCTTACTCTTGTGAATATATGTAGGGTGTTAGGAAATCGAGTCGGGATCTGATCCTGACCGTAGCAGAATAATTACAAAACTTTTTCGTAACCTTTGATGTCCTAAAAAACAAGATCTCTTTAATTCTATAAAATGATTAACACAATTCATAATAAAGTGGAATGTTAATGCATACCTTATTCCGAAGCTTAATCATTTTCTTGCAGTATCCCTCAAACCGTTTTCGAAACTAATCTGTCTTAACCACCTTAGCCGTACAAATGTCTGGCTTCTAATGATATCCACATAATAGGTTAAGAGAACTATGTAACACTTACATAGAGGGCTAAGCAAGAAGTGCTAACTCTATAAAGCTTAAGCCTATCTATAATAAGCTTTGTACATTTTAGCAATCTAATTAAAATTAAATTTTTATTTCAATTAAACTTTAATTATAATTATAAATAATTCTAATTAAATACCAATTATGCTCAAATAAGATCTAATATCTCATAATGATCCCTATTTATTAAATATATTTAATCTTAAAGTTTCTCAAATTTTACAATAAAATCTAGCTTGATGACAATAACTTTGCTCTCTTCAACCCAATTTTTATATGAGACCTATTAGGTTCCTAAATATATTGTAAATAATTATAAATTATAATTCCAATTTATAATTAGAATCTCCTTTTAATTATCTTTAATTCTTTAATTAAATAATTTATAATCATATATTAAGATTGGTGTCTACCAAAGCATCATGACCACAAAAATATTTAGGAATATCAAAGTAGTTTTGACTAACCTTTCCATGTATTATTTTCCTTATAATTCAATCCTTTCAGCATACAATATTTCGATTAGACATAGAACATGGAATTAATGTCTACTTTATTTTAAGTATAATCATATTAGTTCTCCGCCATTAGCTATCGATTCAATTAATGACATTTATAAACTATTTACAAAACATCATTCTACCTTGGCCAAGGATTTCTCGAATTAATACTAATCAAGAATAACGGAACATTCTCCCTAATTATTTTAGGGTGATGAATCTTATTTTGATCATACAATTATCTCCATATAGTTCATGCTACATCTAACAACTATCGATTGACTGGCCTATAATTAAATAGGTCATAAGTAGTATCAAAACATAGCAATTTCTATACAAGATAACTTTGGAGACCTCAAGTAAAAGGATCACTTATACAATCATCACAATGAGAATTCCATAGACATACAAGTAATGCTCCAAATAGATTTCTCATATCAAGTCTTTTTAGTGAACTTGTTCTCTAATAAGCATCCACACGTTTGTTTAAATATCTTCATACTTTAGCCTATGAGATCGATTACTTCCTTCATAAGGAAAAACATAATGTGTGTTAGTCTTTTTTTATTCTATTAATGTCTAATCTTAATAAAATAATGAATAGGAACAATTTAGGGATAATATATAAATGCAATATGAATCTTGTAATTATAATCTCATTATAATTTCATTTGCAATGTACAATTATCCCATGGACTTTATCATATATATCTAAACATATACATGATAAAGAATTCCTTTAAATAATTGTCAGTAAACTACAACCAAACCGATGAGCTGTAGGGCATAAACTAATAATCTCCCATTTGCGCTAAGCCAATTGTTTAAGTAGCTTATGCCATATCAACATGTGATAATTATACTACTACTGGGACACTTGCTTAAATCTTACAACTTCCATCTTAATTATCATCATAATTAAGAATATTTGCGTAAATACATTTTTGGATCATTGATGAGACCTTAGCTCCTTTTTCATGCCCAATGACTCTAATGTTCCATATTACATTACTGTCTTGAACAATACAAGGAACTATATCATGTTCACTAAAGAACTTATTGATCCAATTAATAATTTCCACTAAATCAAAAATGCATGATGGATTAATTAGCAACCATTGCTACATTGGAACCTTTTCAATCATGAATGATATTATTCTAAGTAAATAAACCTTAACTAGGATTTACTTCTAGAGTAAATATCCATATAACCTTGAACTCAAATATCAACTCGTACGCAGAATAATAGATATTTTAATACTTCACAATTATCTGATATCTCAAATATTAAACATTTTTAGTACATTATCTATGTACTTGGACTTATAATAGGTGAACAACTTCCAATCTATCTCTATAGATCTAATTCCCATAATTAAGTTGTTACCTTTCCATATCGAACAAAAGTTGTTCTTGGACAATTATGTTTTCAACAATAGAAAATTATAATTATTCTTTTCTGTGAGCAATATGTATCTACATACTCCCACTGAAGAGGAAAACTATTCTCCCACTGATCTTTTTTTGACATGATAAATTCACAATCATCTCCAAAATAAACTCTATGAATTTATCATGAAGGTGAATCTTTCAAGGTCTTAGTCTTTCAAATATACATCAAATCTATCAATAAAGGCACTAGTTCCAATTAGATGTCTTGTCATGAGATTCGAACCTTTCAAATTGCATCTAACTCTAACTAAGTATCCTAAGAACCGTTCTCCTATAAGTATACATTGAAACAAATAATTTGTTTAATAGATCTATAAGATTATATCCAACCTTTTGGATATCTCATAACCTTTTATTACCCAATTAATTCTAAACCTAATGGATAATATTTGTTTCAACTAAGCATTACATCCTTAAATTAATAACTTTGACTCTTTCAAAGACTTAGCGTTTCATATCTAATGTGGAATCATGTTAATTGATTAAATTGAAACTATTGAAGGTAAGTCATTGTACTAGGCATGACTATAGAAGAAATAATATTACATCATTTAATATCTCTTATTGTATTATCCTCCTTACATAAATTCATACTCTTATAGAATTTAGTTGTGAAGGTGTACATAGAGAATCTCATTCCCTATAAATATCTAAAAATTTAAAACTCACCAAATTGATCTCATCAAAATGCTTCAATATTCTCAATGTTTAATTTCTACTTAGGTTTAAACAATTTGAACTTTTCAAAATTTTAAATCAATATTTCATTTAATACATATGACTATATCACATAAATTTATTAGTAATCTAATGAAATATATGTATCATCCTTTTATGAATTATTATTTCATTCAATAAATCACATGTATAAATTTAACAATTCAATACCATCATCATCTTTTCACTAAAGGCTGATTTGGTTCTTCTTCAACTAGACAAGTTTCATATGATTCATAATTAGAAGGATACATATATCCTTGTATGTAACTTTATAATTCTTGTTATGTTGATTTTACCAACATGACATAAAATGATAGTCTCAGTTATCCAACTTTGTATTCTTACCACAAATGTTAAGCATCAATCTCTTTTAATCCAACATATACAAACTATTTGCTTAAACCTCGATTATTTAACATTATATTCCTTATCATGCTTTAAACATTGTAATAATGTTAAATCTAAATTCAGTATCAAATACTCATAAGCACGAATTAGAAATGCCCAAAAAATTCATGCAATCATTTTCTTCTAATGATAACTATTATCAAACTATAGCAAATGCCTTTAATTGACGTCCATATTTATACTTTTCATAGGCTAAATTAAGCGGAACAATTGCAACAAGATATTATACCTTTCAGCTATGCTATATGTAAACTCTTGCATCTTGCCATCATGATCTTGACATACATCTTACATGTTGTCATCGAATTTATGAGGCATTAGTCAACTCAAAATGTCAACACATTTTGTTATCTATATGATTTTGACATATTTCTAAAAACTTTAACATCAAATCCTTAACAAGGATTAATAGCAACATTGCATAATAGGCATACAATTTCCTTTTCTAACTTTGAGAAGTCTTCTTAAACATAAACTATATCCAAGAAATTAGGTTCACTAACTAATATCAACTTTACTAAACAAAGTAAATTCCACTCAGAGAAAAATATAAATGTAAGAAAAGAAAGTAATTAATTATATGTCATGACTATCAAATAAGATTAGGATTTTAATCATATATCTGGCTACTCCCACTATTTTATTCGAAATAATAATCCTCATAACTATTCAAAAAGCTTACTCTAATCTTTCTAGTGGGCTAGGATCCCATTTAAATACAATTGATCATCAGTTTACTCAACAAACCAACTAAACTTAAATTAGGTAGATAATAACTTTATCAATCACATCTCATATAACTCTCAAATCCGTTAGGTGACAACTCTTACCAAAACATATCTCATATGACATTCCTAACCCTGCCTCTAAAGTCATATGATCATGAGTTTGCTCATCCGAATCACTCAAATTCAATTCAGTAGAACCCAATTTCATAAGATTAAACATGTTCGGGATAAGGTGACCTTGAGTTTGCTTAACAAGTCTAACAATAAACAAGACTCTAGTTTATTCTTATAACAATGGAAGGCAATAATTACATTCTCAACATGTACTTAATATTTTAATGAGATATTTAATTTCGTTCATTTTATCAAACATAAAATTGCATGTAAAATATCACACATAAAAAAACATACAATTTAGCGTGCATCTAATATAAATATCAACCATATAAATAAAGTATGCATCTTATGCACTCATAATCAAATTATGTGCATAAAATATCAAGCTTCGTTTGATTCTAGTTATTGATTTTCATAATTTAAAATAATATTTCCAACTATTTGAAGAATTTAAATCAGATTAAACTTATTCATTCCTAAATGAAATAAATTCCTATTCCAAACAGAAATTCAATTTTGATTTGAAAAAATATTTTCAAATTCAATTGGAACCTATTTCCAATTACCTTGACTTCTTTAACAATATTTAATTGAAAACAATTTTCAATAAATTATTCTTCTTACTTATTATAATTTAGAAAAACTCTTTTTTCAAAATTATATAAGTAATACATTCTAATCTAAATAGAAAATTATACCTAATCTAACTAGAAACTTTTATTTATAATCTCATTAGAAAATTAATATTTCTAACTCATTAGAAAATGATTTTCCTTAATTAGAAAACCATTTTCTAATATTAAAAGAAAACTACTTTCAAAATTAAATAAAACACCTTTCATATTTAATTAAGAAAGTCATTTATGTCATTTATTTAGAGATTAATTTCTTAGTTAATTATAAAATCTTTCTCTAATAAGTTAGAAAACCAAATTTCAAAAATATTAAAGAAATATCATTTTTCTCAATTAATAAATGAAAATACTTTTCAAATTTTAATGAAGAAAAAACTTTTTCTAAAAAATCAAGAAACTTATTATTTGTAGATAAAGAAACATTTTGTAAATAAATTGAATAATAATTCTCTAAACAAATAAAATCATAAATTTAATTTATCCCAATCAAATTGAAATAAATAAATTTAATTAAGAAACAATTTTCTTAATCATTTAATAAAACATTTTTCTTAATTTCAAGAAGTCTAATTAATTAATTTCAATATAATTGAAAATAATTAATTCTAATTTTAGAAGCAACTTTTTTATTTAATTAATTTTAATCTAATTGAAACTAATTAATTCTAATTTTAAAAATTACTTTTCTAAAATTAATTAGGAATCAATATAATTATTAGTCTTAATCAAATGAAGAAAAATAATTACCTTTGGAATTGATCTTTGAATCTAGAATTATGTTAAGAATTTCATTTAATTAAGAATACATTATTACTAATTTAAAAATAATGTATAACCAAACAAATCCAAAAACCAGGTTTGGAATACCTTATTCCAACATCCACACAACCCTTATTCGAATATTAGAATGGACTTATCATTGTGTCCAAACAAGCCTCTTCATGGTCATATTTTAGAAAAACCCTAAATTCATAAGTATGTAGTCGCCGCCATCAATCTCCTGAAACGCCAACTCGCACTAGACAAGCAAATACTCACAGTTTCACGCGTTTACTCCAACTAGTAGCTATTTAGGCGTGTCTCCACATCTGTTGCTACCTGTGCTAGCCGAAGGCTAGCCCATCTCATGGAGTTGCTCTAACCAATGCACAGAAAATATCCTATAGCAATAGAGTCGCCAATGCTGCTGTCGTCTGTCTTCACTGCTCCAACAAAGACTTTCAATGGGCATCTCCATGCTTGGCTGTAGATGGACAAGCATGATAGCTTCAAGTTGGATGACCATAAGAACGACCACTCAAACCTTCTGAATAATGTGCCAAGGAGAGCCACACCATGGACCACAATCGGGAGTAGTAGCATCAACAACCGTGCCCTGAGACCACGTCATTCTCGATGAGTCCCACGAACTATCACCATAAATGCACTAACAAAGTTAGCTGGAGAAATCAAGCCGCTTGTCCATGGAACGTGCTACCATATTTGTCCCACGTTACCTACGTCATCCTCCATCGTTGCCTTGTCCATATCTCTTCTCCAACTCACCTACGTTTCTCCAACAGATGCCTCGCATGTCGTCGCCATCTCCCCACAGTTGACGATCGTCTATGTTGGTTTTTGCTCGCAATGAACTACGTTGCCATCTGACGTCACAAAAAGCTTCCCTTGATTGAGCACGTCGATGCCATAACTGGACTTGCCGTTTTATTGCATGAATCTACGTGGCCAGTAACTTGGACCAACTTACTATTCATATAAATTCTTCCAGTGTCTTACAACTCCTTCCTCTTGCCATCATTGCCTAGCCTTCTCCAGCATGTGTCGCCATCAACATCTCGCCGTCGATGCTTTTCCTACACCTTCCCTTCCGACAAGAAGCAGTATTGTTGCGTTATTCGTTCAATGTGACGCGGTTACTTCTGTACTCGCCTCTTTAATGCACTCCCAATTTTAACTTCATAAGCAAGAACAGGGAGGGAGATGACGCAAGGTTGAAGAAAGATACAACCAGAATTCTAGATTCTTAATCAATTGGCTTTAGGGTTTATACGGTATTAATCTGAAACAGTTTTTAGATTTTGATTGCAAATCTTCTGTAATTCAATTCCAAAATTATAAAGATCAATCACACGTAAACAATTTAATAAAATTATATAAATAAAACGGGCTTTGATATCACTGTTGGAAAACCAGGTCGAGATCTGTTCTTGACCTCAGCAGAATAATCACAACTTTTTCGTGATTTTTTATTTCTCAAAAATCAAGATCTATTTAATTATATAAAATGATTAACACAAATCATAATAAAGTGAAAAGCTTAATTCGTACCTTATTCCGAAACTTGATCTTTATCTTGTTATATCCCTCAAACTGTTTCTGAAATTGATCCATCTTAACAACCATAGTCGCACGTGTCTGGCCTCTAACGATATCCACAGAACAGGTCGAGAGAACTCTGTAACTCTTACAAAGAAGGTTAAGTAAAAAGTGCTAGCTCCATAGAGCTTAAGTCTATTTATAATAAGCTTTGGATGTTTTAGTAATTTAATTGAAATTAAATTCTAATTTTAATTAGAATTACAAATAATTCTAATTAAATATAAATTATGCCTATATAAGATTCAATATCTCATATTGATATTTATTTATTAAATATCCCATATTTAATCATAAAGTTTCTTAAACTTTACAATCAAGTCCAACTTGATTAAATTAACTTTGCTTTCTTCAACCTATTCTATATATGAGGCCCATTAGGTTCTCAAATATGTTAGCAATGATTATAAAATCTAATTTTAATTCATAATTAAAATTAGATAAATTAAAAGGAGTTTTAATTTATCTTTAATTATCCAATTAAGCAATTTATAATCATAAATCAAGATTGGCGCCTAGCAACGCATCATAGCCAACCAAATATTTAGGAATGTCATAGTTTTGACTAACCTTTCCATATATGATTTTTCTATATAATTCAATCATTTCATCATACAATGTTCCGATTAGATATAGAGTATGAAATTAATGTCTACTCTATTTTGAATATAATCATATTAGTTCTTTGCCATTAGCTATCGATTCAATTAGTGACATTTGTAAATTATTTACAAAACATCATTTCACTTTGGTCAAGGATTTCTCGAATCAATACTAATCGAGAACAATGAAACATTCTTTCTAATTACTTTAGGGTGATGAATCCTATCTTGACTACTCAACTATCTCCATATAGTTCATGCTATATCCAATGAGTACCGATTAAACGACCTATAATTAAATAGTTCATAAGTAGTATCAAAACAAAGTAATCCCCATACAAGATAACTTTGATGACCTCAAATCAAAGGATCACTTACACAATCATCACAATGAGAATTCCATTGACATACAAGTATTGTTCCAAATGAATTTCTCATATCGAGTTTATTTAGTGAACTTATTCTCTAGCAAGCACCCACATATTTTTAAGTATCTGTGTACTTTAGCGTATGAGATCGACTACTTTCTTCAGAAAGAAAAACAAAACGTGAGCTAGTTTTTTTACGTTCTATTAATGTCTAATCTTAATATAACAATGACTAGGAACATATAGGAATAATGCATAAATGCAATATGAATCTCATGATTATAATCTTATTATAATTTCATTTGCAATGTATAATTATCCCATGGACTTTATCATATACATCTAAACATATATAAGATAAAAAATGTCATTAATAATTTCTTACTAAACTACAACCAAAGTGATTGGCTGTAGAGTATAAACCAACAAGTTGTGCCCAACCTCCGTATAACCTACAAAGGAAAGAACTACAAACCGATTGTTTACTATTGGTTATGCATGTATATCATTTAGAATTGGATACGTTAAGAACAGAGAGCCCCACTCACCCAAGTGGGCAATAGATGTGGGAACAAATTAAGGATGGTTCAAGAAAAAATTTGAAAAGTTGTTTTTATCGCAGTTGACTCGTTTGGAAGAATTTGATTCTAAGTTGTAGTCTGATTACTATTATATAAGAGTGACCGACGATGCTAGCTACAATAAATTCAGATGATGGAATAGTGAACGTTGCACTATTAATTGGTGAAAAAGAAGATCAAGGGCAATCAACTATGAATGATCAAGTGAATTTAGAGGCAGGAGATTTTACAGACAATAATCATAAGGACCGAACCCATGGTGACACTCCCAAGACTGCACACCAAATCAGCGAGGGTTTGTCCTTTCATCCATCCTTACACGCACAAGGGTTGTTTTCAGTTCCTCATATTTCTACTTTTTAGTTACCTGGTATTCATATACAAGTTGTTATCCACTTTAAAGAGATATTTATGTCTGTTTCCCTTGGGATTTGGAACAGGAGATCATTATTTTACTTTCTATGTCAAAAGCTTTTTGTCAGGTGGAAATAAGAAAACTGGCTTCTCTAATTTTGGACTTTTCTTTTACTTTTCACTTGAGGGAAGAGATGGGATTGCTTGCTTTCTTAGTTTATGCTATCTTGGGATGAGGTTATTAGTGATGTTTTGTTTGTTGACCATATATATGGTTCATAAATCTTGGTCATGTGTCTAATTAATTACTTATCAGTTGCTAGTTGTGTTTTTTTGACTCATAACACATTGATGCATCAGTTATGATTGTTTTGACTACTGGGTATGTGGGTGTGACTTCAGTTCCTAGATGAATTTCATAAATGACATATGCTTGAATAGTTTTAGCTAGGCCATAATTTGGCCAATGCTAAGCGAAAACTGAAGGGGGTTAATTGTTTCGCAAACTTTCAACAAACTTCTTTAGCACGAACAAAATAAAAACAAGCAAGATTGAAATAATAAAAATACCAGAAATTTAGTAACTTAGTTCGACACACCTTGTCTATAACTGCGATGCCCTCACCCAGCTTAATAACTTTCACTAAAGTATAATAGATTTACCCAAGGCTTTACTGAATCGATCCAATCAACCCTTGACACTATCTCTTAACCTCACTTCACACTCAATAGTATGACCACCTCGTACTAATCTCAACAGAGAATTTTTCTAACTAATTTCACTCAAAACAATAATAAATAAAAATAGCTCAAGTATTTTATCAACTGGGAATTAAACAACTAAATACTTGAGATACAAGAAAGACTTCCCTATGGATTTATCTTCTTGAAATAACCCAGCTGAAACTCTTCACCATAGCTGATTCTTGCTTCATAAAACAAATCACCACAGCCACGGCTCATCAAAAAAACACACAGAATCACTTAATTTTCTCACCATAAGAATAACACCTGCGATATCAAAACATATGCAGATCAACCCTTGCTTATAAATTAATTTCACCATGCCTCACAAATCAACTTCACTATATTGATAATTGACGCATTGCACCTTGGCTTTTTTTCGTATCTTTAATTACCCAACCTATCACCTTATTTTTAATCTGCCAAAAGAAACCACTACACACTCATAATCACTACACCGTTGGTCTCACACCAGATGCATTATACAGCTGATTCCCTTATGTGCGCAGCAAAACCATGATTTTCATTCATAGACATGTAACACCCACTTCCTTAGAAACATACACACTGCTATCTTCAATTTACCATACACACTCCACTACAACACCCACGTACACTACATCCACCATATCTAAAACTTCAGATCCAATTTTCAGCTCAAATCCCTCATGTATATTGCCAACCAATATTTTTATCATAGACATGTGACCCACACATTATCAATAATGCACAGTAGCCCCCTAGGTTTTTTACTCTGATTGTGTTATAATTAAAACACCAACTGTAGAGAATTTTATTAAAACACCAACTGTGGAGATTCATGCCATCTGCTTACATACGTATGTGACACCAACTCAACCAAGTCAAAGCAACTGCAATATCCCACTTCCAAAACTCAACATCCAATTAACGCATATCTTCATCAATCCATATAACAATATCAATTTTCTTATATGTCCAATTTAAAAATGCCAAAATTAAATAAGGGATATATAAAATATATCCTAACAATCTCCCCCTTTTTGGCATTTTTGTCACAACCCTTCAACTCCACATAAATAATCATAATTGGACATATAATTATCAAATTCACATTTTGTAGACAAATACTTCCCTTTAATTAAACATCAAGTTCCAAAGAACATCAAGTGTATCCAATCATCCAAATTTCTCCCCCTTAGAACAAAAAGATGCCAAAAAGTAAGACAAATAGTCAAATATATACCTTGAAATCTCCCCCTGAATGGAACATTCACCATAAACAATCTGATGTCTCCCCTTTGGGACAAAGCAGTATCAAAATGCATAATCATGACAGCGGAAGAATTAGGAGCACGCCAAGAAGACAAATTACCACCACTCAAAACACTGAGAGTATGCCCAAAACAGAGACAGATATGTAAGAGAGATTCATATCGATGAGAGAGTTGAAGAGTCTTCGGTGGAGTCAAATAGAAGTCCTAATGCAAACTACTAAAAAGATGAGACGACAATAGCAACATAAAACTAAAGAACTAAAAAAGACAAATCTTTCCTCCTTTTTTATTTTTTGGTTTTTTTGTTTTAACAACTAAAAAATACTTCAAAAATGTAAAGCACACTGTCCCTGTTCCCCTCGAAGAATCTCAAACCTAGGTTTATTCTTCGTCACATTATCTTAGTTCAAATTAGCTTCCATTGTTTTACTTGGTTCATCATCTGAAGTAACTGAAAGTTCTTCAGTTCGTGCAGTTACTTCCTCAGTAGTAACTAACCACAAATCAGTTTCTGCAGTTACTTCCTCAGTAGTAACTAACTGCAAATCTGGGCATTTTCTTGTTTTTCCTTTACTATGTTTTTGTGCTTGTACTTAACCCTTTCTAATCCAAGCTTGCTTCGATACCATAGGATGCTGCTCAAAATTTAATAGAGAGTGTCTAGATTTTTAGTTTTGACCCTTTTGAAATATCATTTATAATAATTGATAACATCTTGGCCTTATATATCCAATATTCCACAAAAATGACATGTGGGTATAAATTTTCGATTCTTTCTTGATGTTTCTTCTTCTCGGATAGATTTGGATATGTCATCTTTCTTTCTTATTCACTTTAGAGCACTCTCCCTTATAGCCAATGCCTTGAAGATCCCATTTAAATTTACCAATTTCCAATAACTTTTCTAGCTTTTCGGTACCTCCATTTAACATTCTCAATCCCTTTTTCATACTTACTAATTTCATTTTAGCTTTACGAAACTCATTTGATGTCAACATCAAATTCTTTTCTAACTCTTGGATGGTGTTCTTGATGGAGAGATTCTCTTCCTTCAATCTTTCACTCTTTCTATATATTTTCACCCATTTTTTATACATTAATTCATAAACCTCGTAAATGTTCATTTTATCACTTAACCCACTTTAATCACTGTCACAATCTGAGATGGAACTTTGAGATGAATCGTTTGCATTTTCCAAAATTTTCATATTTACTCACTTTTTTTCTTCAGTTACTTCCTTCTTGGTTACTGTTAAACAAGTAACTGTACTTTTGCTGAACAAAGTAACTAACGCATCATTATTCATAACTTCTTCTTCACTTCCGTATTCGTTATCACTCCAAGTGCTAGTTATAGGATTTTCCTTTTCTATTCTTCATAGTATTAGCACACTCTGTTTGAACATGTCCGAAGCCTTCACACTTATGGCATTAAATTCTCTTTACCTTTCTTTCTTCCTTTTGAGTTTTGGCTTATTGATTGAAGTTGATGTTCAATGAGCTCCTAATTTTTTGTCTAAACTCGGGTCTGTCCTTTTTCACTCTCTTCAGCCACTTACTAAACTCTCGTGTTAATAGCTCTATCTCCTCATTCTCGTCAGATTCATCTTGTAAGTCATTCACAACTTTACCAATCTCGGTTTGTAATGCTAATCCTTTCTTCTTCTCTCACTTAACTTTTAAAAGATTCATCTCGAATTTTGTAAGGATTCTAAAAACTTTTTTCAATGACAGATTAACAATGTCTTGATCCTCCTCTATTGATGCAATTTTTGGAATAAATCTTGGAGGCGGCGATCTCAGTGTTTTCTTGACTAAGTTGACGTTAGAATATTTCTTTCCTAGTTGATGAGGCTGATTTGCTATATCTAGCAATTTTTCATGAAAGTCTCCAATAGTCTCATTCCCATCCATCTTTAGCTCTTCAAACCGCACAGCTAATATCTGTAGTTTCGACGCTATCACTGATTTTGACTCTTCATGAATAGTTTGCAAAGCATCTCATGCTTCTTTTGTTGATTCACAAGCTGAAATCATTGAGAAGCATCCCTCATCAACAACAATGAATATTGAATGCATTGCTTGTGAATTTTTGAGTGCATTTTCTTCTTCGACTCTTATCCATTCAGATGAATCTTTCTAAACTGCCTCTCCTTTACCATCAGTGGTCATTGGATGCGTCCACCTATGTACTACCAAATGCCAAGCTCTTGTGCCTTGAGCTTGAATGAAGACTTTCATCCGTGATTTCCATGCAGGATAGTTAGATTCGTCTAATAGTGGTGGCCTGATAATTGATGCTCCTTGTCTTATGACCATGTTTGTGAAACTAGGATCTGCACGAACTTGCTATCAAATTCTGAATAGATAACCTTGTTTTGATACCAATTGAAAACTGAAGGGCGTTAATTGTTTCGCAAACTTTCAACAAACTTCTTTAGCACGAACAAAATAAAAACAAAAAAGACTGAAATAATAAAAATACCAAAATTTTGGTAACGCAATTCGACACACCTTGCTTACATCTGCGGAGCCCTTACCTAGCTTAATAACTTTTACTGAAGTATAATAGATTTACCCAAGGCTTTACTGAGCCGACCCACTTAACCCTTGACACTATCTCTCAACCTCACTTCTCGTGAAAGAATTTCACACCCAATAGTACGACCACCTTGTACTAACCTCAATAGAGGATTTTTCTAACTACTTTCACTCAAAACAATAATATATAAAAATAGCTCAAGTATTTAATCAACTGAGAATTAAATAATAAAGTACTTGAGACACATGAAAGACTTCCTTATGGATTAGAAATAACTCAGCTGAAACTCTTCACCATAGGTAATTATTTCTTCATAGAACAAATCACCATAGCCACGGCTCATAAAAAAAACACATAGAATCACTTCAGTTTTCTCATCATAAGAATAACACTTGCAACATTAAAACATATGTAGTGCTCACAAATTAATTTCATTGTGGATCATAAATCAACTTCACTATATTGATAATTGACGCACTGCACCTTAGCTTCTTTTTCATATCTTTAATTACCCAACCCATCACCTTATTTTTAATATGCCAAAAGAAACCATTGCACACTCACAATCACTCACTGTAGGTCTCACACCAGATGTGTTATACAATTGATTCCCTTATGTACGCAGTAAAAACATGATTTTCATTCATAGACACGTAACACCCACTTCCTTAGAAACATGCACACTACTATCTTCAATTTACCACACACACTCCACTACAACACCCAAGCACACTACATCCACCATATCTCAATTGTCAGATCCAATATTCAGCTCAAATCCCTCATGTATACAACCAGCCAATATTTTATTATAGACACGTGACCCATATAGCATCAGTAATGCACACTAGCCCCAAGGTTACTTTACTCTGACGTGTTTTAGTACACTTCAATTAAAACACCAACTGTAGAGACTTTTATTAAAACACCAGCTGTGGAGATTTATGCCATCTGCTTACATACGTATGTGACACCAACTCAATCAAGTCAAAGCAATTGCAATATCACACTTCCAAAACTCAACATCCAATTAATGCATATCTTCACCAGTCCAAAAAACAATTTCAATTTTCTTATATGTCCAATTTAAAAAAGTCAAAACTAAATAAGAGATATATAAAATATATCCTAACATTAAGTGTTTATCTTTGCAAAAAATTACAGATTCCTGGGTCCATTCGGCTGCTGTTCTCATCACTTGTAACAATAGCGCATACATACTGGGATATTCACAAACCATTATGGTTCACCTGGGCTGGATAGCAGGCATGGTTGGTTTATTTGTAGCTACTACACTATCGTTGTACACAACTACTCTCCTTGCCAAACTCCATCAACTTGGTGGGAGGAGGCACACTAGATACAGAGATCTTGCAGGCCACATTTACGGTATGAGCAGTTTTCTTTCTCATTATGTAATTGCTAGTGAGATACTAAACTTACTTTGATCTTCTAGTTTCCTTTTCGGGGCCATTCTTTATAGGTAAGAAGGGTTATTACATCCTTTGGTTGCTTCAGTACCTGAATCTTTTAATGACCAACATTGGATTCATCATTCTGGTTGGTTCAGCTATTCAAGTAGAATGACGAGGCAACACTCAGCTTTCATTACCGCAACAACTTTCTAGTTGAATAGTTGACTTTGTAAATTATTAGTAAAACGACTTGAGTTGTTTCCATTTTCCTTTAAATAGTGTGACTTAAAAGACTTTTCGGAGTGTTATCTACAAATATATAAATTTCTACTCAATACCAAAAGTTTTAATTTATTGTGTAAGAGTTAATTTTATTAATTCATGTCATTAGTTTCATCAACATGAGCATACAGATAAGAAACTTGCACAAGTCCAATCCGCTTTGACTTGATCTAAATTTAATAGACTAAGTTTAATTTTAATAAATTTAACTCTAAGTCTTGTTTCAAAAATTCAAGTTTGATTAGATCAAAATTTGAATTTGACAATTCTTTTCAAGTCAACTAATTTTGACTCTTTCTTGAAGTTTATTATAACACAATCCAAACTAAATTAAGTTTATTTGATTTTGGGCTTAAATATGTTTCAAGCTCTTAAATAAAAAATTATGGCCAATTCCATTGCTAACACTACTAAAGTGTCACATAAAAAAACAACTTTATAATTTTAAATTTATTAAAATTTCACATATTTATGTTAATGGATTTAATTTGTATGACATTCTATAATAATTAAATTAATAGTAAGAATTGATAATTGATTATATTTTAAATAAAATTTGAACAATTGATTATATATTTATATTTATAATAAATTAAAATTTTTAATATTTTTATATAGGATTAGAAAAATAAGTAAAATTATGCATATGCCTTGATCTTTATTATGGTGTTGGATATACTACTTAATTGTGCACTGTGAGCATTGAATATTGTATGTACTTTGATTGGTTGTATATGTTGTCATTTGAAGTATGGAACTTGTGAGCTTTCCTTTGATTTTTATCTAATGATTGCAGGGTGTAAATGTCATGTATTCACAGAAGTTGTATATAATCAAGATTCTGAATAAAACTCAACATATCACTGAGTTTTTCCAATTGCTTTATTCTTTTTAGTTTCTTTTGTTTTTCAAACATATACAGGTTACTGCGTTTTCTTTCTGTTGTCTTTATTAGTCATAGTTTAGAAAAATAATTCTTAGTTCTTTGAATGATGGAGAGATAACAACAACAAAGTGGTATAAAATCTAGTTCTTAAGGGATATAAGAAAGTGTAAGCAAGGTTTTTGGCTTGAGAAAATAACTCTTTCCTGATTAAGCTGTGACTATGAGAGAGGAGTACTCAGAGATGGCTGAGAGTTCGACTTAGGGTTTGCAGCTTGCAATTTTCAATGGAGAAGAGTATCAGATCTCGGTAATCAAGATGGAGGCATACCTGCAAGGTCAGGATCTTTGGGAGCCTATTGATGAAGACTACGCAGTTGAGGTTCCAGTTGAAGATGCACCGATTGCTTAGCTAAGATGGTTAAGGGAGAGGGTGACTAAGAAGGCTCGAGCTAAGTCTTACTTATACCAGTTAGTAGCACCTTCGATTTTTACTAAGATTATGGGTCTTAGCTCTGCGAAGGAGATCTGAGATTTCTTAAAGAATGAGTATGAAGGTGATGAGAAGGTGAAAAATATGAAGGTGTTGAACCTTTTAAGAGAGTTCGACAAAATGAAGATGAAGGAAGATAAAACAGTCAAGAACTATAGTGAGACATTGATTCAACTTTCAGATCAGATCAGGCTTTTAGGAGCTGAGTTTAAAGATTAGAGGTTGGTTCAGAAGTTGCTGTTGTTGCTGCCTGAGAAATATGAGGCTACAATAGTCTCACTCGAAAATTCCAAAGATGTTGGACAGATCAAGCATATTGAAGTTGTAAGCACCTTGCAGGCTCAAGAGCAAAGGCATTTGATGAGAAAGATAGAAGCTGTTGAAGGAGTATATAGGGGCTTTGCCAAGGTTGAAGGTCAAGAAAAGTCCAAGAAGAAGAAAAGAATTAAAGGTGGATCAAGTTCTCAGAATGCACAGACACACTAGAGATATGCAGGCAAAAATGCAGGAGGAGACAAGGCAAACAAGTATAATCCTTGTCCTCACGGTGGTAAGTTGAATCATTTGGTTTTCAGGTGCTGGAAGAGACTGAATGTGGAGTGCAAAAAGTTCCATTAGAAAGGACACATGGAGTCAATTTGCAAGAAGCAAGCTACTTAAGCTGCTGCAAATGTCCAAGTTATTGAAGAAGAAGAAGAGTAGTTCTTTATAGTCACATGCAATCTTGCCGAAACATATCCACCCGAGTGGCTGATTGACAATGGATGTATGAGCCATATGTCTCTAGATCCAAGATTATTCAAGTTCCTGGATTAGAATGTTAAGGCAAACGTGAAGCTAGGAAATGGAGATTGCATCAGAGTTGAAGGGAGAGGAGTAGTTGAGGTCTCTACTAAGAATGGAGTCAAGATCATTTCTGATGTGCTTTTGGTACACAAGATTCAATACAATCTCTTAAGTGTGGCCTAATTGATCGAAAAAGGTATGTCAATACACTTTGAATCTAATGTTTGCAAAGTGTTTGACCAAACTTGTTGGACCCCATTTTCGAAGCCCAACATTCGGAGTCATAAAAACGTGAGCAAACTCATTTCTTCAAAATTTGACTAATGACACGAAAATCATTCCATTTGATTCAGAAATCTAAAAGTTATAGCCCAAACATTTTTGGGCTGTTGTTATACTGAAGTAGTACACTATACTCAAGTTCTATCTAGAAATTGAAAGTCTTAGAGACCGAATTAAAATTTTATTCCTTCAGATAATTTGTGGATCTTGTCTCTATTTTATTTAGAGATAATAATCATCACATTTGGAGCTTTACAGATAAAAATATCACCAAAATACTGAAACATGTTCAGTAAAAATATCCAACTCACACTTTTCCAATTGATCCCCTCACTTTGATTCATTCAATCTCTTTCAAATTAATACCAAAAGGTATAAATGTTTGTGGAGAGATAGAGGAATGTGTTAGGAATCCAAAGCTTTAAAAATTAGATCATTTAAAGGTCAGACGAAAACGTTATAACCAAAAGAGTGAGACATGTTCATGTCTAGGGGAGAGCTATGGAGATTGTTGATTTCTCATTGAAAACTTGCCGATTATAGCCTTGCCCCCATGATCGGCACTGTCAAGCGACCAGGATGAGGCCTTGGCCCTTGCCATGGCCATGTGCAAGCAAACTCGGTAGTGGAAAAATCAATAGAAACAAACCCTAATGGGTACGGATTGTCAGTTTCTCTTCGAAAACTCACTGATCATAGTCATTCGTGGTTGTCAATTTCTTAAGGGCAAGTACTAAGTTAAGTCAAGAGGAATTTGAAAAGGCTATAATTTACATATCAAGAGTGTTGCCAATGCTAATCAAGAAGTTTGGGGAAGAGGGAATGCTAGTGCAAGCCTTTCCTTCTCACCTGCTACGAAAAGCAACCCCTTTGGATTTGGACTTAGTAGCTGAAGAAAATTTTCCATTTCTACCATAATTTGGAAAGCTGTGGTGTTGCAATCGCGACATTCCTTTTTTCTCTTTTCTTCCTCTGACCTTTCTTAGTAAAAAGGGCATAACTTTCACTACAAATATCGGATTAAGGTTGTTTAAAGGCCTTTTTGAAGACGACTTCTAGACTACAACTTCTATGAAGACCTCAACAACAAATTTTACCTCTATAAGGGCTAAAATTCCCAATCAATGCAGCTATCCCGAAAGTCTATCCTATTCATCATCACAAATTTTTAATAATCATATCTCCCAACTCCGATGTCTAAAAATTTCTTACTATATATCATTAGAAAGCTAGAAAGATAATCTACAACTTCAAAGAAGACAACTTTGTCTAATTCTACCTGTATCGATCCAGTTTTTCCCCTCAAAGCAAAACACAATTTCTACACCTATGGAAAACTTGAAATAAAAAATGTACAACTACAAGATAACTAAGCACATACACATTGGAAGTTTCTTCAATTCTTCATTCATTTCCAAATCAAAATGAAATTCATACATAGCTTTAATTATAAATCAACATTACATAAAAGTTTTAACAAAAGATACAAAAATACATTGGATGTTCAATGTTCAATGTGCTTATAAAGCTATCCAAAAGTCTAGCTATCCAAAAGTCTAGCCACTAACTTAGTACAAAAGCTAACTATCTTGGAATTTGTTGAAATGCCTTACAAAGATCACTGATCTTCTCGATCTGCACCTGAGGAGTGGGAAAAATATTAGGTTGAGCTACACAACTAAGTGGCTAATATATTTATAGCCATTAGCGATGAGCCATACAATCAAACATATATGCATCTAATCATATAAGCATACTCATCTTATCTTGATCCAGCAATGTAAGTTTAACATTCATAACTCATAATTCAATCCATCATCATATAAAACATATTGAATGTGATTTAACATCAAAGTACAATACTCAACTTCATCATAACTTAACGCATCAAAATGCAAATGCACAAACAATTGACTCGAGAGTTCTGTGGAACAAAATAGAGAAATTGAAGTTTACTCTATGAATGAAACACGTACACTTTTAAGATCTCATGTGCCATAAGCGGGCAGCTGGGAGAAGGTTTTATGTCGACGTACAAGTGACTACGAAATGGTTCCTCCCTTGCCCAAACACAATCAAATCTCATGCTCAATTCAATCAATCACAAGTTCATATTCTCATGCTTTTTTTTCTTTCCATTTAATCAAATGCCATGATACAATTCTAAGGCATAGCGTAATCATACTCACAATTCA
>JAOSBK010000206.1:15942583-15956637 GCA_027568895.1 Erythroxylum shatona | reverse complement strand
GCAAGATCTGACTTTAATTGTTGCACTCTTGGTCCGTTTCCTATAGAAAATCTCTGCTTGATATCTTCCCACAACTCCTTCACATTCTCCGTATTAGATATGGTCGAACGAAGTGTGGGCTCAATGGTGTTGAAAATCCAAGCCACAAGCATTGAATTAACTGTCCACAAATCTTCAATTTTGACGGAATCTTCTTTTGGCTATTTAACAATTCCATCAATGAAACCATGCTTCTTCTTGGCTCGTAGAGCAGTCCGAATTGCTCGTGCCCATTCATCATAGTTTTCTCCTCTCAACTGAACCTAAGTAATAATATTACCTGGGTTATCATTTGCATTCATCGTATAAGGACTTGAAAACACCTTTGCAGAAACTGATGGCATAACAATTTCTTTCCCATCATTAGCCATGGCTCTGATACCATGTAAAAGTTTAAAGAAAGTTTTGGAGAAAACAACGATCTCCTTTGCATTCCTCGTATATCATATATATAGAAAATTCTAAACAGGAGACTCTTCTAAAGACAAAAAAAACTACCATAAATCTACCGCTAGAAAAACTCCCATGCAGAAATAAATCTTTGTACAAAAGGAAAGACCCAAAATTATAGATCTATACTATAACAGGAAAGACTGACAATAAGAAAGGAGAGCCACTCACCAAAATCTGGAAAAAAAAACATCGTTCACTGAAACCATTGAATAAATGTTTATAGTTGTTTTACTTGTTTGAGTTTGAGTCTGAGTCTGAGTTGTACAAGGCTTAAATGTAGAAGTAGTGTCAGAAGATGCCAGCAGTAAGAAATTCAGGTGATGAGATAATAAGCAACCCGCTCTTGGTTGGTGAAAGAGAAGAAGATCAAGAGCAATCAGCTACAAATGATCAACTGAATTTAGAAGCAGGAGATAAGTACTCTCTGCCTCTTAAAAGTAACAATCATCAGGAGCAAATTCACGGTGACACTTCCAAGACTACACACCAAATTAACGAAGGTTTGGCCATCTTCCGATTCTAGAAACAGGGTTATTTGTAGTTCCTCATGCTTTTGCTTTATAGTTAGACAAACTACCTGGTATGCACCGATAAGTCATCATCAACTTCACGGGTTATTATTTCTTTCCATTTTCTTTGGGATTTAGGACGGGAGATCGTTTTTTCATCTTTTTTATGAAATTGGGACTAAGAAACTGGTTTGTCTAGCTTTGGGCTTTTTTTTTGTTTTTCACTGGAGGGTAGAGATGGAAATGCTTGATTTACTGGTTGTTAGTATTTCGGGATGGAGGTTAATGGTGCTGGGGTTTCATCTGTAATCTTTTGCTCATTATGCTTCATGAATCTTGATCATGTGTCTTATTAGTTAGTTGCCACTTTTCAGCTTACATACATTTCTATATTTGGAAACCGGAAGTATGGGACAACATGTATGCCTTTTTCGAGTAATAGAACACTAACAAATCAATTATGATTATTTAGTTGGGTATGTGGAATTTCATACAAATCAGATAAATAAGAAAAGCTTTTGGCTGTTTTAGTATTGAGTAAAAGTGATTATGGTAATACAAGTTACCAGTCATATATATATACAAGCGATAAAGATACAATGAATAAAATCTAATCTTAACTAACAAATATTATCTAATACGCCCCTCACAAGCTGAAGGATGAGAAGAAGAAAGCCGAACCGTGGAAGCAAAATTATAAAACAGCTGCTTGGAGAGAGGCTTAGTTAAGATATCAACCAGTTGATTAGATGAAGACAATCTAATCTTAACTAACAAATATTATCTAATACGCCCCTCACCAGCTGAAGGATGAGAAGAAGAAAGCTGAAGTTTGGAAGCAAAATGATAAAATAGCTGCTTGGAGAGAGGCTTAGTTAAGATATCAGCCAGTTGATTAGATGAAGACAAAATTCCAACACTAACTTCTTTACTAGCAATGAGATCACAGACAAAGTGAAAGTCAATTTCCACATGTCTAGTCCGAGCATGAAACGCAGGATTGGAGGATAAGAAGACTACACCAACATTGTCACACCAAATATGAGAAGGAGCAGTAAGAGTCACACGTACTTCACGAAGAAGTTTCGAAAGCCACTTATCCTCAACACAAGCATTCGCAACCGCCTTGAATTTAGATTCGGTAGAGGAGCCATCGTGCGTTGCTTGGCAGACTTCCAAGCTAACAAATTATTACCAAGAAAAATTAAAAATCCTCCGATGGATTGACAATCATTAGGACAACCTTCCCAATCCGCATCACTGAAAACAGTTAATTTATCTATAGCTCCATGAGAAATCAATGATGACATTATTATTGTACCCTGTAAGTATCTGAGCAAACGCTTAAGAGCTTGAAAATAAGTTGAAGTGGGCTGATGAAGAAATTGACTTAACTTATTTACAGCAATGAAATGTCTGGACGGGTGAGAGTAATGTATTGTAAACTGCCACAAATTTTACGATACATAGTAGCGTCATCCTGTGAAAGAGGAGTGCCTTGTAATTTGGACAAAATAGAACCAGTAACCATTGGTATGGAATTTGGTTTACAATTGCTCATCCCCAAGTTTTCCAAAATAGAAAAAAATATAATTTTTTTGACATAATAGCAGACCATGAGAATGAGGTAACACTTCTATGCCCAAAAAATGATGAAGATTGCCCAGGTCATGTAAGGAAAATTCTTGTGACAATTGAGAAATAATACATGAAACAAAGGGAGCATTATTATCGGTGATGACCACATCATTAACGTAGACTAAGAGAAAACACAAGTTGCCACTTGTATGAAAAATGAACAATGAAGAATCTGCATGAGAACCAATAAAACCAATGGTGGTTAAGAAGCTGCTTAGTCCCTAATACCAGGCACGTGGTGACTGTTTGAGCCCATATAACGATTTCTGTAATTTGCAGACGTGATGAGGATGTGAAGAAACAATAAAGCCTTGTGGTTGCACTATGTATATAGTTTCGTTCCATTCACCATTTAGGAAAGCATTACTAACATCTAATTGTCTGAGAGACCAACCCCTTGATACTGCTATGCTGAGAACAGATCGAATTGTCATAGGCGTCACTACAAGATTGAAAGTGTCAGTGAAATCTAACCCATATTCCTAAGTATAACCTCTTGCAACTAGTCTTGTTTTCAACCATTCCACAGTCCCATCCGCCTTTATCTTGACTTTAAAAATCCATCTATTATCGACAATGTTGGTATTTGGTGGGCAAGGTACAAGGTCCCGAGTTTGGTTTCGTTGAAAAGCTTGAAACTCATGTTCCATGGCTTCTTTCCATGCAGGGTCGTTGTAGGCTTGAGAGAAAGACTTAGGTTCACAAGCTATATTCGAAGAAGAGGAAACAGTGGTCAAATAAAGTCTTTTCTTTGGTTTGGGGTTAGGTCGAAGAAGCATGAAATGGGTATGTTTAAGTGGTGTGGGTTGTAAGGAATTGGCAGGTGTGGGATGAATGGATGAATCTAGTGTTGAATTTAAAGTCAAATTAGAATTTAAATCCAAAGGAAGTTGAATAGTAGCTATTTCGGAAGGTGGCTGGACAAGATTTGGAGTGTTGACCAAATCATTTGATGGAGGACAAGATGGACTAAGATTAGAGGATTGTGGAGAGGTGGGAATAGGATAATGGAAAAGTTGATTTAATGGTGCATGATGTTGGTCACATGAAAATAGATTTGGTTGGGATATAGAATCATATGTGGGAGTAGAAGTAGGTGGAGATGGGTTTGGATTATGCATAATCTGGTCATGTTTAGGCAACGTGTTTAACAGTGGTGGTGCCATATTATGCTGCGAATTTAAAGGAATAGATAAAGGGAAATCAGATATTATACCTTGAGAATCTTAAGTTGGCGGAACACGTGAGGAATCATGATGAAAAAGATGTAGCCAGGGAGTGGAGTTGGCAAGATCACGGTAGGCAGATTTGGTCTATTGAGAATCTAAAATTTTATGGAAGGGAAAGAAGGACTCATCAAACTCAACATGACGTGCATAAATAATTTTTCTAGTTTCTTTATCTAAACAACGGTAACCAAGATAATGAGGGGAATAACCCAAAAAAACACACTATTTGGTACGAAAAGAAAACTTATGTTTATTAAATGGTCGAAGTAAAAGATAAACAGCACACCCAAAAACTCGAAGAAATTGATAATCAGGAATTTGATTGTAGAGAATTTGGAATGGAATTTGATTTGTCAAAGATTTGGTAGGTAGACAATTTATAAGAAAAATGGTTGTTTGCAAAATGCCAAAATTTGAAAGGTGCACCACAATGACCAAGTAGAGCAAGACCAATGTCAACAATATTCCTGATTTTTCTTTCAGCAGTGCCATTTTGTTCATGAATATGAGGACACATAATTCTATGATGAATCCCTACAGTTTGAAAATATTTATGTAATGATCGAAATTCACCACCCCAGTCGGATTGTAATTGCTTAATGGTGGAATTGAATTGGTTTTCAACTAGAATTTTAAACTGACATAATATTTGAAAAACATCACTTTTATTTTTCAATGGAAAGAACCATATAAATAAAGAACAATCATCAATAAAGATAACAAAATATTTATGACCAGAGGAAGAACAAATGGAAGCAGGAACCCAAACATCTGAGTGAATTAAATCTAAAGGTCTAGCACTACGATGATGAGTAAGAGGTAAAGAAATCCTATGCAATTTGCCTAAACAATTGAAGAATAACGCGACAATTGAAATTGACGGACTAAATTGCGAACTGTCTAAAAGTTTAGATGATCAAGGCGAGCATGCCAAATTTCCAACGTGACTAAATAAGCTAGAACATCCAAATTTTGTTGTTGATGAAGAGTACCACATAATTTATAAAGCCCCAATTCACTTGTTCCTCTTAACAGAATTCTCTTGGTAATCTGATCCTTCATAAAACAACAATCAGAGTGAAATTCAAAGAAGTAGTTGTTATCATGACAAAATTTTTGAACAGGGAGCAAAGGTTTGGTGATGGTAGGGACATGTAAAATTTGGTTTAAAAATAAAGGTTTGGAAGAAGATGCGATGGAACTTGAGCCAATGTGAGAAATTGGTAAGCTTGCACCATCTCTAACAAGTACCATATCCTTACCCTTATATTCATCAGTAATATGAAGAGACTCCAGATCAGGGGTGACATGATGATTTGCACTAGTATCAGGGTACCAAGTAAAGGATTGATCATTTGGTACAGAGGTAGGAGCATTCATAGATAAATTTGCTTGAGGTGGCATATGTCTGTTATACTATTGTCCTTGTGTCTGAGTTCGTGGTATAAAATTATTGTCAAAATGCCATCTACAATCAATAGCTATATGATTATTATAACCACAAATTTGACAAGCTGGTCGTGAAGGATTTCTTTCAGAAGATGATGAAGAAATAAAACCCCGTCTGCCTCTATTCCCACAACCTCGCCCACATAAATGAGAAGAATGGGAACGTTGAACCATATTCACTATTGGTAAGGAGTCTTGTTAAGCTTTAAGTAATAATTCATAGGCAGCTAGCTGGCCATGTCGTTCATTGAAGGAAATTAGTATTAGTCTCTGTTGCAATCCGTCAATTATCCCATTATATTCAGCTCCAAGTTTCCGAAAGACAATAGCATTAAATTCAGTTGGAGAAATAAATTTACCTGTAAGACTCAGAGAATCAGCAATAGATTTAGCTTGATATAAATATTCAGAGATAGACTTGTCATCCTTAGAAAGGTTGTGAAGTTTGATAAACAATTGAGTTCAGTGAGCATGGCTCATAACCCCATATGCAGCAACTAAAGCATTCCAAATCTTTGCAAAAGTTGTGAGTCCGATAAGATGTGGATAAACTTCCTCAGTGATGGCAGATAACAACCAAGAAAACAAGATTTGATCATTAGAAAACGAAGTTAAATAAGCTGAATTTGGTTCCATTTGGTTTGTAGAGGAATTGAATAATTCTTTAGGGGGTGTTGGTTTTGTACCAGAAATAATTCCTTGTAGATTGTAGAAATTTAACAAAGGAGAAAACTGAAGCTTCCAAGAGGTATAGTTTTTGGAGGTGAGTTTTATAAAGAAGGTTTGGCTAACAGGAGAAAGAATAGGAAGAGAGGTTGAATAGGTGGAAGAAGAAGTTGAAATTGACGAAGAAGAAACAGAAATTGGATTAGCCATTGCAGGGCTCTAATACCAAATCAGAAATGAGAAAAGCCTTTGGCTATTTTAGTATTGAGTAAAAGTGATTATCGTAATACAAGTTACCAGTCATATATATATATACAAGTGATAAAGACATAATGAATAAAATCTAATCTTAACTAACAAATATTATCTAATAATACAGAAGTTATGTGCTTGTATCATTTCTAGGCCATACTCTGACATCTGCTATGTGATTCCCCTTTTGCCTTGAGAAATGAATGTCAAATTTAGAATCAGTGATTCTGAGACACTTAACGCTTGTTTATTTTTGATGGATTTTTGTAGATTCCTGGGTCTATACTGCTGCTATTCTCATCAATTGTAACAACAGTGCTTACATACTGAGCTATTCTGAAAGCATTATGGTTCACCTGGGATGGATAGGAGGCATGGTTAGTTTATTTGTGGCTACTACACTGTCGTTGTACGCAAATGCCCTTCCTGCCAAACTCCATCAACTTGGTGGGAGGAGGCACATCAGATATAGAGATCTTGCAGGGTATATTTAAGGTATGAGCTAAGTCACAAGACTCCACAGTAGAGATTTTTAACTTTATCTTTTTCTCCCTCTTCATGTAATTGCTAGTGACACACTGAGCTTGCTTTGTTATGTCTTAGTATTATGATGGCTTCTTTTTCGAGGCCTTAATTTACAGGTAAAAATGGACATAATATTCTTTGGTTGTTGCAGTACCTTAATCTTTTCATGGCCAATACTGGGTTCATCATTCTTGCTGGTTTAGCTATTCAGGTAGAATGAAATGGCAACACTCAACTTTCATTACCTTAACACCGTCCTTGTTGATTAGTTAGATTTAGTAATTCTTAGTAAAATTTAAAATGACTGTTTCCATTTCCTTGAATAGCGTAACTTAAGACATGTTCAATAGGTGTAAATTTGTCCTCCAAGGATGATATTTACTTTTATTGTTCTGTTGGAATACTATCTCATTATACAAAGAAATTGTGTCTTCAAGATTCTGACTTGACTAGTTGTTGATATTTTCATGTGAAGTTCCAAACTTGTGAGCGTTCCTCTCATGCTGTCTAATTATAAGTTCTTGAATGCAGGGTGTATGTACTCTTTTTATGGATGACAAGGCTTTGAAGATTTCACATTGTAATCTCATTGCAGGGCTTACATTTTTCATATTTACGATTATGGTTCCTCATTTGTTAGCTCTGGCATCTTGGTTGCGCCTCTCAGCATTTCTTACAGCAATATATGTTTTTATAGGCCTTGCACTCTACATCAGAGATGGTAAACTAACTCTTATGTGTTTTTATGATGTAGCACTGTATATTTTGCTACACTGTATAATATAAGGAATTACACTGTTTAATATAAGGAATTAAAAAATATTATCCATAATTATGAATTTTATTATACTTAGCTTCAATAAACTCTGCAACATTGAAAATTAGGATTACTACATGCAGAGTGTTGATCGTTAGTCAACTAATGTACACATTATATACATAGATTCAACGGTTGACCACTCTACCATATTTGTTGACCAATGTCTACTTTGCAGGGTTAATGGTTGACCTCACCATTACATTAATCAACCAATGTATCGACATACTCACTTATTGTACTTTTAGCTTATATTGGTCGACTTCTACTTTATACTAGCCTATTAGTCTTCTTAAAAAATGATTTTAACATATTCAAATACTTAAACTTGATTTGTTTCATGCAATTTTGGTCAAAACAACATTTAAAAAGTTACTCAAAAAGTGTTTGTAAATTTAAGAGATTTTTTAATTAAAAACAAAAACTTTCTTTGGGTAAAAAGTAAGAATACTTATAAATCACTTGTAAAGAAAAAATATCTTTACAAAAAGTTACGAGGGAGAATAAGATTCCCTCTTTCCCTTTCGAAAACTTCAAATTCAAAGAAAAAATATACATTAATTAAGGAAGATTTGATCGAATCTTACACATGATCGTAAGACTATTAAAAGGAACATTTTTAGGAAAGCACTATATAATCTTCGGGATTTAATGTTGGACACCCCGCCCTCACAAGACACATGCTTGATGTCTTAAGTGACATCTAAACACACTTCCCACAAAGGTAGCGTGCTCACACCAATCAGTCACCAAAATCAAACTCATTCCTTCAACTTCAGAATAGATTTTAGAAATCTTCATATTAGAATTATAAAACTACTTCTTCATAACAATTGTAGTTTAATGTCTCTAGTTTATTTTGAATTAATAACTACCTCATTCGAAGCTCTAAAAATCAAAATATCATCAAAATACCAAAGTATGTTCAGTATAATATCCAATTCATACTCTTCAGACATGTTATGGTACAAAAGGCATAAATTTCTCTAGATATGTCGGATTAAGGTCATTCTAGGACAGTTTTGAATAAGACTTCTTGATCTACAACTTTTGTGAAGATCCTAAGAGAGATTTTGACCCTAAAAGGGGTTAAAATCATAAATTAAAAATCCCTCAGGGAAAATTGTTTGCCACGGCCAACTTCTTGGCTTCGCCGCGACGAACTTTAAAGGTGAAGAACAAAACCTTTCAAGAAAAATTCACTACGGCTAACTTTTGGGTTCACCACGGCGAAAATCCCTTCTGGAAAAGTTCACCGTGGCGTACGTTTGGGTTCACTGCAGCGAACTTTAAAAATTAGATAGAAAATATGTCAAGGATAGTTTTGCAGACTACCAACACCCATTATCATGTAATGACCATAACTTTCTCAACCGAAGTCTAAAAATTACAAACTATATATCGTTGGAAAGATAAGAGGATAAGATACAACTTTTATTAAGACAAGTTTGTCTAATTATGCCTAATCAATACTATTTTCCCCCTTAAGTCAGAACACACTTTTTACCCCTTATGAAAAACTTGAAAAATGCAACATACAAACATTGAGAAATCATGAGCAAGACAAAATCATTTTTCATTAACATTATAAGATGATAGTTTTAGAAAGCTTTAATGGCCATTTCAAGCCACATTATATCATAATCTAAAAATACATAGTTTACATAAAGTAAAATTTCTCAAAATGCAACTAAAGCTTTGTTTTGCAAAAACTAGATTAAACTACAAAAGGTGCAACTTTAGAGTGATGCCTCGACTCTTGATCACTCAATCTCTTGCTCCTCACCTGAAGATGGGATGGAATGGGAGGGGGTGAGCTTAAAGCTCGTGGGTAACAGTTTTATAACTAGTAACAAGCAAAACTATTGAAATATTCATTTCCATTGTAAAAATTCACATTGAATCATAAAGCACATTTTTTCCAAATTCTCATTTATCAAGCAATTTGTAAGTGACATAATTCATGCATTCAACAAATTTGTCAACACATAATCACATCAAAATGATGTGGGTGGATCCAAAAACAAAACGTACTACATATTTCCACATAATGGTCCTGTGTAGCCATGAACAGAACGTACTATTGCAATCCCACTTAATGGTCTTGCATAGTTGTGAACTTAGGGGAGTCCGTGAAGGAGCTCCATGCCATTAGCGGGCAGGCGGGAGAAGTCTTTAGTCAAAATGCACTTGACTTAACTTAGGAGACCACCACAAACCCACGTAATCATGCATTTTACATCTTGTAAACGTATTGTCCAAAATGGCACATTTCTGAAACCTAATTTCATAACCATAATATCATTTTAAAATCGTTTTCATATTCTTTTAAAATCATTTCCATCGTTCATTTCATAAATTAGTAACACAATTCATATAGAAACATGTAGCAGATTCTTGAAGCATTTAAAAAGCAATAAATGCACATGAATAAAGTAATTGAAAGTCATTTATTTTCATTTCTTGAAAGGAACATTTATGGCTTATTACTCAATTATTAAAATGTAACCCACCTTGAATTCCTTACTTAAAACTTGTTTAAGAATGCCTCTCCTCTTACTCCTCTTGTCTCTCTTGCCTCCTTTCACATTGGCAAAAATTCCCAATACAATAGGATTCCAAATTGGAAAACCCAAAGAAACATATGCATAATATTGATCCTAGAATACTTAAACTCGTACATTTCTTAAACTTCACGAACCAAAACTCTAAAAGATTAAACATAAACTTACCTTGACTCTGCACCAAACAACGAGTTTCTTGGCTTTAATGGAAGCTCTAATCTTCCTATCTCTTTTTTTTCCTTCTTAAACAACTTCAAAATCACTCTTTAAAACTAAGAAAAATTGAAACCTAGCTTAGCTTTCTCTTCTTTTCTCTCCTTCCACGACACTCTCTCTTTTTCTCTCTTCAATTTTTGTTTTCTTCTTCTCCAATTGTAAGACAACCATTCTTCTTCCCCTTTTACCCTTAATGAGCCCAAAAAGTCCATTTTACCCTTCCTTAAAAGCGTATGTTCTTTTAACCTTAAATGATCTTCCAAAAATACCCTTGAACATTTTTGTTACCTTAGCACTTTAATTCCATTAACCCATGCAATAAATCCTACTAACTTTGACATAATAATTAAATCCAAAAATTTATCTATCAAAACCTCATAATTCATTTAAATCAAGCTTAATTGAAAGAAAAAAAAATTTGGAAACCAACAGTTAAAGACAATGGTCACCATTTGATGTTTTTCTCTAACTATTTTGCAATTTTTCTTGGTCTGTATATGGTGCATTGTAGCAATACTTATAATAGATATATTATGTTGTTTAATTCTCTATTTATAAAAGCACAAGCAAGCCAATGTATCCATAACTAAAATCTATGGAGAAATAGATTATTCCAATCCAATCATATACTAGATCTAGCATATTTTGAAACTAAGAGCACTAAAAAAATATGTGATTAGTGCTTTCATCTTGAACACCATATAATACACACAAATTGATCAGGTACATTAATGCTTAGGAGCAAAAGTCTATCTTTTGTTAGTAGTTTTATAAGGACAACAATCCATAAAATAAATGAAAGTTTAGGTGTATTAAATATGCTCTAGATGTACTTTGCTTGCTTGAAGTCAGGTTGTTCTCCTGTCAATTAGTTATAAATTGTTTTAATTGTATAAATGTCATTAGCTCTACACAATTTCTCCACTTGTTTAACAATCCCTTGAGGAAGCAAGAAAATGAAGGACTAATTAACCTACAAAAAGGAAAAAACTAAAATGATGAGTTGTGCCGAACCTTCATATAAGATAATTCTGTTAGCCTAGAAATCTAACTATTTTGTAATCTTTTTTCAAAAACTTTAATAGTTTTTTATGAACGAAACAACTCATATAATGAAGTGATATGAAATGTTTATGCGTAGTGAGACTTCAAGATTATCAAACTAACAAATTAATATTACAAAATATAAAATGATTTTAATGCGCCTTAATATTCTTTTATTCTTAAGTTAATCTTTATTTTGTAAATTGCAAACTTCATCTCTTCTTTTATCCTGTCCATGAAGTATCTTTTGTCTTATTCTTATAAAACTTCTCATCATGATAATACACTTATTAGTAGGATTTATGTTTTGTTATCATCAAATATTAACTGGAATGTCCCTTGATTCAATAAGGTCTTGTGACAAATTAACACTTTAAATTGAAAATATTTATAATAAAATTATTTTAAAGATAACTTAAACTTGAATGAAGGATCTTTTCATATCTACTCATTTTGATGCTAGAGTCATTACTGAGAAATCAAAAGGATTAGAATTCTACAAAAAAAAGATGTGTGTGAGTAGCTCCACGACTGAAACTTTTATATAATAACAAGGAACACAATCCAAAAAGATAGTATTACTATCATAGGTAGAGACATTCTTAATCATGTCTTAGCCAAAAGTGCATTTTAAACATCAATTTTTACAACAGAATACAACTTAAACTCTAACATTTTGATGTTCACATATTTACTTTTTTTAATCTTTCTAGTATTCGTTTATCTTTTGCTCATCAAGACATGATTCTTAGTTAGTTAGTTGTCTTGAATTATCAAATAATTTGGACTAAAGCACTTGAATTGTATTGGGTGTCAAGTGCGATTAGCCAATGTTGCTTTGAACAGATGTATTTGCAGTACACAACTATAAAAGTAGAGGAAATGAGAGTAAGTACACAACTATAAAAGTAGAGGAAATGAGAGTTAAAAGGTGAAATGTTGAGTAGTGGATATCTTACCATTTGCTTCCTGAGAATTTGAGGAAGTGGATTAGAAGATATGGACAATATAAGTGGTAAGAGACTAGAGGTGTTGATGAAACTTTGGTTCATAATCTTCCTAAAGACCACAGAAGAGACATAAAATGTTGTCTCTACTTGGCTCTATTCTTGAGAGTGAATTATGCTAATCTTTTGTAATTATCTATTTTTGCCACATAAGGTGCTTTCTTTTGTAACCAACATGTCATCAATGTTTCTTGATGCATTTAAATGTGCCAATGTTTGAGAGAAATGGATGAACAACTATTATATGCTATTTGTAAATGTCTCAAGTTGGCACTCTATAAAGAGGAAAGCTACATTATTCGTGAGGGAGAACTAATGGACGAGATGCTCTTCATAATGTGATGAAAATTGTTAATGACGACCTTTAATGGTGGAATTGGTTTCTTCAACTCTGAGTACCTCAAGGCTGGTGATTTTTATGGCGAAAAACTTCTCACATAGGCTATAGATCCCTATTCATCATTAAACCTTCCCATCTTAACCCGAACTGTGCAAACCCTTTTAAAAGTTGAATCTTTTGCTTTAATGGATGATGACCTAAAGTGTATTGCTTCCCATTTCTATTGACTTCACAATAAACAACTTCATCATACATTCAAGTTTTACACGTAGGAATGGAGGATATGGGCAACTTGCATGGTGGAGATATAGTAAAAACAATCTAGAAGAATCTTTTAGGCAAGAGGAGATTAGACTGCAACATGCATTGTTATCAATTGTTATATGTACATTAAGTGGAAAGTGAAAAAGATTTGTCATTTTAAAAGGAAAGAAAGGAATTGGAAGCTGAAGCTTAAACACTGCAATTAGTAGCTGGGCCAATTTGGTTAGGTGCAGTAGATATGTAAGATTTAGTATATGTGTTTGTGTATATGTTCAAATGTTGTATTATTTTTCTCAACTTTACATGGTTAATTGGTACTCAGAAGTTAATTTGGATAATTAAGTAATGAATACAGTTCCTTTCAATTAAACATTTTGTATGAAAATCAAGATAAAGTGCAAGTTTAGTGAACTTGCAAAAGTGATACCTCACTAGAGGATTTTCGGGGTCGAGGTGTTTACAAGATCTTGGGGACATTTTCATTTTCATTTTCGTATGATTGACTTCATTCTAATTCATGAAAAGTATGAGAAAATGTTGAGAGAATTCTAATAAGTAATCTTTGTACTTTAAAAGGAGGTAAAGACACGCTAAAGTCTTTTACTGTCAGTTCCTTAAATGTAGAAAGAAAGAAACTTGAGAAAAAATGAAAGGTTTTCCATCATATCATTAACTCAACAAATTAAACTATGGAAGATGAATCAAATCAAACAATAAAAAATTATTGGGATTCATTAATATATTTTTGTCTAATTATTGGTTCAATTTTATCCTTACATGAATATGTGTAATCAATCATCTTGTCGTTCTTGTACCTATCCTTGAAACTATTAAATCTAGATTAATAACAAGTTCTATTAATCTCATTTTTTCTTATATTATAACTAATTAAAACAAGATCTTTAATTAGGTATAACTATCAAATAACTCAGAATAAATTCTCAAGACTTAATGTAACAATCACATTACAAATTAGAAAAATAGGTTAATCTAAGGAACAAAGACATAAGCTCGGGTCATTTAACTTATGCTATGTTATTTA
>JAOSBK010000206.1:15903820-15924949 GCA_027568895.1 Erythroxylum shatona | reverse complement strand
TCTGTCCTGTCCTGTCCTATCCTGTTCCGTCTCGTCCCGTCTTTACATGCTGCAGACGCTAACCAAACGCAGCGTAACACTGCATCAGGTACAGAGACTCGCACAAAAAAAAGGCTCGGGCCCAAGCTCCATAGTCCCAGTTGATAGTACACGTTAGCCATTTAAACACAAGGTGTATCCTACCAGCACAAAAGAAAATGTTCAGACCGAAAGTTCTGGTGAAATTAGGATTTTAAAGTCAACTGAGTATTCGTATATTTTCATTTACGGTTCTTTTCAACAATTAGTCAATTACGATCAAAGTTGCCGTATGAACCAGGCAAAGATGGAGGCTGTTGCCGGTCATACGAACCAGAAGGACAAGGCAACTATGGAGGAGGACGAAGACCGTAGCGAAGAAGATTATTTGGAGGAGAATCGGGAAACCGATGTCACATTGCAATCGTCTTTCACGAAACCTCCGCTGAAGAAGATGAAGACTGACGAAAACGACGTTGAATGCTCGTGCGAGTATGAAAAGTGGGAGGTATGAAAAGTTCTTAAGCTATAAGAAACAAATCGAGGAAAGCGGTGTAAGTATGTGTTGTTTTAAGAACACTGATTTGTAATTTTATTATTAATTATTATTTGTTTTAGGGTTATGACGGCTTGTATCGGTGGTATCGTATATCCTCTGGATATGGCTAACTTAGATGGTGAAAACGCAATATTGCTCTAAGGATGCATTCATTATGCTATTTCGGAAGAAAACAGAGAAAAGGTTGGATGATGATAAATTATTTATTTTATTTTACAAAATACTTTTTGCTTGTTCTTTAATTTACTAAGTTTTTTTAATTTAATTTGGTTATGCAGGGGACAAATTTGAAACTTGAATGCATTATCAAAGCAAATTATGGTGTTGGTACCCCCGTCATACGATATTATGCAACATTTGAAGCTATTGATTCTTGTGGAATTGTAAAAACTTATCAAACCATCGTTTATTATGATGCCTACTTCTCCCCTGACAAGGCTGAGGTTGTCGAATTTAGGAAAAAGCCACTTAAGTGAGTCTCTATTTACTAAATCAGTTTCATATGCTTATAGTTGCTTATTATCTCAACGTTTTTTAAATTTTTACCAACTATTTTGCTTGTGTGGTTTAATGCTTGATTTATTAGAATTTATCTTGCTTTTCTTTTGTATATGCATGATTCTCTTTAAATGCTATTAGTTTTTGTCATATTTTGTTTCTGTAAAATCAATTTTTTCCTTTGTAGGGGAACTCATTGTTCTCTAACAATGATTTCAAAATGCAGCATAATTGATGGATCAAAAAGACTTGTTCGCAGGCATAATTGGTGAATCGCTGTCCAGTAAGTTCATAGATTTTGATGACAAGAACCTACATGAAACAAAGGACAAGGTCCATCAAGCAATGGTACTCGATGATTGTACCGAAGATAATGAGGCGAGCGAAGGTGGTGAGAGAAATTTTAGCAATAATGAACAGTATCAGGACTGGTGTCTTGCCAAACAGGTCAGTGAAAATGATACAAGTTATTTGTACATATATTTAATTAATAATTTCTAATAGTAAAATTGTGTTCTTAGTTGATTACAATGGTAGATGTTTAATGTTTGTTTATTTTGTTTTTAGGGATCTAGGGACGAGTTTTGTGAACGTCCACCTTTTATTGGTGGTATAGGTTAACTAGATGTTGATAACTTAACAGGTTGCAACAGAATTTGAAATTTCCTTCTTGAATCATGCATCTTATTCTTCTTTTTTACATTGATAGTTAATCGACATTGCTAGGCTTGTACTTTAGTTTGGAGGAGTCACAGGACCTACATGGAACAGCTTGGTTTGTATTCTTGCAGTTGATATTCTAAAAGAAGCGCAGTCTAGTATGGGAGAGATTAAGATTTCAGAGGGTACCAGTTGAGTTTTGAGGATCTAATAGCCGGGAAAAAAAATATCGATACATCTCTACCATTCTTTGCTATCCTTCTCACGCTGAATGAGTTATTTTTATTATTTTTAAAAAATAAATTTATGAATTTTTTTTTGTCTTACATGCATTTAACTTATTTTAGTGTTCTCTTCGTCTAACCATTTCTAGTTTACAAGTTCTTGCATTCTTCTCTTTTTCATTTATTCCACTGATTCTTTCTTCTCTATTTTTCTTTCAGTGTACCGAGGTACCTCACCCACCTCTTCGACAGAAGAGGACAAGCTCCTCCTCCAGACCCACAAGAGGAGAAAGTTGACATTGTAGAGGAAGAAGTTCAAGAACAAATACCTGTAAGTGAATTTTATTTTTGATTGTGTTGCACTTAGTTATTTGTATGTTGTATGTTGAATTTAATGAATTTTTGGTTAAATTTTTTTTAAGGTTCCTCATATCCCAATAGAAGAAGTTGAGAATGTAGAGGAAAAAAGTTGGAGAGCAAATCCCTATAAGTCATTTTTATTTACTAGTTTTTTAATTAAGAGTTCTTTCTTTTCGTACAATTTTTTAGATGATTGTAATCCCTAAAAACAAAATAAACAAACATTAAACATCTATCATTGTAATCAACTAAGAACATAATATTACTATTAGAAATTATTGAATAAATAAATAAACGAATAGGCTGTATCACTTTCATTGACCTGTTTGGCAAGACACCATCATTATTGCTAAAACCTCTCTCACAATCTTCGCTATCATCATCTTTGCTACTATCATCGAGTACCGTTGCTTCATGGACCTTGTCCTTTGTTTCATGTAGGTTCTTGTCATCAGAAATTGTGAACTTATTGGACAACGATTCACCAATTATGCCTGTGGACAAGTCTTTTGATCCATCAATTTTGTTGCATTTTGAAACCATTGTTAGAGAATAGTGAGTTCCCCTACCAAGAAACAAATTGATTGTACTGTAACAAAAAATGACAAAAACTACTAACATTTAAAGAGAATCGTGCAATATAATTGTAAGATGAGTTACAATAAATAAAGCATTAAACTACACATGCAAAATAGCTAGTAAACAATTTAAGAACGTTGAGAGAATAAGCATATGAAACTGATTTAGTAACCAGAGACTCACTTGAGTGTCTTTTTTCTAAATTTAACAACCTCAACCTTGTCCGGGAAGTAGAAGGCAACATAATGGACAAGCTTCTCCTCTAAACCCACAAGAGGAGGAAGTTGACATTGTAGAGGAAAAAGCATTTTGCAAAATTGAATTGTTTTCTTACCTATTGTTATACATCCATTTAAATTCTCTTGTGCAAGGTATAAACTCGAAACTTGAACGCATTGTCAAAGCATATTCTACATACTCCTGTGGTGTTGTGTATTATGTAACATTTAAGGCCATAGATGCTTGTGGAGTTGTGAAAACGTATAAAACCCAAGTTTATTATAATCCCAATGATGATTACCCTTACGCCAAGGTCTATTTCTTCGGAGAAAAGCCACTTAGGTGAGTTGCTTTATAATATTGTTTATAATTTTGAAGCTTTCTCAAATTGCATATTATAAATTGAATTAGAAACCAAAATCTGCAATTTTCTTTTTCGGGATGAACTTGTAAATTGAAGTCTATCTAGTTCACCTTTAATTTTGCCTCAGTGTATCACTGAAAAAGGAAGTTTCAATATGTCCATTTTCTTGTGAAATGATTGATTATATTAGAAAATGAAACCAATGTTTCTATTTATTAATGTAGACATGTTTGTCCTAATATTTCTTGGTTGTTTTGCAGACACCTCAATTGATTAAGCTCTCCCTTGCTACATCTGAAAATGTTGGAAAAGTGAGGAGTTTTGATAGAAATGTTTGAGAATGTGCTGCATGTTTAACACAATCTTTCTTCTTCTAACATTAACATTTGCTTGGTTGTTATCATTTGGAGATTTGTTAGGATGATAATTAGTTACTTTTGAACTCAACTATTCTAATGAGATAGCTCTTGTGATGATTTCTGCTTAAGGGAAGAATTCACCAAGTGTCAATGTTATCTATTGATGTTTCATATTGCTGTCATGATAAGCCAGAACTCGCATGAACTTTTGTTTAATTAGACAAAATTAATTTGGGAACTTGGTGGAGCAAAAGGGCTTGGTTTTAACAATTCTCAGTTCTCATGTTCATACACATTGATATTGAACTGCTGCTGATAGTAAGGGAGGTACTAGGGCCTTGTAGATTAAAGATCAGTTAACTGTTAACTTATTAACAACAAACATGCCTTTTCCTCTTGGTTTTAGCATGTTATGATCTTGATGGCGAAAAAGTAAGTAAAACAAGTACCTCTTGTCATTAAATAAAGACAGAGACAGTAAAAGTCTGTGAAGTAGTCTTCTTTTAACTTTGCCTTGGTTAAAGTCCATATTTTAGATTTAATCTTATGGCGTTATTTATCTTATACTTTTGCAGGCATATAAAGCAGAAAGTGAAGCCACAGATCTAAAGGGTACGTTGAGGAACAGAATGGAGTTCTTTGACTTGGATCAGAGCATATCTTGCAGCCATTTTATATGGTCCGCACATATTTTGGGTCTAAGGGATGCCACTAAGTTGGATGCTCTTTTGTTTTTCTTTGTTGAAGATTCTGTAACATCTTTCAAAGGAGTGTAATCTTAAAAAGTCAATCAGCGTCTGTTTAGGGGATTTATAGGTTCTAGTTCTTATGGGGTTTACTTACTAGATTAGGCATCTCATGCTATTTCCAAATTCTGTTGGATTTATCAGTTTTATTGTGATCATACAATAGGTGAAGTTGCACATTTATCTGGGTTACAGACCATGTCCTTGAATTGCCATTGATGAGCAAGCATTGTTGTTTCGATTACTATGTCAACAATGAACCATTGGAGCTGATGTTTTTGTCAACCCTTTCAGATTTCCTAAGGTCCATTTGAATCTTTCAAGGATTATGTTGTGATGTAAATGCTTTTGCTTTTCTATAGTGAATGAGACTAGTGGCAGACAAAATTGAATAGAATTGGATTAAGTTAAAAGAAAAGACGTTATTTCTATACTTCTAAGTTATGTATAAGAATATATATACCTAGACAATGCATTTTTAAAACAAGAAGAATATTTGATTCAATATTCTTCGTATTTTAATATTTACGACACTAAAAACGAAATGAAATATATTCGATGATATTATGTTATATTACCGTAACATATAAAATAATAATTTTTATCTAAATAAAAATAGTGGTATTATCATCTCGAAAATTTTTAAGTAATCCAAATAAACTAATTTGATTGATTAATTTAAAATAATTTTACATCTAATATAATTATTTTTAGAAATAATTTAAATTAATTAAAAATAAAATATTTTAATTGTTATTCACTTTTCAAAACTACAACTTCTAAAGTTTGCCTAACAAAATCAAATATAAGAGAGTATTAAGAAAGGGACATGTTGCAGCAGGGGAGGTGTAATATTACAGCTTTAAGCCAAGGTAGTTACGTATTGTATTTCGCTGTTTGTTTCCCTGCTGCTCATGTTGCACTACGTCGCATTACACTTGCTTGGTTAGTTGACGTTTTCCTTACATGCTAATCCATTTTTCACTTGTCTTTTACACAATAAATGAATTTATTAATTAAAAATAACAATAATTCTAAAACAATAACAATATTTGCTAATATACATATATATATATATATATATATATATATATAATAAAATAGTTTTACGTAAATTGTTAAGATATTTATAAAATATCTTATTATTTAATTTTAACCTTTTTTATTATTAGATCTTCAAGATATTGCAAATATTAAAATTTAAATTAAGATGAGATTGTGTATTAATTGCTTATAGGAAAACGTGAGTGTGTGGTGGCATAGGATGAGAGTGGGCATCAATTGCTTGGTTGTGATTGTCTGATTGGAAGGCATGGTGAATTGAAGTTTGAGAATTATAAAGTGTGCAGTGGGTGTTTTATGAGAGCAAAAAGTTATAGCTGCGATGATCCATCTCCAAAACAACAGGTATGCGTTAATTGAAGCTTGAGAATTATAAAATGTGCAGTGGGTGTTGCACTGGAGTGGAAGTCACGTGTAAGTAGGTAAACATAGATTGCTGGCTGCACATATGTGAAGAATTGGGAAGATAACGATCTTGTTTTTTTTGATCTCACGGTGTACGGTGTGTGCATGCGTGAGACAATTTGGTGAAAGCGCAGTGTTATTTTTCAACACAGTGATTAACGTCCTTTTTGTTTGAGCCATGTGTTTTGATTTGTTGATACAGTTACGATTTTTTTGGTGAATTGGGTACTGGCAGTTAATTGAAGAAATACCGTGAATTGTTTTCTATGAAGAAAAAGCAAGCTATGGTAGAGAGTTTCAGCTAGATTATTTCGAGAAGATAAATTCATAGGGAAGTCTTTATTTTGTCTCAAGTAATTTGTTGTTTAATTTTTATTTGATTAAACACTTGAGCTATTTTTATTTATTATTGATTTGAGTGAAAGTAGTTAGAAAAATCCTCTGTTGAGGTTAGTACGAGGTGGTCGTACTATTGGGTGTGAAATTCTTTCACGGGAAGTGAGGATGAGGGATAGTATCAAGGGTTGAGTAGTATCGGCTCAGTAAAGCCTTGGGTAAATTTATTGTATTTCAGTAAAAGTTATTAAGCTGGGTGAGAGCCTTGCAGACATAAGCAAGGTGTATCGAACTACGTTACTAAATTTCTGATATTTTTATTATTTCAGTTTTGCTTGTTTTTATTTTATTGGTGTCAAAGAAGTTTGCGGAAAGTTTTTGAAAAAATTAACCCCCTTTGATTTTTTCAATTAGTATCAAAGCAAGGTCACCGATTCAGAACTTAGTAACAAGTTGGTGTAGATCCTAGTTTCGTGAAAACTAAAAAAAGTGTGAATAATGCGAAAGATGAATAAGATGTAAATGAAGATTTGGTACTACTCACACGAAATTTTGGTAAATGGCTGAAAAGAATGAAGAAGGACAGATCCAACTTTGGACAATATGGTGGAAGTTCATCAAGTATCAATTCAAAACAACAACTCAAGACGCAAAAGTGTGAACGAAAGGTAAGGAGAATCCAATGTTATGAATGTCAAGGTTTCGGACACATTCAATCCAAATGTGCCAATACTTTGAAGAAGAAAAAAGGAAAGTCCTACACAAGCACCTGGACTGAAAATAATTCTGAGAGTGAATGTGGTAGCAAAGAAGAAATAGCAAATGATGCTGCGTTAGTTACTTTACATAGCAAAAGTCTAATTACTTGTTTAACAGTAACTAAGAAGGAAGTAATTGAAAGTCGAAAAGAGGGAAAATTGGAAAATTTTGATAACAATCCAGCTCAAGATCCAATATCAGATTATGATGGCGATGGTACTGGCCTAGATGATAAAAATGGGAATATTTACGAGGATTACAAAGCTATGTATGAAAAATGGGTGAAAACACGTCGAAAGAATGAAAGATTAAAGGAAGAGAATCTTTCTATGAAGAACACCATACAAGAGTTAGAAAAGAATTTGATGTTGACATCAAATGAGCTTGGTGAAGTTAGAATGAAATTAGTAAGTATCAAAAAGGGATTGAGAATGTTAAATGGAGGTACCGAAAAGCTAAAAAAGTTGTTGAAAATTGGTAAAGTTAAAAGGGATCTTCAAGGCATTGGCTATAAGGGTCAGTGCTCTAAAGTGAATGAGAAGAAAGATGACATATCCAAATCTGTTTGAGAAGAAGAAACATCGAGAAAGAATCGAAGATTTATACCCACATGTCACTTTTATGGATTCATTGGACATATAAGGCCAAGATGTTATCAATTACTACAAATGATGTTTCAAAGGGGTCAAAACTGAAAATCTAGACACTCTCCATTAAATTTTCAGCAACATCCCATGGTATCGAAGCAACCTTGGAAGGATCAAGTACAAGTACAAAAATGTAGTGAAGGAAAAATAAGAAAATTCTCAGATTTGCAGTTAGTTACTGCTGAGGAAGTAACTGCAGAAATTGTTTTGCAGTTAGTTACTATTGAGGAAGTAATTGTACGAACTGAAGAACTTTTAGTTACTTCGGATGATGAACCAACCAAAATAATGGAAGCTGATTTGAATCGAGGTTCTTCATCTCAAATCCAAAGAAATCATCCAACAAAAAATGTTATTGGAGATGTGAGCAAAATAAGAAAAATAAGAGAAATAAAAAGGGTTGACTATCGAGAACTTGCAGGCTACTTGTGTTACACATCTTCATTCGAGCCAAAGAAAAAGACCAGGTTTGAGATTCTTCGAGGGGCACAGGGAAACAAGAAAAGAAAAGAAAATATTTGTATTTTTAGTTCTTTAGTTTTGTGTTGCTATTGTCGTCTCTTTTTTAGTAGTTTGCATTGTGATTTCTTTTTGTCTTTATCTAAGAACCTTCAACTCTCGCATCAGTATCAATCTCTCTCGAATATCTCTCTCTTTCGAGCATCTCTCAGTGTTTTAAATGGTGGTAAATTGTCATATTGACGTGTTTATGATTCTTCCGCTGCATCTATGGTTGATTATTATGGTTACGTATTTTGATACTGTTTTATCTCAAAGGGGAGACATCAAATTGTTTATGGTGAATGTTTCATTTAGGGGGAGATTTCAAGGTATATATTTGACTATTTGTCTTCCTTTTTGGCATCTTTTTGTACTAAGGGGGAGAAATTTGGATATTTGATAGGCATTCATTATTTATTCGAATGTTTCTTGAACTTGAAGAATTTGATGGATGTTCTTTAAAACTTGATGTTGGATTAAGGGGGAGTTTCTTATTTGTGACAAAAATGCCAAAAGGGGGGAGATTGTTAAGATATTTATTATATATCTTATTGTTTAATTTTGACATTTTTGATTATTGGGCCTTTAAGACAATGTTTAAAAATCCAAATCAAGATATGGTGTAAATAACACTCCTTATTTGAGTTGGACTCTAGTATAAGAATTACAATAAAATTAGAAGTCCATCTTAAATTGAAATTCAAGTGGATTTTGTTAAAAAAGGGTTGACATCGTATTTCTTTCTATATGAAAAATGGAAGGCTTGCATGAGTGGTCTTAATGAGTGTCTTGATTTGTTGATTGAGCATTGATGGGCATATTATATTGCTGTTGTGTGGATCACGCTAGGTGTGGAATGGAGATTGTAAGATTGCTTGTGTAGTGGTGGTGTGTGACATTCTAAGTCTCATATTTTCTGCATAAGTGACCTTGATTCTGCAACTCTACATTTGTCGTTGATATCTTTATAGCTGGATATTCTTTTTTGTTTTGCATTGTTGATGGATTTTCTGCTGAGAGTTCTTAGATCTATGGTTGTGGATTGGATTGGAGTATAGCACTATTGACTTTACGTTTATAATTAATCCATCCTATTGTTGGTTCTTTTTTTGTCAAGGATGACGTCTAAGTGGGCTGAAAAGTTACTACATTTGTGTGATTTTTAGAGCTGCGTTTTTCTAGCTTTGAACGACTATCGTTGGGCTGTTTTGTTGTGAAGTGTATGCAGATTTGGCAGCTGGTTTTTCTATGGTATTTGTGCTCAAAAAGTTCCAGCACTCATCGTGAATTTTGCAGATTTAATATTTATAACGTTTCAGCAGATAAACGTTTATATTTCGTGGTGACAACTTTCAAATCTATTTTAAGGGAGCTGAACCTATCGGGAAGTTGTTTTTCTCTTCTTTCTCAAGTGTTGTCATTTATGTTGAATTTTATTTAATCACTTGAGATGTTTAATTTGTTTCATTATCATTAAACATCGTTTTGAGAAAATCTTTTGTCGAGGTTAGTATGAGGTGGTCGTACTATTGGATGTGAATTTTTTTCACGGAAAGTGAGGTTGAGAGATAGTGTCAAGGATTGAGTGGTGTCAGCTCAGTAAAGCCTTGGATAAATCTATTATACTTTCGTGAAAGTATTAAGATGGGTGAGGGCCTCGCAGACGTAGGTAAGATGTCCCGAATTGCGTTACCAAATTTATGGTGTTTTTATTATTCACTTTTGCTTGGTTTTATTCTATTGGCGCTAAAAAAGTTTGCGGAAAGTTTGCGAAATAATTCACCCCCTTCGGTTTTTCAGTTATCATTAAATAGGTTAATATTCAGAGCGAATTTTTTTAAGGACTTAGTGAATGTTTCAAATGAATGACAATTCACAAAATCTCAAATTATCTTATTCACTCAAATACTCCTTAGTCACGGGTGTGACTTATTTAAATCACACCCGTGATTGGAATCTTTTTCCAATATTTAATAAAACATTTTTATTTTAGTTTGAATATTTTTATCAATATTTAATATATTATTTTCCTGATTTTAATTTAAATCAAAATTTTAGAGTCGCGGGTGTGACCCATGATTAAAACTCCTATAATTAATTAAGTTAACAATAACTGACAATAAATAGTCACATTTTATTTATTGTTATCTGATGAATAGAAAATAATTTTAAAATTTATCAATCTGTTAATTATATTTTAATTTTAGTTAATTATATTTAGACAAAATTAAATTATAAATGAGAAAATGTATATAAGTTCATTATTTTAATCAATTATAATCTAATTATATTTAACTAAAATCGAAAACAAAATAAAGGTTGATTTTATTAAGAAATTATAAATGATGGATTTTACCTATCAAACATTAGGATTGTTTAATATTTTGTATATGATGTGTCTTTACAAAATACATGATAAATAATTAGTTTTCATTTTTATAAATATCATTTCATATTTGCAATTAGACTTTAAAATTTTCTCAAATTGTTTCTCTGACCACATTTAACGTTCATTCTTTTTAGGTTTTCTTCTTATTGCCTGGTTGAGTCTTGCACTATTTAGGTATGTTTAATTATGTCGCAAAAATGTATTATATAATATTCTGGTATACTTTGTTCATGAAATATTCCTTTTCATTGATATGATAATTAGTTTCTTGTTTATTTTTCCACATTTCATGACTTACATATACAATTTTACGTTATTGTTGTATTTAGTTACATCGTATTGCCATCAATTAACTGTTTTATATATCTCCTGATCCTTTATTTATCTTACGCTATATTTAACCCATATTATTTTGCAAACTTTTCAAAGTTTTTACTAATTTATTAAATATTTAGAAAACCTTATATGTTAAATATATAGTTTGTTAGATTTTTGTTAAATGTATTGTTAACCTTATTTGTTAAATGTATCCTTGTTAGATTTTTTTTATGTTAACAAATACAGATGTTAGTGCTTCATGATAAATTCTTGATTAAATCTATAATTTGCTACATTTATTGTCTTATGTTCATAAATAAAGATGATATTATTGCTTTATTTTTCTTGCCTGTAATATCTTCACATTTTCTAATTATACCCAACATTTATTAATGTAATATATACTTTTTTGTACATATCTTGTTTAATCATATTTATAGTATATATTAAATTATATTAATTATATACATAATTATATATATGTTTCACTAATATTGTTACTACAAATATTTTGATATTTTGAATAAATATTATCAATTGATACATCAAAAACGTCAATGTTGTCTGCATCATTTAGGCATTCAAATATGGATAGAAATGCCAAAAGGCGTCAAAAGTATGCTGAAATGGTAGAACATAAAAAACAAGAATTGTTGTGACGATGTAGATAAACTCGAGCTACAAAAAAGAGAAGCGCTGCTTTACTTGCGCTTCATTAAACAATTACTGATCAAGATAGCTATTCTTTCGTTAATAGTGAACCTTCTAGCAGTCAACTTCTCATTCATCAATCCTCTACTGAACAAATACAAAATCAATCTTCCGATTTTAATGTAAATCATATTACTTAAGGTATAAATTTTTAATCCTGTATTTTGACTATTTCACAAAGTGACCATCTTATTTTTATATGTCTTAAGGGATAAATCATTGTTGCTCTTCCTCAAAGTTAGCAGCTTTGCAAAATTTACCTGTTGAGCCTCAACAGCTTCGTTCTGTTCAAAATTGTGAACATTGTCATGCAAAACAATTTTATCTTGAACCTCCATTATTTTGTTGTTCATCAGGACAAATTTCCATTGATGCTCCTCAAATGCCTTATGGTTTGAGACAGTTATTTTTTGCCGATGAAGAAGAATCAGAACATTTTAGGAAGAATATTTGTACATACAATAATAATGTAGCTTTTACTTCTTATGGAGCTAGATATCATCGTGAACTAACAAAAAACAAGAAAAGAGTTTATACATTTCGTGTTCAAGGACAAGTTTATCATTTCCTAGATAGTTTAATGTCAATAACCAATAAGGTATCTGGGATCCAACTATATTTCTTTGATATTGATGAAGGACTAACAGTTGTGATAAACTTCGTGAGAGTAAACTAAAATTGATTATGGCAATTCTGCAAGATAACCCTTACACCAAGTTCTTTCGAAGTCTCAGAGATATTCCATCACTTGAGAATCATGAAATAGTTTTGAGATGTTATCCTGGCCTTGATCAAAGTGTTTATAATCTTCCTACTGCATCACATGTGTTTGCTATATGGACTGAAATTAATGATGAACAAATTGATAAATGTCATCACATCCAAGTCTATGCTCACTCCGGTACAAGTTATAGAATTCAATCTTATTATGCATGTTATGACCCGCTTCAATATTCGCTTTAATTTCCCCACGGTGAATCTGGATGGCATCGTGGCATTAAACGATTGATTTCACTAAGAAACAGGAGCAGTGTTTCAGATGAACAGAGTGATGTTCATTTCGACTCCTTTATTGATCCATCTGAATTATTCGCTTTGGAAAACACAGGCAAGATTGTCTTTTTGTTTTGTCATTTTCCAAATGTTATTTAATTTTGCATTTTTATTTATCAAATTTATGTTCTTTACTACTAGTTGCTGAAGAAGGAAACTGTGAAGATAGTTTTATGCCTACTAGAGAATATTATTGCTATCGACTCCAAATGAGAGAAAATGATGAATCCATGTTGCTCCATAGCTTAAGATTGCTTCAACAATTTGTTGTTGGTACTTATATAAAAATTGATACTTCCCAGCTTGATTTCCATAGAAAATACAAAATAAGGTACGGACAGAAAATTTGCAAGGTGTTTTGCATAGTATTAACGGTGGTCAAACAGAAGGTTCTAGAATTGGTCGTTGAGTAGTTCTCCTAGCTTCATTTATCAGTGGCCCAAGAGATATGAAGCGATGTTATCTTGATGCAATGGCTCTAGTACAAAAATATGGTAAACCAGATACTTTCCTTACTATGACTTGCAATCCTATGTGGAGAGAAATACAAGATAATCTTAAATTTCATGAAAAAGCGCTAGAGATAGGTAAGATTTATTAGCTAGAGTATTCAGACCTAAATTTGAAATTCTAAAAAAATGAGTTAATTGAAAAACAAATCTTTGGAGATGTGGCCACATTTGTTTATGTTATTGAATTTCAGAAGCATGGATTCCCTCATGCTCATTTATTGCTAATAATTAAACCGCATTTTAAATTGCTAAATCTAGATTCTTAAGATCATATCATATCTACTAAAATACCTAATCTTGGTCAAATTTGCGGCTATATTCTCTTGTCATTAAAAATATGATTCACGGTCCTTGTGGTTTTATGAATGAAGATTGCCCTTACATGAGAAATGGTGTGTTGAAAAATCCTTATCCTAAGAATTTTGCTCCTTTTATTGTTCATAGCGAAGACAGTTATCCTATAGGCAAAGAGATAATGAAAGGAAAGCGAAAATTTGCAGACATGAGGTTGATAATAGGTGGGTTGTTCCTCATAATCTTTACCTTTTGACGCTACTTGATTGTCACATAAATGTTAAAATATGTTCAACTATGAAACTTGTTAAGTACTTATACAAATATGTCTTTAAGGGCCATGACCTTGTCAATTTTAGCATTATCGATCAAGACAACGCAACCGATATTGATGAAATTGGTAATTTCCAAGAAGGTTGTTGGATTTCACCTCCTGAAGCTTTATGGCGTATATATAAATTCTGTCTAACAGAGATGAATCCATAAATTTATATACTATAAGTTCACCTCCCAGATCAATAGTTCATTTCCTTTGACAAAAATGCTGATTTGTTTTATTTGTTGAGAAATGTCGACTTCTCCAAAACAATGCTAACCCAATTTTCAAGATGAATTTGACAAATAAAAAGGCAGAAGATATGAAATGTCTGTATAAAGATTTTCCTAAACATTTTGTTTAGAATAAAAAAAAATGGTCAGAAAGATGTCGAAGAAAAGTAACAGGAAGAACGGTTACTGTTGACCCCAGAAAAGGCAAAAGGTATTACTTGAGTTTATTACTCACATATGTTAAAGGACCAACATCATTTGATAACTTGTTAACTGTTGATGGTGACGAGAGAAGCTGTTTTAGGGAGGCTGTACTACAATTAGGATTGCTAATGTCTGACTCTTATATAGAACAAACACTTGAGGAAGTTGTTGTTTTTCAAATGCCAGCATCCCTCAGACTTTTATTTGCTACACCTTATTCTATTGTTCACCGACAAATCCTAAACAACTATGGGTAACATTCAAGGACGACCTTTGTTCTGACTACCGGTACGCTTCTTCTTCCTATAGTATGTGCACATCTGATGACATTACAAAAATGGCCCTTTAAGATATCAATAAATATTTAGAGCAAATAGGGAAAAGTTTAACCGATTGTCATTTTACTGATTATCAATTTCATGTTGATTATCATCAATATCAAACAAAGGAAATACAAAGCGAGATGAATATACAGATTGATCCAGAAGACCTATTGTTACAATCAAGGTTGAATAATGAGCAAAAGTACATATTTGATTTAATTATGAATTCAGTTTTGACTTCAAGTGGTGGAATTTTTTTTATTGATGGTCCTGACAGAACCGAAAAAACTTTCTTATACTGAGCTCTCCTTGCAAATTTACGATCGTAGGGACATATTGCAATTGTTGTTGCTACATAGGGCATTGCAGCATTAGTCCTTCCAAGTGGTAGAACAACTCATTCAAGATTTAAAATCCCGCTTGATTTATCAAAGAAAAAATTAATCATTCAAGATTTAAAATCCCGCTTGATTTATCGAAGAAAAAATTTTGTCAATTAAGCAAACAAAACAGTATTGCAAAATTGATATTTAAATCTAGTATTATCTTATGGGACGAAGCTTCTATGGCAAAACGAGAAGCTATTGAAGCATTCCATGATTTACTTCAAGATATCATGGAGTGTAATAAACCTTTTGGATGAAAAATTGTTGTTTTTTATGTTAATTTTCGTCAAACTTTGCCAGTTATTGACCAAGCTACAAAATAGCAACTGATTAACCTGAGCCTTCTAAATTCACATCTCTGGCCACAAATGTGTAATTTCTCTTTGATGATAAATATGAGAGCTATATCAAATCCAACTTTTTGTGAATTTTTATTGCGCATTGGAGAAGACACTAAGCCAGTAGATGAGCAAGATCAAATATCCTTGCTAAAAGAAATGGTTATTCCTTATGACAGCAAGGATGAATCTCTTAACAAGTTATTATTTTTACCATTATATATTTTACTATCCTTTTTTTGCAATTACAGTTACATTTTTCTAATGCATCGTTACCTTGACCAAGTTACTTGAAAATGTGTTCCCTGACCTAAGCTTATATTCATCTGATCCGTATCAGATGATAAATAGATGTGTACTCTGTCCAACGAACAATTCTGTTGACTAAATTAATGACATGATGATTCATAAATTATCAGGAGATATGCATTCATACATGAGTTTTGACAAAACGGTTGATCGAAAACATCAAGCTGATTATCAAGATTTCTCAATTCTTTAAATCCTAGAGGACTATCTCCATACAAACTCTTACTCAAAGAAGGCTCTCCAATTATGCTACTGAGAAATTTGAATCCAACTGAGGCACTTTGCAATGGGATAAGATTGATATGCAAATAATTAAAAAGAAAATACAATTTCTGCAGAGATTGTGTTTAAACCTCACAAAGGAAATTTGATTTTTATACCTAAAATTCCCTTGCAATCTTTAGAAAATGAAAAGAAATGGAATTTCTTTCGTCAAAACACAGTTCCCTATTCATTTGTGTTTTGCAATGACCATAAAGAAATCCCAAGGTCAAACATTTGATCATGTAGGAATTTATCTCCGTCAACCTGTATTCTCACATAGACAACTATATGTGGCTCTGTCAAGAACTCGAACTCCTGAATCAGTTAAGTTCTGATTATTCTAGGAACTTTTGAATCTTCAAAGTTTGATCAAAAAACAAGAAATATTGTGTTTCATGAAAATTTTCAATTAGTCAAGTTAAAAAAGATAAAGTTATCTGGAGGTATGTTAATTGTTTCTTTTCAACTTTGATATAATTTCATTTTATATTAAAAATTGTTTCTCCTGACTAATTCATTAAACGAATTGTTCTAGGATGGAAAATTGCTTATTGATTAAGGATTTTTTACCTTTCGCTTAATGGAGGTCTTGCAAAATTATCGTCCAAGAAAAACATGTTATTGCTTCTCCTGGTACAACATCAAAAAGACAAAAGTTCATCTTTTTTTTAATTATGAGGTATAACACTGACGTTTTCTTCATTTAACATGTTTTTACTTAATTTTTAATAATTTCTTTATTATTAATAGGGATCACAAGTTGAAGGTATTATATTCAACAATGACATTCAACGAATAAGCAACATTTTGTAACCATGTAAGAAATATATTATTTCTAATGCCATTGTGAAGCCAATTCCCGCTCAATATCAAACTGAAGATTTGAGAATACAATGGATAATTACAAGAGGCACTATCATTGAACCTGTACCAGATGCTGATAACATCATCCCCGTGAAATTTAACTATACATCTTTTGCCGATCTTATCGACTGTATAAATGACAAGCAAAAATTAGCTGCTTAGACCCTTAATCTATTTCTATATACATTATTCCCAATTTTTTGCTATTATATCTAACTATATTTATATTTAACACATAATAGATATTTTGGCCGTAGTTATTGAAGTCTTAGATGAAAAAGAAATCAACAAAGATGGAAGAAATTCAACTGTGCAAAAATTTGTTATCGTCAACAAAGAGTAGTTTTTATTCTTTGTTATTCTTTATATTTTGCATGAAACTGAAATCAATTCTTTCTTTTTACTGACATTTCTTTCTTTATTAGACAACAAACGATTGTACTGTCGTTGTGGAACTCTTTTGTTATCAACAAGGGCCAACTAATTACTGAATTCTTGCACTCTTATCCAATAATTGTCTGTAGGAGACTGAAAGTGAACTTTTATAAAGGTATTTTTTTTCTTCATTGTAATATTACATTTTATTAGTTATATTTTTATTTTATTTTAAAGTTATAATTCAAAATTTTAGGTGTTGCATTATCAACCTGGTTCGACTCAGCAATTCTTGTTAATCCACTAATGTAGGAAGTTACTGATCTTAAAAATTGGTATTGCATTATCTTTACTCCAACATCTTTTCTCCAAGAATCAATTAAATTATATATCTTTACTTCAACTATCAATAAAATTATATAGAAATTTTATAAAATGTTGATGCTTTCGTATTTATAATTATTATGTTACAAGGCACGAAGAAATAGTAAAGAAATTAAAAACCCTATTAGCGAACGATCCTACATGAGATATAATCCTGATATATCCTTCGAATCTCATCAGAAAATCACCAAAATCATGTTCTTGAAATCTACCAGCAAGGTAACTGCATCTATATATTCTTTTGAAATATTTCGTATTAATTTTTTTATGGAAATCTTACTATGGATTATTTGCAGATATCATGGATTAAAGCTAAAATTTCCTTCCAACACATCTTACAAAAATGTAGTTATATGGCATGTTAGAAATGTTTCCGTTCTACAGCTGCTACTTATGGAGTTCATTCACTTGTAATTATTGCAGAGAAAAACTTACTGCTGAACCTAGGTTTGCTTCTCTTTTCTTTCTTCAATTTATTACTTTTTCCTTTCGAATTTTGAATTTTGGACGTTTTTACTTGGATGTCACCAGTGTAACTTAACAAGTTACACTCCTGACATTTTTACTTGGATATCACGCCTGTGACTTGTTTTTTTTACTAACCCACGAGTGTAACTTAATAACTCACACCCATGAATTTTTTAATTGATTGTCACTGGTGTGACTTCAGAAGTCACACCTATAACTTTTTTACTTCCATGTCAAGGGTGTGAAACTTAACAAGTCACACCTGTGACCCATAACCTTTTTCTTCAAGGGCATGACTTTTCTTCACGGATGACACTCTCTAATGTCACATTGTTTTTTCTTCTTGCCTTCATAATGTCGCAATTATTCATGGCCCTAATACCTTATAATTTTAATGTCCATTTTTTTCCTCCAACAAAAATTTCCTCCATCCATTTTTCTCTTCGTACCTCTGAATTTATAGGTTCGTTTAATATAATTTTTTCTAATTAAGATATATTCTAACTTTAAATATAATGTCCTTTTTTTCTTCCATTCTAACTTTTGATATAGATGTCGATATGACGTGGATTTGACCGACGAAACAGGCACTATCACGACTTCTATTTTTGGCGAGCTAGTTGAAAAACTTTTAAATTTCACTGCTGTTGAAGCTATGCAATATTACAATGAGGTTATATTTTTCGAGATAAATTTTTTACAAGTGCAATTTAATATGAGAACAAAATTATCTTTATATGGCTATATCATTGACAATTGACATTTTTGCATTCCCATAATAAGAACATGGAAGTTCCTCTAGAAAAAGTGTATGCAGAATTAAGAAGCAAAACATTTCTTCTTCATGTCAAACTAACAAACATTCAGTCATCAGATGCAATGCAGCAATTTACTGTTATGTATTAACATGAAATTGATGATGATGAACTACAAAAGGCTTCAACTTCACCCGCAGAAGATGACCAAATTTCAACTGATGATCAACATATTAAAATTACACCTCAGCCTATTTCAAGTATTTGTTATTTCTCATTATTTATTCATTAAGTTTTACCATTTTCATCTTTACCAAACTATGTAAACTCCCTTTTACATTCACTATATTATCATATATTATTTATCTATCTAGCATTTAAAAAAACTTCATGTCACCTTATATATTATGTACCTAATATACTTTGAATTTTAATATCTTTAAGACATATTGCTGAATCTTCTTCATCAGTCAGACAATGTCTTCATAAAAGATTCAACCATATTGAACCTATTCCACAGTCAAATGTAGATATGATCATTAGCAATACCGAATCCACATCGCACTTAAATACAGATGATGATCGCAGTAACAAAAAACCTAAATTTTCATGAGCTATTTTTGTTAGAATAAAATGATCATATGACTTGTGTACCTTTTTTGCTTTTATTTGATATTATCTTAAACTCAATATTTTGAACATCATATCATTCTAGATATAATTCTGATATCCATATGATGGTTTTTTTCTTGTTAATTGTTGGCTGTTAATAATTTTTTATTACTTGCATCGTTAACGATTATTGTTTTTATTAAACTCATGCAAATCCTAAAGTTAAAACTTCCATAAAATCTCAACATATCAAAAGAATAAGAAAATGTTTTCTTTATTTTATGTGTAACAACCCAGATCTCTCGCTTACAGATATTGTCCGCTTTGGGCCTTGGTTAAACTCATGCAAATCCTAAAGTTAAAACTTCCATAAAATCTCAACATCGCAAAAGAAAAAGAAAATGTTTTCTTTACTTTATGTGTAACAGAGCAAATCACCTGCTTACAGATATTATTTGTTTTGGGCTGTTTTTCATAGCCTAATGCACCGGATCCCATCAGAACTCCGAGGTTAAATGTGCTTCAGTTCCAGGATGGGTGACCTCCTAAGAAGGGCTCGGGAAAAGCAAAATCGTGAGGGCTTGGCTGGGCCAAGGCACAAGGCGGACAATATCTATAAGCGGGTGATCTAGGCTATTACAATAGTATTAGAGCCAATATTCGGGCCGGTCGAACCGACAGGTGGCTAGCCCTCCTTTACAGACGTGTTCTCTCGAGCGAGTGTGCGGGAGGAATAAAACCTTGATGGCTAGGCCAAAAGAGGACAATATCTAGATGAGTGGGTGGTGATACTAGGTGTCAACCCAATCCTAAAAGACGCGTTCTCCTGAGCGAGTGTGCGGGAGGAACAAAACTGTGAGGGCTTGGCTGAGCCAAGGCTCAAAGCGGACAATATCTGTAAGCGGATGAACTGGGCTATTACAGTGGTATCAGAGCTAGGACCTGAGTCTATAGGACCGGCTGGAGAGTTAGATTTTCCTTTACAGAAGCGTTTTCCATGGCCTAATGCACCGGATCCCGTTAGAACTTCGAGGTTAAATGTGCTTGGGCAAGAGTAGTTCCAAGATGCGTGACCTCTTGGAAAGTTCTCAGGAAAAGCAAAACCATTAGGGCTTAGCTAAGCCAAGGCACAAAACGAACAATATCTGTGAGTGGTTGATCTGGGATGTTAGAAGTGGTATCAGAGCTAGGACTTGAGTCGGTAGGACCGGCTGGAGAGTTGGACTTTCCCTTACAGACGCATTTTCCATGGGCTAATGCACCGGATCCCATCAGAACTTCGAGATTAAATGTGCTTGGGCAAGAGTAGTTCCAGGTTGGGTGGCCTCTTGGGAAGGCCTTGGGAAACGCAAAACCATGAGGGCTTGGCTGGGCCAAGGCCCAAAGCGGACAATATCTGTAAGCGGGTGATCTGGGTTGTTACATTATGTTTATTTTCTCTTTTTCTAACTTTTCATTCTTATTAGATTTTTTTCACAGCTGTGATTGTAAGTCACAAGCCTGATTTATTTTTTCAAGAGCCACAAGCTTGATTTATATTTTCCACAAGATGTATGATATGATTAATATTTATTATAATATAATCAATTAATAAATACAATTATTTTTCATCATCATTAGTATATTATTAATCATTTACTTGATTAAGTAGTCAATATTATTATATAGTTTTTAAATATACGTGGTTAATTAGAAAAACAAGAAAACAAAAAACAGAGGATGTCA
>JAOSBK010000206.1:15867242-15879737 GCA_027568895.1 Erythroxylum shatona | reverse complement strand
TATTATTATTATTATTATTATTATTATTATTATTATTATTATTATTATTATTATTATTATTATTATTATTATTTTATCCTGTTATTTCAATATACATAATAATTATTTGGGTATATATAGTCACGGTATTAAAATAATTTGAATTACTATAAACTGTTTATTATTACATATATAATGGAGTCACGGGTGTGACTTAAATAAGTCAAACACGTGATTGAGTCACGGGTGTGACTTATTTAAGTCACGCTCATGACTACAACTCCATTTAAGTCACAGGTGGGACTTATTTAAGTCACCCCCATGACTTTTTTCTTCTAATATATATATATTAACAACAATCATTAATGTAGCTAATATTAACATTGACTACTTAATCAACTAGCTATATACTAAATATGTATAATAAATTGATTATATTATAATAACCATTAATCATATCAAAATTAATTACGTTTTAGTAGGACAAAAAATTCTCTTATATGAAATGTATAATAATTCATAATGATTACATTAATTGTTAATACAGCCACATATCGACCAAATATTATTTTCAACAAATTTTTTAAGTATAAACTTGTTTATATTATATCAAAATTAATAATATTTAAGTATATTCAAATTATTTGGCTTAATATAAACTATACTACATATATATATATATATATATATATATATGGCTATATAATAATTAATAATATTAACGATAGTCGTTAATGCAGTAAATATTAACTTGTCACACCCATTAAATAAACCCTGTTAGACCCTTTTGAATTAAGATATCATTTAATTTAAAATTTTTAATAGCAAATTCAAACATCATTTCACTTTCGTTGATGTATATTTGGAATTTTGGTTAAATAAATTCTACTCCTTACCCGCCTAGTGACAAAATCTTATCCATATCTGTAACTCTTTTATGTTTCGGTATTTTCGGGGATACACCGCCCTCAGTTAGGCAATATTTTGAATTTATAGGTCGGCTATTTAAAATGTCAATTTATTTGGTTGTTACTGATGAAATCTGTAAATAATTAATATTGCTTTAATAAACATTTAATATATTTTACATTTTTACAAAGAAGTCTTCCTTTTATTTAAAGTTTGATTTAGAAGGATTACATTCCATTCTTATATAAATTATATATCAATTATATTGAATAAAATATTATTTATCTACCAACATTTAATTGTTAAGTGTATTTTTCCTATCAAATTTAAATTAATTTTAGATTAAATCAATGATAGATTTTTATTTTTTGTTGGAATAATTAACTGATTATTTAAATATTAACATTCACTACTTAATCAATTAATCACATTTTAGTACTCATTTACTTAATTATATATTAATCATTATTAATTGTGACTAATTTAAAATATGTAAGTTAGAATGCTAACAGTGAAAAATTAATCCACAGTATTCATCAAAATGTCCGTTTTCTATTGATCATTTGATGACAAATAAATCACAAAATTTATCTTATGCACCAACAATTCATAATTACATGCACACATAGACTCTGTTCCAAACTGATCCCTCGACTCAAACTCACAATCCGAATTCATCATAGGTTTCTCAATCAGTTTCACCATATCTAGCTCATTATAAGGTTTAAAATTAAAATTTTTGTTTTCAACAACTGACTAAAATTTATCTAACATTCTTTATCAAGTTAGATAAATCTAAAGTGACTCTTTTTTCATCACTTACGTGCTCATTCTTTTTCTTTTCTTGTTTTTTGTTTTTATTTTGCACTCTTTGTTGCTACCATATCTCATTCTTTTCCTTTTTCTTTTGTTTTTTCTCTTTTCTTTCCTTTCTTTTCACAATAATCAACAAACACAGCTAACATTGACAACTGCATGTAATTACTACCATATCTCTTTTTTTTCTTGTTCTTTTCTTTTTCACATTTTTTTGCTCTCTTTTCACAATAATCAAGAAACACAGTTAACATTAACAGCTCCATATAAATGCTACTATATGTCATTGTTTTCCTTTTTCTTTTCTTTTTTCCTCATTTTTTCCTTTCTTTTCACAATAATCAAGAAACATAACTAACATTAACAACTACATGTAATGTATTCTTAAAGTACAGGCACAAAAGAAGCTACTTAAACTATCTTAGGAAAAAACAACATTTATGTCAAAAATCACCACAGACTAACAAGATTTAGAATTAAAAATGAATGCTTTTTACAAACAATGAGTCCGAATACTCCAAAACAGTGGGCTAAACAAATACACAAAACAAAACAACAAATCAAGAATTTTAGATAACTTATAAAGCAGAAGGAGGCGATAGAGGTGTAGATGGCATGCAAAGTCCTTACATCTCCCAAGCCTTGTGGATTTTCTTTTCCAACTTTCGTTGTTGATGAGCTATCAATTGCATTTGTTGATTCATCTGATTAAGTTGCTCTTATGTCTTGTTATAACTATTAGCCAACAATGTGTATACTTTTTCCCAATCACTTCGTACACCTTCTACCTCACTTGATTCATACGAGGGGACAAGACCTGTCGAACTAAAAGCCTCGTCTGAGAACCTAAACTTGACTATAGTACGTGTTCAAGGATCTCGAAGCTCCATCTTATTATGCAACAATATTTCTACACGTCTTAAATATGATACGTCAAAATACTCACAACCAATAAAGGTTAGTTCACTAACATCAATCTGAAAAAGTTGTGCCAAAACACTAGCTAAATAACCCATCCTTATGGATGTTCCCTTCTTTTTCACGACTTGAATCAGAGATTCCGAAAAGAGAGAGAACATGTTAGGTTTGATCCTTTCATCTATTCAATATAATAACGACAACTCCTTAACGAATCATTTGTTGCTTTGAATTTTTCGAACACAGCATGACACATAAACTTATGCAGTAGTAATCAATCAGGAAGGACAATGTGAGCGTTCGACGCCTTGTGAGCATCAAACTCAGGTAAGTCCGTTAAAAACTTCCAATAAATTGTAGTTAAAAAGTTCTAACGACAACTCTCTACCTCTGCCTTAAAAAACTAGAAAAGCTCATATAACAACTTCTCGTCCAAACTAAAGAGCTAACCTTATAGTCTAAACCAAAAATTCTTAGGTTTATTCAATTCAAACTTCAATGAAGTGAAGCACTCTAATGTAAGTTCACAAAAAATGGGATAATCCATCTGGACAAATTGTCCCCAACCACCTCTATTAGACAATGTCATCACTTTATCTTTCAACCTTTCTTGTTCTAAGACTTCAAAATTGAAATATTGGGGCGACAGAATCGATCTCCTTTTAAGAGCACAATACCTCAACCCTTCTTTCTACGAATAAATAGGAAAATGAGCGTCATAATAGGCTGCAATGTTTACACCCATTTCACTTCTTAGCTCAGCTTCAATATCTTCAACAGTTTTCTTCGATCTTGAAGCCATAATGGCGTAAAAATCTACAAAAAATACCCAAAGAAATGTGACTGATTTTACAACCCTAAAAAATGGGAATGCAAAAATTAAGGGAAAAAAGGAAAAATGAAAACAAATGAACTAAAATCTCCGCAAATGTCAAGCTTTTGATCAAAAATTTTAGCAAACTTACAAAATTTTATAGAAACTTGAAACAAAATCACCTAAATATGTGAAAAGAGGGTTGAACGAGAGGAAACTAGGAAGAGAGGCGCGCAAAAAATATAGAAGATCTGTTTTACTGTGCTTTTCATATGCGCCGTTGTGACTGACATATAACTAACAATAATCATAATAATTAATATTTACATAATTAACAATTAATTAATAATGTGAATCACTCAAAACATGTAATAATTAATTATTATAAATAACGGTAATAAAAAATTAATAATTTTTAATAGCAAAAAATATAGTAATTACTAATCAGAAAAAATTAATTCAACATAATTACTACATTATTCTAATACTATGGTTCCAATCGATTATATTAAATTAGGCAATTCAAAATTATATCTTTCTTATGTAATCCTACATTGGATGAACTTAATTATATTAAAAAATTTATAATTAATTGAACCTTGCCACTCTATGGTTCATTAAAAATAAAATAATGAATTATATGTTGATAATCTAATTATACTTATACTTAAATAATAGTGAATGAATTAATTTTGATTTAATTAATACTTACTATTAATTAAACGATTAATTATATATAATAGATATAATGATGTTACTATATATGTTTAATATAAAATCATCAATAATAATAAACAGTTAATATTAATTCATCCCATTTTAATATACTTACATCATGGTTAAATAATTAATTTTCATCTGATCAAATAACTATATAAAATATATATAAGTTTACCGTGATTAAATAATTAATTTTGATCTAATCAAATAACTATATAAAATATATATATAAGTTTTCCCTCGAAGTCGTGATCGTGCTGGGTTAGAGGAAAGTCGCGATCATGCTCCAGACCCTAGAGGAAAGCTGCAATCATGCAGAAGCACGATCGTGATTCTTCTTCTCTTTCCGAACCTGCACTTTCTTTTTCCTCCTCCTCCTTTCTTTTCATCTACTCAAACCATCATCTCTTTAACTACTTATCATATCAAAATTCATTCATTCATTTTTATTAAATATAATAAATTACATACCAATAACTATTAATAATAACTGAATCAATTAGTTATATTCTAATAACTATTTATCGCATCAAAATTTATTATATTTAAGTTTATTAAAGTAATACGAATAATATAATGTCTTTTATATAGTTCATAGATCATGTTATAATACTATTTATTATATCAAAATTAACTCATTTACTATTGTTTAAGCATATTTATATTATAATATGAAAAAATCCCACAAAAATATCCTATTCATTGAGAAAAAATCAATCACCCCTGTGAGAAGCATTTATATTAAAATTTTATACTTTATTCATTGCTCAAAGTAATAATGTTCATTCATTAAAAAATTTAAATATTTCATTAATTAAATTTAACCTGATAGGATTATTTCCATAATTTAATTTTTATTAAAAAGAATTACGTAGCTATTATTTAATTAATTATAGATATTTAATTGCTGAATATATGAAATACTGGTTTATACTGGTTTATTCTTTATAATTTTATTTTATTTGTATAGTTAAGAATTAATTAAAAAAATATTGAGCAAATGTCACGGGTGTGACCTAAATTATCACGCCCTTTTTTAGAATTAAACACTTTATATTAATTTTTTATTATTTAAATATACTTAAATATGATTAATTTTGATATTATTGCTAAATATTATTGAAATTATTTTACTTATTAAAATATAGTTACTTTAGTAAGTTGTCAATATTACTATTTCGTGTATAAATTACTGATTAATAATAATTATTAATTTTTATATAGTTTATATAACTAAAATAATATATTTATATATTATTTCAATATACTTAGATAATAATTAATGAATTTATTTTGGTTTCATGAATAATGGTATATAATAATGATTAATAATAATACTATTTAAATATATTATAGTGAATACTTATCAAAATCTAATTAATTAATATAATAATTATTAATGATTATTTCTATATTATTAATTGTTTGATTTCTTAAAAGATAGTTAATTGATTAAATAGTCAATATTAATATCCGCTATATTTTACTACATTCATGATTTTTGTTAATTATTACTAATTATCATATAGTTTATATATATATATATATATATATAGTTAATTAGAATAAAAACAAATAGGATGTCGCGAGTGTGACTTAACGTGTCACACCCATGAAGAAACATCACAGCTGTACTTCTTAAGTCACAGCCGTGAATGAGAGTCGCGGGTGTGACTAAAGATGTCACACCCGTGACATATACCTTCTCAAATTTTAAATACCATGTTCACGTATTAATCTACCAGTGTATATTTAGAATTTCACTCCATTTTTAAAATTTTGTAATTTATATATAATTAACTTACTAATTTAATTATAGTTGCAAAATGTTAACTACCCAGATAATTCTCTCCCATGCCCAGATCTTAACTTAGATTTTGTCTCCTAAGAGAAGGAAAATCCATATCAAATTGATTTATTAATTAAATAATTGTAAACGAATATAAACTTAATTAGCTTATTCTCATTTTACTACTAATCTTAATGTTACATCTTTATTATTTCCATATAAACTTGAACATAGTCGCACCAATGAATGATGAAAATTTAAGGATTCACAACACTCACGAGTCATGGGTGTGACTTAGATCAGTCACACTCGTGACTGGTCATGTCAAAGTTACGGGTGTGAGTTAAATAAGTCACACCTGTGATGGATCATGTTAGCCTATCAATTAACATAAACACAACAAAAACTTCCACAACAAAAACAGAAATACCACATAAACATCGAAACTCACAATTATATAGTAAAGTCAAGCTATTCAAAAATTGAAATTTTCTACTCACGGAATAAACATTCACAATACATGTATAAACATTTTTTTTTCTCTTCTTAACAATGGCACGCCATCCCTATCCTTCTCTTTTCTTATCTTCTTCTTCTTCTTCTTCGCACCGTCCTCTTTATCAACAATTAGATTAAGAACATCGAAGTCGATTTCTAAACCCTCTAATTTTGTCTTCTCTTTCTTCTTCCAATTTTGTCTTCTCTTTGTTGTCCTTTTTTCTTTACAAGAGCATTCTTAAAGAGAATTAATAATATTCAGTTATCAACAATTACGTCAAATTAAGATAAGAAAAAGAAACAAGCATCATTAAAAACATTCAACCATAAAAGCACAAACACAAAAAATCACATTAATAATAACAACAAATTATTTTCTCATTCAATGATTAAAGATGTTAAATGATGATTTTCACAAACACAACATAAGATTTTAAAACTCATAATAATTCGTGAACAAATCATTACTCACATGCACAATCATGATTGACAAGTTCATCAACTAAAAGACCATTAATAAGTGTGATAGACACTCACTCAATTATCCCTTTTTTCCACTCAAAGGTCAAAAACAGTCACTCATTTTTTATTTCATGTTAAACATCAACCATAAGCTTGCTAGCTAATCCACTCTTCACTACTGTATATCTAACACATGCATTAGTCCAAAGGTCTTTATTTTGGTTGTAAAGAGGCCTTGGTAAAGGTATGGAAAAGATCAAATTTAGCTTAAAACCAAAGGACTAATTGAGTATTTAAAATGATACATACCAATAAAATCTAAAAAACATTATTTTTTTCTTCTCAGGAATCTCCTTTACTTTTACAAACAACCATTTTACCTCTTTTTCTTTTTTTCCTTCCCTTTTTCTTTTTCCCTGCCATTTTCTCCTTCCTTTTTTCCTTTTTTCTCTTTTTTCTTCAGTTGATATGATTTTCTTTTTTACTAAATCCACAACATCATTTTCTTTCTTTTTTTCCCTTTTTCTTTTTCTTCTTCAATTGACACCATTTGTTTTTTTTCCCGTTGTACAACAACATATATACCTTTTTAAATGCCCAACTTGACCTTATGGTGGGTATAATAAAAGCAGCAAAAAATAAAAGACAAAACTCATGTTTCAGGTTTTAACTAAAAAAGGTTCCATGCAAGCTCAAAGGGGTTTACTAAGGATAATATCATGGTGGCCTTTTAAGTTTACATGTTATATTCTAAACGCCTTCATCATTTTAATGCATGCATAAGATTATGTAGTCTTGATTAGTATGTGCACGCAAGTTTTAGATTTGTTTAACATGAAAAAATACTCTCAATAATGAATACATTTGATTGATCTCAAAACCTTGTCCAAAGAAAGTGTCATTCATCTATCACAACAAGCTAATACCCTTTTAATTGAAAGCCAGATCAACCAACTCATGCATGCAGATATACTTATTCACTTATATTATGGATTTATAACCCCGATTAATTTCAATCAATAATCACACATCTTTAACTATTAAACAGAAAAATAACACAATACGTACAACAATCATACTCAACGTCATAGAAAATTAAATCAAAGATCCAGCATACAAACATCACTAAATAAATTGAACAATGAAATAAAACAAATCTATTCATAAACAATCAAAATTATAAAGACAAATTAGAAATACGATACTAAGATGGAGGCAAATGCTTTCTAAAATGAGGATTCAAATTTCCTAACAAATCCTTCATCTCTGCATTATCTACCTCAATCTTTTGAAACCTCTCATCCGGCCGCCGTTCAAAAACAATAAGTTGATTCATTAATGATTGATATTCAACAGAAGTAGGTGCAATGGTAAATTGCATTCCTTCATGTATAGAACAACCTTCCCTTTGCATACCTTTACCTCTTTCACACCAACTGCGCACTAGTTGAAGGTTCGGTTGCCTTGTCACTAATAACAACATAATGATCACCTTACCGCTTCGCAATCTTCATTGACACCAAAGACTGTAAGTCTAAACTAGAATTCCCTACAACTAACTGCATACTTATTATGTCTGTTATTAAACATAAATGCTCTGTAATTCGAGTCACAAATGCCCCAACTACTATTTTCCCAACACTAGCTTTCACTACATCCATCATATGCTCACTTAACCACAAACCAGCATTAAACTCTTTGCCATGCACCATACACCACGACACAAATAATTCATTTTTAGAAACTGAACCTTGACTATCTCCTCTACCAAATATTGTGCAAGGTAAAAACCTATGAAGATAGCGTAAACTAGGATCCACTAAAGCTGACAATTTAGACCTACCCAAAGAATACCCATTTGTTGAATTTGTAATTTGACTCCAAATTTCTCTAGGACTAAACTCAACATCATAACCATATAACTCACTATGTGGAAATCCAAATATATCATTCAACTCATTTAGACCAACAACATGCATCCTATTCATTAATCTGAATATCAAATTAATCACAATGCCATCTTCGTTATAGGTAAAAATTAAAGTTGATAACAATTCTAGAGTTAATTCAACTTATGAATTTTTCCTAAATTTTGCAAATGTGTCCCATCCTATGTTATGCAATAATTCATTGACTCAATTTGCAATTCCTAACTCAATTATAGCTGCATGATCAATAAATCTATTTGGAATAAACGGACGATCTTTTAGACTTAGATTCCTTGATTGGTTCTCAGCATTGTTAAACTAAAGGCAAGGATTACTAGTATTAGGGACATTGCCCACTTCAGAAGATGAAGATGCTCTAAGTCTCATACGAGGCATGATCTAAATAACAATCAAAAATCAAAATATATTCATTAATCTCAAATCAAGATATTTTTGAATGTTAACATTTCAATCTAAATCACCAAGCATCACCATAATTTTCTCAATCACTTCATTCATCAAACTCCTACATCTTTAGAAAACATTAACTTTCAATTCATTCTCAATCTAACCTAGTAAACTTTCTATTATAACTCAAACCAAACAAATTTACCCTATATGTAATGTTAACATAAAAATAGTATAAAATATAACTCACTAATTATTCAAAAAACCATATTGCTAACAAACTATTGGAACATGATTGACTTAGTTCAAATTTCATCCCAACATTTGGATGAAAGGGTAGATATCTTGTCATGGATACCTCCAATTACTTAGTTAACTGATCATTTGTGCTGCCTACAACAACTGCTTCTAACGTTGACCCATTATTTATATCAAAATTCATGGAGTAGAATTTATTTAAAACTTAAATTTTTAACTTTTATAATTTTTCCCATTTCCAAATCAATATGCATTAATAAGCCACTTATGAAACTAAACTCTTAACTTTAAATAATTTATCAGCCGGCGACAAAATTCAAATAGCATTGGTGAAGTTTCTCAAGGATAAAATTTTTGCATCAATGCAAATCTAGCATTTCTATTCATGCTTACACACACCCATACCACAATGCTCAGTGTCTCTTTTTAATCAGATTTATGAATCGTTGTTTAAAATAGAGGTAAAGCTGAGTGAAAATACACCGGCTAAATCTACATTTGAGATATCAAATTACCAGCATCAAAAAGGATGTTCTTTCCTTCTAAATGCAACAACTAAAGATAATTAACCATAAAGATGTAAACTGTAAGAGATTACCTGATTACCAACTTCGAAGGGATGCAACTGACAGAGCTAAAGACGATGATAAGAGCAGCTAAACTCCCATGAAGATTCGGACAAGATGGTTTCAACCGGAGAAGACAAAAGGATGATTCAATGTCTAGAGACTGCGTCATTAAATCACAGTTAGGTTAAAAACTCCTAACTAGGTCCACACCCCATAAATTTTCTTAAAAACTTTTTCTCATATTTTATTTTAACTAACCCACTCACGCCTGTGACTATTTTAATATTTATTTAAAATTTTTTACTCACCAATAAAATTTATTTTTTAATGATAATTATTTTACTATCTTTCACGCAAAAACAGACTAATTAAATTTCAATTGACAAAAAAATATTTATTTAAAATTTGCTTAATTTAAATTAACTTTGTTAGATTCTTTTAAATTTGTTACTTGACTTAATAATTCACGTTTAATTTAAAATAAAATTAATATTTTTGTTAAAATAAAAAAATTTGCGCTTAAAATATGTTATTTATTTCAAATTTTCTGTCACGGACATTGTGAACATTTGTAGTCATGTGTGTTACTTAAATAAGTCACACCGTGACTCAAATCCAATTGTACTCACGGGTATGAGTTAAATAAGTCACACCTGTGACTCAATTAATACTTATTAGGATATAATTATTAATTCAATTTTTATTAATTATTATTCGTATATAATTTATCATTTGATCTATTCATATAATTAATACTTATTATGATATAATCAATAAATTATATAAGATATATATATATATATAATAATGTTATTATACATACTTAGTATATAATAATGAATCATAATTAACAATTAATATCAATACATACTATTTAAATATACTATAATTTTATATATATATCTAACACTATTATTATACATATTTAATATATAATAATAAATTTTAATAAACAATTAACATCAATACATACTATTTAAATATACTATAATCATTGATAATTATTTAATTTTTATATTATTATTAGTTATTAGAATATAATAAATAAATTCGATTTTTATTAATAACTATTAATATATGACTTATTGTTTTATTTGTTAAAATATGGTTACTTCATTAAGTTGGCAATTTTAATATTTCGTATATATCTTACTACACTGATGAATATTTTTAATTATTATGAATTATTATTGTAATTGCCGAAAAACATTTCGAAGCTCACGATCTTGTAGGTGCATGATCGTGACTCCGCAAAAGCACTTCCGAACTAACGATCGTGTAGGTGCACAATCGCGACTCCAAAGTTATACAAAAGGAAAGGTGTCGCAAACACCTTTGCTTCTTTTCAGCATAACTTCTTTTCCCCTGACCTCCAAATGAAATGCCATTTGAATCAACAACGAAATTTTAACATTTTCATTTTAATTTTTCACTTTTAGCATTCTAACTTACATATTTTGAATTAGTCACAATTAATAATGATTAATATATAATTAACTAGATGAATACTAAAATATAATTAATTGTTAGGAAAAATACACTTAATAATTAAAAATTGATACCCAAATTTTTTTTATTCAATATAACTAATATATAATTTATTTACTATTTAAGTTACAATTCATACATTGATTACCTATTAATGTTAATATTACTATACATTTTACTCCATTATTGATTACTATTAAGATTATTAATTGTTATATAATTTATATATATATTAGTTGTTGATTACAAGAAAAACAAATTTAAAGAGGAATGTCCACGGGAAATCACACTCAACAATATTCTTACAGTTACTCAGGCCTGTGACTAACAGCCAGAGGCAAGATTTTTTTTGGGTCCCTTTTTTACTGAATGTTTTTCCTCTTATAATATAAATATGCTTATAGTTAAATAATAGTTGATGAATTTATTTTGATATAATTAATAATTATTATAATATATCGATTAATTATATATAAATATGTATACTAAGGGTTTGGTTTTACTTCTGTTTTTCTATTACAATTTTCAGTTTCAGTTTCCGTTTTCAATTTTTTGTTTCTATTTTTCTTTCAAATAAAAACAAAACTTATTTAGTTGTTAATATTAATGTAGTTGTATTTTTATCACTGATAATAATTATATTTTAAATAAAACATAAAGATAATTTTAATTAAATAAATTTATTTAATCTCTTATATAATATTTATTGGCAAATTATTAATAAAATATGTTATTTTAATAAAATAAATAATTTATAAATAAAAATTTTATTTATAAATCAATATTTATTTGAAATATATTTTAATTATAAAATGAAATTTTATTTGAATATTTATATATTTTTAATTTAATTATAAAATTTAATTATTCATAATTTTATTGATAATAAATTTAAATTTATTAAATATATAAATATAATGTTGAATTAAATTATTCATA
>JAOSBK010000206.1:15830917-15843802 GCA_027568895.1 Erythroxylum shatona | reverse complement strand
AAGATCAATTTACAAAAGTTAAACGATGAAGCTTAAAAATGCAAAGCATGCTTCTTGCGACCGTATTCGAAGGAATGAGGAAGAAAGCACAAAGTTAACCTAGAAAAAGACTTACCCAAGAGTGGGTCTCTCCTTTGACTACAAATCGAAGAAAAATCATAAACCAAATTAGTTAACAAGCTCTACTTTATAGATAATTACTAGCCAAGGTTGAATTCAAGCAGACACAAAAACCACCAGAACAGAGTAAAATCCAACAAAAAATAAGAGATTCATAGTTCAGGCAGATCTAAAATCTGGACTACCCACAAACCAAAAATGATCACTAGTAGCAAAAACAAAAAAAATCAAACTTTATCCTAAAAACAAGAAAGCCAACCGGAAATCAAGAGGAAGCCACCTCTTACCAGATGATCTTTCATCGACAGTGCCACTTTGTTCCTTTTCTACATCAGGGTTGAACTCCTCCATGGTACCAAAATCGACTTCAAACCTTCTCTCCATTTGGTCTACACTCCTTCGTTGATGCGTGGGAGTGAACGAATGAAGCAAGGAAACGAGATCGCATGAGGGTGAGATGGTGAGAGAAAACGAGAGTAACGCAACAGAAGGGGGAAGAAAAATCTGGAAAAAACGAGACACAATAGACTTAAGAGTAGCAAGGGCAAAATGGAGAAAAAACCAAAAAATAATAGCTGATGGGGGTAAAACGCTCCTATAGAGGAGCTAGTTGAATATTAACTAGTTGGGTTGAATCAGCCAACCCAACCAGCTGTTTACCAAACAAAATTTTTAGCTTCTTTTCAAAGTCAACAAGCTATGAAGAGTTGATCAACTCTTCACCCAACGAGGCCATAATAATATAACCCATTAAATTAACAAGACATTATTACTACGCATTTGCAGATTATTACTCCGCTAGTCTATCTCATAAATATCAATAAGCTCCACTGAGCTGTAGCGAGAGATCTCCTTAAGAACTCCCTTATCACCACCACCAATAACTAGAAACTATATCACATTATTTAATAAAATAAATCAAAATTCATTATGTAAAGTTATGGAGTCGTATTGGAGATGATTATGATACTTGCATTTTACTAGAGCACATTGGAACAAACATACATCAAATTAGAATCACAAAGGAGATATTAAGCAGCAATATCTACCGATTTCAGAGATGGGATCAAACAAAGAGGAAGGTAAAAGCCATCATTTCCATGTAAGCAAATCCACCTTTCTCCATCAACTGAACAATTCCATGAAGAACAAGTACTTTTCCATATGCCAATGGATATAAAGAGGTAAATTTGTAGCCAAATCACAATAGTAACATAATATATACACATGAAAAGTGGCAAGTAGTTAAGAGTTCTTTTGATCTCATGGAACCAGAGATGACTCTAAAAAAAGTTGAACCTCAAAAACCAGTATCTCTCAATACTACGACTTTCCTTTGTATATAATTTGCTTTACTTCTAAGGAAAAAGCTTCTCCTGCAAAAGTTTGGGATGGTTCTACCTCTTAAGTTTCTATGGCTTTAAATGCTTGTCAATCCTATTTTACGAAAAATTCCAGATCAAACAAGCAACAATGGAAGATTGGGGAATTCAAGTACTTGGCATCAAACTAGTGAATAATGTTTTCCTCGTCATCTTCCTTTCTGTGATTTCATACTGATGTGATAATATATAGACATAAATCAGAAAACTTCTACCTAATTCGTTTCCACTGACGACTTAGAATATCAAAAACTCTACCTTATGGGTCTGTTATATTGAAAAAACAGACCCATAAGGTTCTCAAAGTCAGTTTGACCCATTTCTGCTGGAGTAGAAAATATCAAAAACTCCAGTTTTTCAGCATGCCCCCCGCTGCTTTTGTGATTAACGGCGTTTTTTCTTATTTGACGGTTCCAATTCCAGTTCACTTATTTTCATAGGTAATTTAAATTTTAAAATCTTAAAATAAATATATAAATCAGGTTTTGGGGTTTAAAAGCCAAAATTAAGAGGTCAACACATAGCTGTCATATTCAATAAATTTCAATTCACATATCCCATTGTATCTTATTTTCCTATTAATTTAAACATATTAATCACAAACCCAATACTACTCTTTAGTCACTAAAATTAATCGATTGGAAATTGTTATGATTATTATATTAGTCAAACATGGGAACATTGTTCTGTATTACTTCTTTACCAAACTTAGAGGTGCCGTGAGGAGAAAGAAAAGAAACCGACCGTAGGAAACACTCCTGGGTCCCACATAACTGAACAAGTCTTGGAAACGCGAAAGTCCTCACATGAGGGATTCTCAAGGCGATTATTTTAAGCTTAGTTTATGTGTGGACATATGCTAACACCAATGGCTTGTAATTGAAGAGAGGCATAATCCGAGTCAAATTCAATTCCAAAGTGGGTCGTCGTCTCCCATGAATGAAACTTCGTAAGAATCAGATACGCCAACAAACACAGCGTAATGCGGCTAAGGCCACTCCTGTCCTAATTAGAACCATCTCTTTAGCAGATTGGACAGTCTCTTTTAGTAAGAGAAGTGGGATATGATGCCTGCTGCAGTAAACCTGGACGCTGAAATAGAGGGCTTGTCACTCTTGTCTGATGAAAATGAAGAAAGCCAACATCTCCCTCAAGTGTATATACAAGGAGGAGCAAAGAACTCTCTGTATATAACAGCCAATCAACATGATGATCAATGTCTTGATGAAAATGCTAGTACCGCACACCAAATTAGTCAAGGTTCCATCTTTTGTTCTTTTCTTTTTCAGTTCTAGGAAACAGGGGGTGTTTCCACTTTCTCATGTCCTGCGTTAGACCTAGGTGCCGCAATCTACGAACAGGGGCTTTTGGGGTTGCTGTACACTGTATAGTATAATAGGGATTTCATATGTAATCTTTGGTCTATTGACTCTTTTAGATGCTTCATTAGTCTGGATCATGCCTAGATAATGAGTTACGCGTATCAACTGCTTCTATAGTTGGAAGTGAGGAATAGGACCACTGCATCTTCTGCAAGTAATAAATTTCGATGCATAAACAGTAACTGGAAATGTCTTTCATAAAAACTATCCTCTCCAAGCTTCGCCTTAGGCCGACCTGGATACTCGGGTCAGCGAGGACCGTTGCTAGACTCTCTGTATCCCAGGCTCCTCTTCATTCTTTAACTGGGGCACGTTTCTTGTCTGTCTATGTGGTTGCTTCCCAGATCTGGCCTCTTATGGTCCAGATTTGAAGTTCTTTGGTCCCTCAAGTGTTTCTTTTAGATCTAGTGTAGTTTTCTTCCAGATATGGTGTTGTATTCTGCTAGGTTTTTGTTCAAGTTGACCGGCCCTCCTTCGAAGTATTTTTTCCTTTGTTTCCCCTGGCTTTACCACGGTGCTTGTACTCTGTAATTTAGGCGCCAGAGTTATCTTGTTATGTCAATAGCTACACTCGTTTAACGGAATGAAATTTAAATTCATTAAGAAAACTGTAATCCGTTTATATGGGTCCATGGATGTGGTTTTACTTTGAGAGGAACATTAGGAAATTCACAGCCTTCTACGGAAAAATTGAATTCAACTGGACACAAGCTCATCATTCTTGAATCATTGGAGGATATAACAAAGGCAAATGTTGCATAATTCTCCATGATACCGCTTTTTCTGTCACGAATGAAAATCAAATGTAGAATCAATCATTTGAAATACTTCTTTATTTCTGTTTGAATTTTGCAGAGTCATGGGTACATGCATGCGCTGTTCTTACCACTTGTATCAACAGTGCTTATATACTGGGTTATTCTGAGATCATTATGGTTCACTTAGGTTGGGTATGTGGTGTAGTTGGTTTAATTGCAGCCACTACACTGTCATTATACGCAAGTGGACTTATTGCGAAGCTCCATGAATATGATGGGAAGAGGCACATTAGATACAGAGATCTTGCAGGGTATATTTACGGTATGGTCTAAAGACAAAACAACATAGTTTTTAGCAATTCCTGTTTTTTAGTGTCATAATGTGACTGCTACATGGCAAATATGCTTTATTGTGGTTTCTTCATTAATTGTGTTTTACTGGGCCTTTCATTACAGGGAAGAAGGGTTATTATACCATTTGGATACTGCAATACCTTAATCTTTTCATGGCTAATATTGGATTCATCATTATGGTTGGTTCAGCTTTTCAGGTAGAAGGAAATCACAGCACTTGGCTTTCATCAATTTGTAACACCCTGGTTTTATATTCTGAATGTATTTACTGTGTCTAGTGGAAGAGTAGCGTTGATAAGTCTGGTTCTTCTCACGATTCTACAAGCATGTGAATATTATAGAGAAAATTCTAGAGACACAGAATATCTAATCTTGAGTGCATTTTAGAGTTTCAGTGTAGATTGGTTGGATCAGATCAATTTCGGTGGTGTATTGAAGAGGTGAATCAGTATAATTAGGGGATCTGTAGCTCATTTGGGATTTTTTTTTAGTGAATAGTTAGAGTATGAAAATTATACGTAAATTTACTCCCATGCAAGAGGCATAGATTGTCATAATTGAGTTTTTTGTTCGGTCGGCATGCTCTTGAACTTGATACTTGTGGTAATACATTCTATCTTGCTTGGTTGTTGTTTATATTCTCTGGTGAAGTGCACAATCATGATCTTTCTTTGTGTTTGTTGTAATTCTATTTACTTGACATGCAGGGTGTATATAATCTTTTTAGGGATGACAATGCACTGAAGCTCTCACAGCGCAATCTCATTGCAGGGATTGCATGTTTCATACTTGCAATTATGGTTCCTCATTTGTCAGCTATGGCAGTTTGGTTGCGCCTGTCGGCAATTTTTACTGTGATATATGTTGTTGTAGCACTTGCAGTCTCCATAGGAGATGGTAAGTTCACTGCAGCATTATACATTGAAAACTTGGATAAGTAATTGACGTGGTTTATCTGAATGTCAGTTGCACAAGAGCAAAGTTTCGTGTCTTTTTTATATTTATTGGTCCTCTCTCTAGCACTTCATGTGAATGCAATTGACTCTTCAGTTGATGAATTGCTTGTGGTTTTGCTGAAATGGCTTCTTTAGTGTACAAGCTTATAGAGTATTTAACTTCAGATTCATGTGTATACTTTTGTAGGAGTCAAGGCACCGCCCAGGGACTATAGCATACCTGGAACATTGACAGGAAGAATCTTTATGGCAATACTGGCTATTTCCAATTGTTTTGTTCCGTTTAGTACTGGCATGATTCCTGAGATACAGGTTGCCCATGAATTCAAATCCATCAAAGTTATCAAAGATTATCGCTTGTTATCTTAAAATTATTAAAGAAAGAAAATAATAATTGTGGCCTTTGAAAATGGATCTGCAGTTGATATATATTGATTTTTATTTTAATAATTTTACAAATCAGAAGTTAAAAACCCTTCTGTGATTATTGCTACTTCCAGTTTTTCTCCTTTTTCTGTTTCGGTCTGAGTCTTTGCTAATCTCTGTTTTAGAAACAAACTAATTAGAACATCTTGTAACAGGCAACTCTGAGAGCCCCAGCTACTGAAAACATGATTAAAGCGCTGTGTGTGCAGTTTACAGTTGGAGTTATACCAATATATGCAGTTATCTTTATCGGGTATTGGGCTTACGGATCATCAGCATCATCTTATTTGCTTGATAATGCCAGTGGTCCTACTTGGGCGAAGGCATTTGCCAATGTTGCAGCATTCTTCCAAGCAACCATTAATTTTCATGTACGATTTATCCATAACCTGCACTTTTTTCCATTTTTGATTCTTCTTGTTCAACTTGTTTACTATTTTTCATATAAAAGCTTCTGCACTTTGCTTGGAGGCTAATAATTAACATGGTTCTCGTTTAGATATTGGCATGTCCATCATATGAGTACTTTGATACCAAATATGGACTTAAAGGAAGTGCATTGGCAATTCGGAACTTGTTATTTAGAATCACCATAAGAGGTAGCTACCTGCTTGTTACTTCACTGATAGCAGCTCTTCTACCATTCTTCGGAGACTTCATTGGCCTCATTGGATCCATTTGTGTCCTTCCCCTAACATTTGTTATACCCAACCACATGTACCTGGTGGCAAAGAGAACCAAGCTTAACTCCTTACAGAAGCTATGGCACTGGTTTTTTATTATCATCTTTAGCGTCATGTCGGTTTCTGCAACAATTGCATCTGTGAGGCTTATTGTGATAGATTCCAAAACTTAAAAAGGTTTTTTGGAGGTCAAATTGATTAATAGTTCCAGGTTTTTGGTGGGATTGAAATCCCCTCATCCCAGAATCCAACTTTCGAGATTCTTGTTTTGTAATCTCTCGTTGTATCATTTACCTCCCCCTTTTTAGGCCCTAGCAAAAGTAGAAACAGGGCAAGGGAGACTTTACAGAGGATACGGCACTGGTTTATGTTTTTCATCTTTAGCATTATTTCAGTTTCTGCTACAAGCATCCACCGTCGGCATCGCAGGCTAAGATTGAGTTTCAACATTCCAAATTAATAATAATTAAGTTATTAGTTTATGACTTTTAAGATATACATTATTCAATTATCATCTCACGTTTATAATAAAAAAGAAAATAAAGAGTTTAAATAATATAAAAGTTATGAAATAAAGAGTTTCTACTCACTTTTATATTAAAAAAAGAATAAATCTTCAATTATTTATTGGATACTTGTTTAATTAAAATTCTGTAAAACGAAACATTATTTTACTACATGATTGATAGCTAGAGAGATATTTTATGTCGTCATATATGATATATCTTAATAAAAATTTTAAATTATTTGTCATTAAAGCAAAATAGCAAAAATATCACATGTAAACCTTATTTTCCTTTTGTAGAGACAAAATCTAAAATGTTTTTTAATTCTTCGTAAGTTTATTTTATAACTGTGATATTTGATTAAAAACCTATGCACTTCAATTTGTGTAAAATTGAATTTCTTCTTTGTTAATTTTTATTATAAATTTTAATTTAAATTGATAGATTAGTATAAAATAAATTCAAATTAACCAAAGTAGTTAATTTAGAGTACGTGTATATGATTTGATTTAGTAAGATTTGATTTGGTTTGAAATATAAATTCTTTTTACGTTAATGCTTAAATTTTTTTTTTCAAACTTTCAGTTCAATCCCCATCTTAGACTATCTCTTTTACTTTTTATAATTTATACTTTCCAAATTTAATTATGATGTAACTCTGATTAACATATAGGGTGGATTTGATTTGTTCAACAAATACTAAATACTCTTCTTCAAGTTTGGTTTAATTAAAAAAGAATTTAACATACGAGGAATCAAAGACCAACCAATTTTTTTAATAAAAGTAGAATTTATACTCTACTAGGGTATTTAGACCCTAATTATACTTTTTGAAATATTGCTAAGTAAATTCTCATAACTATTATCATTAAGTTCAATTAAAGATTTCTCTGAATATTTAACACTAATCAACTTGAACTTGGAATGGTAGTGGGTTAGTTGGATTTGAGCTTATAGCTCAATGTTTGTTTGAAGCCTGATTGAGCTCAAATAGTCTAAGATTCATCCTAAAATGAGAGTTGAAGCACTATGTTTTCATTAAAGAGTTCTAACCCTGTGTCACTTAATCTTATCCACATATTAGTATAAACTTTATATAAATACGTGAATAAGACTTAATAGAATAAAATAGAAACTGGTTAATTAGAACAGAGAATTTGATAACCTAAAATGATACAATTAACTTGATTTGAACCTAAATTGTCATCTCTATCATGAGCCCTAGTGTCTTTGTCAAGAAAATCCTAGCCTTTGCAAGCCTACACTCCTAAGTTTAGTTCAATAGGCCTACTATGAATTCAGTTGACATCATTTCTGTCATTTAAGAAAATTTCTGACATGTTTTGATATTTTTACTCAAAAAAATCTTAAAATACATGAGTTAGTACCACCTTTAAAAAGAAAAATGGACACCTAACAAAACAACTCATTCGCCAATGTCTTGATTAAATAAAGGTGTTTAAAGGAAAATAGTAGAGATAACACATCAAGCAAGAACAAAGATAGATTCCTTTACAAAAATCGAGAACTAGGAAATTAGACAGAGAACCACGCCCTACTTTACTTAAGAGGTAATTTACATAATTATAAAAGTACATTAAAAAAAGTCAAGAACCTACATTAGAAGGTGCTCATATAAGGAAGTATTACTATTATATATATCCTTATATATATATACCAAATGCTTATATTTCATCATTTTTATGCAACCAAAATGAAAAGAAAGAAGCAAAATGAATGTTTCAACTTTTAATAAAATTTAAAGGAACACGATTTTAATACATAAAAGTTTATTTAAATGATTATGTTTGAAAGTGTTAGAATTTCATTGATCTTTAAGCTCTGTTTAGCCTATAAAGTTTTATTTAAGTCTTCAGTTTATATGTAGTCTACAAATATCATGAAAGTTTAATCCTCAAAATTTCACTAAGCTTTAAAAGTCTTATTTAGACTTTATATTATCATAAGGTGAAAGCGACCAATCTCGCCTATAGTTTCATTATTTTTTTGTACTTTAAAAATCTTGCAAGAAGTCCATATATTTAATAAAATGTCCCTTTTGTTAACCTGAAATTTTTAAGACATAAGAACAATTAGTAAATCACATAGGTGATATGTATTAAAAAATGAATGAATGAATTATATTGATTTATATATTTAAATATCATTACTTATTTTAAATATACTAATATTTAATATGTTATCGTTAATTCATTTTATTTAAAATAAAATTAGTATATTAATTGTTAACAGTATATTTATTATTTTCATATGATAGTACAATTTTTATTTATTATATAAAAAATTAATAAATAAAAAATTAACTTATTTTATATTTTAAATATTATGTAAATATGATAAAGCAATAAATTGATTTGTTTGACGCATACTATCCTTTTGTTTTGCTAATTCTCAATTACTCTCTTATGATGCGAGTATCTACACGAAGTGTCATTAAGTATGTAATACTAAGGATGAATAGAATGGACGGATATGAGATTTCATCCAAATGATCCAAGGGTCTCTCTTTCTTCTCTCATGTTATATAGTAATATTAGTAGTCACGCCTGTGACTTATTCCTCACAGGCATGACTTCTTATTTTTTATTTTCGTTTTTCACTCGACATTCACTTAACTACTCCATGCATGCATTTTTATTTTCATTTTTCACTCAACATTTAGTTAACTATTCAAGTTGTTATTTTAATTAAATATAAATATAATTAAATTATAATTAATTAATTAATTAATTAAAATATAATCAGGTATGACTTCTTATTTTTTATTTTCGTTTTTTCACTTAACTACTCCATGCATACATTTTTATTTTCATTTTTCACTCAACATTCAGTTAACTATTCAAGTTGTTATTTTAATTAAATATAAATATAATTAAATTATAATTAATTAATTAAAATATAATTATTTCAGATGTCATGCCTATGACTTATTGCTCACAGGCGTAACTTCTTATTTTTTATTTTCGTTTCTAACTCAACATTCACTTAAGTACTCCATGCATGCATTTTTATTTTCGTTTTTGACTAGACATTCACTTAACTACTCTTGTTGTCATTTTTAATTAAATATAATTAAATTATAATTAACTAATTAATTAAAATATAATTAGCGCATATAGTTTTGTCGTTTAAAATTAAATATAATTTATATATGATTAATTGATTAATTTAAATATAATTAATAGATTAAATAAAAGTAATAAATATATGATTCATAATAATCAATATATAATTAAATAATAAATTTATTAAAATCTTATTAATTAATTATTGATTATTAACACGTAATTAGTACTTATGTTATTATTAATATGTCTGAAATATTTGTTTCCTTTTCTAATTTCATATTCTAAAATATCTTTAATTAATTTAATTATAACTATTTACTGAATCAAAATATAATTTGATGTAATTAAAATATTATCAGTTAATTAAAATCTAATTATTTAATTGATTTATGGAAATGTGATAATTGATTAATGATGGTAATTCGGATATAATAAATTTATTGATTTATTCAATTATTCTTTATTAATGAATTAATTATTAATCATTAACTGTTTATCTTATTCAGTTATAATTAATTACGATTAATATGTTATTAATTAATTTATGTATATATAAATAAGTAATCACGCCTGTGATTTAATATTCACAGGCATGACTGCCATGCTAATATAATTTTATAACTTTTTTAGCTAAATTATTAATTAATTAAGTTTTGATTTATTGAAATCTTATAAATTTATTAACTAATTGTTGATTATTAACACGTTATTATTACTTAAATATCTTTAATTAATTATAATTTCATAAAATTTCAATATTATCAGTTAGTAATTATTACTATTTAGGAAGTTAAATTATAATCTCATATAATTTAAATATTATCAGTTAACTAAAATATAATTAATTAATTGATTTATGAAAATGTTATAATGATTAATAATGATAATTAGAATATAATAAATTTATTAATGAATTAATTTTGATATATTAGTGTTATTAAATTATAATTAATTAATTGATTGATTAATTAATTGTAAGAAGTCCATATATTTTATAAAAAGTCCCTTTTGTTAACCTGAAAATTTTTAGACATAAGAACAATTAGGAAATCACATAGGTGATATGTATAAAAAATGAATTAACTAATTATATTGATTTATATATTTAAATATCATTACTTATTTTAAGTATAATAAAATTTTAATATTTTATTATTAATTCATTATATTTAAAATAAAATTATCATATTAATCGTTAATAGTATGGTTATTGTTTTCATATGATAGCACATTATTTTTTATTTATTATATAAAATATTAATAAATAAAAATTTATTTATTTTATATTTTAAATAATTTTAATCTAAATAATGATATGTAAATATGATAAATCAATAAATTAGTTTGTTTGACGCATACTGTACTTTTGTTTTGCTAATTCTCAATTACTCTCTTATAGCTCGAGTATCCACACGAAGTGTCATATGTTTAAAACATGCGATGTTAGTAAAAATAATTTAAGGACTGGTTTCATATTTCTTTTAATAAACCTAAGAGTTACTTATGAGACTTTTTGAAGTATAAATTTTTTTAAACAAAATCATTTAAATCACATGAGAAGTTGGTGGCTATGTTATAACAACTTTATTCTAGCTTTAGAGTTACATCTAAACTTTAAAGTGTTATTCATGTTATCCGTTATTGTCCTTTATGATGGGTCGTGTCTGTTCATTTTGAAACCTCGTGTCCTTCCATTATGAACCGTCATGTCCTGTTGTTTTGATGGAAGACAACAAAGAATATAAGGAGATTGGGTCGCTAGGCTTAGTAAGATATTCTGCATACACCATCTCTTACATTTGCTAAAAGCTTAGAAAAGTCCTCTTATATTTATCTGAAATCTCTCAACATCAATGGCAGGAGATATGTAATAACATTCCGCTTTTTCATTTTTCTATAATAGGCATGTATATAGATTATTATCATGTCTAACAGTTGATATCAGAGCAAAACTTTTCTCTGCCTTGATGTAATTAATTTTCTTTAATTATATGCATGATTGGGTGTTTTTTGTTGCATATATTGATATTTCAGGAGTCACTGTACTATGCAAAATGTAATTCTACGTAAAATGGCTTTTGAATCATTAAAAATAGAGTTTAAGAAGTCAAGATATAGTTGGTTTTGTAATATGGGTTGGATGCAGGTCAAGTCGACCCGATCAAAAGGTTGAAAATGAAGAATCCTGCATTTTTTTCATTCTTTGTTAAATTGCAAATTATCAACATGGCCCACCATGTGTCCTTTAATTGTTAGTGCATTTGCACTGCACAACTTTTGAAAATTCAAAACTTTTTAACGTGGACCATTGTTTGCAAAGTTTTGAATAAAGGATGAGAAAACTTGTTTTCGTGGGCATTATTGCAACCTTTAGTTATAAAGCATTATTATACTTTTTGTAACTCAAAAAGCTTCTCATGGGCACCACCATTTGCTTTTATTGTTGTATGAAGTCTTGACAAACATGAAATATGGAAAAGTTGTACATGAATTAAAACTTATATTTAGTAGAGCCTCGTTGAAAATATACTGTATATATTATGATTCATATTTATTTGATATTTAGATATAGAAATTATAAATATTTCAGTTTTGATCAATTAGCTCAATTTTATTAAACTACATGATTTAAATCATTGTTTGATTTGAAATTCATGTATATATTTTTATTTTATGCAAATATATGATATTGATTCATTATTAATAAATTGTAAAGGATTATGTAGAGCCTTTATTATTCATAGTTTTACATAAAATGAGGCGTCATGTGATTAATATAATTTTAATTAGTTGAAGATTAGCCATAGCATAACTTTATGATTTTCCAAGGTAAAAGCACCCCAGACCAATTAGAAACAAAAATAAGTAGAAACATAGTTCCAATAAAAGGAACCCACGGACCGTATTCTTCTCCAATTTGAGTTTTACTTATGTCTCGAATTTGAATGAATTCAAGGACACATTCGAAGAAATTATGCCCGACAATCGAAATGGTTTGTGGATTCCTAACAGCAACAATAGCTAAACCTAATAAGAAAACAATGACAACCCAATAAGTGATAAGTACTTGGGCATGGAGTTGGAAACCTCCTATTTTTCAATAGAAATGCTGGCCTACTTCCACACTCGATATATCATATAACCCATTTAGTGTGTTGATGGAACATGATAGAACATTCATATTTCCCTCTAAAAGAAAGAAAACTTTAAAAGGAATTATCTTGATTCA
>JAOSBK010000206.1:15752583-15775912 GCA_027568895.1 Erythroxylum shatona | reverse complement strand
GAAAGCATACACTTGAATTACCAATAAGTGTATGATGATTTTTTTTTTAAAAAAAGGCAGCAATGAATCAATATTACAACCTTTTTAATGTAATAGATGCAAATGGGCAGATTCAATAATAGAAAACTAAAGGATGCAAGCAAATGACGAATTCTGGAATTTTATATCAGAAACTTGAAATTCCCAAATGGAACCCCAAATTATCACTCAAAACACTCAAACAAAAACAAAATGTAAAGTAGGGATTTGACCAGCAACCAAACGCAATTGATAAGAATTAGAACCGAACAGCCCCAAAATTGCGCTAATTATACCTAAACTGTTCTGAAATTTAAAACACCCAAACAGCAGCTATAATCACGTTTTTCCTTGAACTTTTAATGTTTTCAGTATATTTGAAGCCAACAAAAATCGAAGCAACAGTTGTTCAGCTCAATTGCACGTTTTTGGATATGTAAGATCTTGAAATTTTGTTTCTAGCGCAAACAAGCCAAATAGAATGAAAAAAATATGTTTTTCAGTCAATACGGAATAAAAACTTAATTGATTGGAACCAAGGCTTTGATGCCAAATGATGCGGAACCCCAAGACCCTTAATCGACCCTTAGAACTCATTACCAATCAAATCAGAATTAGTTTCTCAACAAAGCAATTAGGTTAGGATTTATTCTTACACCCAAGAACATTTATGAAAAGAACCCAAGTTAATTTTCAGAAATCCCCTTGAACCCCAATCATTTAAGCACTCAAGAACATAAGAAATATGAATTAAAATTGATAATAAAAGATAAACTCAATTGCAATCAATAAGAACGCCTTGCGCATAAACATAAAAGAAAGCAAACTCTCTCTTCATTCAGATCTGAAATTTTTGAATTACAACTTGTTCAATATTACAACCGAAAACAGCCTTGTTATAGGCATTATAATGTAAGACAAAACATTAAAAACTAAAATAAATGTCGTCAAGGTAGTAAAGAACATGGCTAATGTGGAGAACGTGGTAGAGAAGGTAGGTGAGATGAAAAGACAATCTTCAATATTGAGAGAAAGGTGGCTGCTGGAGAGAATAAGATGAAGAGGTGAATATGACAGCCACTAAAACCCTAAAACATGCTTAATTAAACCTAAACCTAATGGGTTTCGAAATGGGCTTAAGTAAAAATAACAATTGGCCCATGTATTCTAATTTAAAAAGCTAAATTGAACCCATAAACTAAGTCTGAAATAGAACGTGGTCCTCTTGAAATGTGACACATTTCACTTATTCTAACTCCAAAGGAGACAAATAAAAGCAGCCCATAACAAACAAATCCAAATTTGACCCAAAACAAGCTAAAAAATACAAACACCCCAAATTAGTCTGTTAGCCCAATTATGTAGACATACTTAGGCTCCAAAACATTTCCATATATGGACTTCCTATATTTGGGCAGCCCAGTTTAACACATTTTTGCACATAAATTTAGAATTGTTCCTTCAGACACTTTGCTCAGGACCTTGTGACCAGATCGACAAAACTTTCCATATTGGGAAAACCTTTCATGTTGGTACTTGAATGATCTAGTTTTTCTTGAACAACCTCAATATGATTTCTCTTAGTATCTCCTTGCGCTTTAGCTCCATTTTCCAAATTTGGTAAAGTTTCCTTATTTGGAATCCGAAAATTTTTCATATTTGGAATCAGTTCTAAATCACCGAGAGTGCTTCTTGTAGCATCTTGAACGCCATTTGTATCATATAGTGTTTTGTTTTGGACCCCAACTGAGCTGCTGATTGGCAGTGGTCCTGAGTTCTACAAATTGAAGTTTCTTAGTTCAAGTCGAGCTTTATCAACGAACAAACAATTGCAAGAACACCAGATGGTGTTGAAGCCCAAAATCACTGATCGAAGGAGAGCATACATGAAAGAACCATTAACCCAAGATGAGACAAGTGGAAGTCAAAGTAAGATATACTCGCAAAGATCAAAGTTTATCCACAATTTTTTTGCCGTTTGGTTTGTCGATTTCAAAAGGTGCATTACAGTGTCTGGAGCCGGCAGAAAGATGTTACAGATCAGTAATTTTGACACATCAAAGAAACAACGTATCAATTTCTCAAATCACGACAAACGTGAATCCGTCTTTTCAGCCGTACTGCTCTACAATGCAAACAGTTTCAAACAATACAAACAACCAATACAATTTCCAATCAGCAATATTCCAAGTTCAATGTCTGTTATGCTAAATTAGCAATAACAAGCCATACAATTGACAATACGCTGCAATGTTTCTATAATTTAGCGAACTACGTGCCTCTGTCGTTTCAAAATGCTTTAATATCTTTCTGCAGAATCCAGACATTGTGATGCCACTTCATGAAATCCTGAAACCAGTCTGCTAAAAATAAAATAAAATAGATCGTCAGCAGTAAACATTCCCTTAAATGTAGTGTATTCACCAGGGCAGGAGAAAAATAGAAAGGGTCATGAGATAGTTTCAACTTCATATTCATAGTTTCAGCTTCAAATTCAATGTTTGCATTCTTAAATACCAAATAAAAAGAGTAATGACACCCAGTATGGGCACAGGTACGAAACTCATAGAAGCAAATATAAAGTGAACAATATATAGCCGAGTTAAACCAAATCAATGAGATTCACGTCTGTATCTCCATGTTATCAAACTAGGTTTATATTCTAACAGCATCTAGATAAAACTGATGAAAATGCAAAGCATAAATTTCCTTAATAGTATGAATATTTTCAATACAAACTCTTCCAAGAGCCTAGTATATTTGCTATCCTTTAGCCACTAAGTTACATCATGCTTCTAGCTAGCTTAAGCGGAAATCTGAACTTTCGTCACTCAAAAGTAACAGACCCTATTATGCACGTCTTACAATGGAGAACATTGGAAAGAAAGGGGAGTTCAAACACAACGTATTGTAATTCCAACATTGGGCTACATGACATCCCATATGGAAGGGCATATTGTTATCTTAACACAAAATATATACACTCACATGTAATGAGATCAGGGATATATTAACTGCCACACGTTCGCTTCTCACCTGGGTAGTTTATCCAGATACCAACTTTACAACAATGCAGATGGAGTTCAATATCAGAAGAGGAACTCTCATGTACTGAGTTGCGTAAATGAGACCTATAAGCTGCGCCTTGAAGGATTTTGTGCGACCCCCAGAAAACTCATTAAAGCTCCATCCTCTAGGTGCTAGAAACCGATCTTCATTTAGTATGGCAAAAGCATTTGCAAGAAGCAGACAACCCTCCAACAGCGTCCACAAGCCCATTTCCTGCGCGGTACACAACACCCTAATCAATAAGATTTCCTTCACCAACGTTAACAGAAACTCGAATATGAACAAGCAACAGCCGTCTGAGATGTCATAACATTTTTTCAGACCCAGCAGGTCAACGGTCATGCCAGAAAATTAAATTTACTGAAATGGTATTAGGATTTTCATTTAACTCAAATTGGTGCCATTACATTACTTAAAAAATATGGAAACCAATTAGAAATAAAATCCATATATTTAACTGCAAATATTACAAAAAAAGCGAGTTAATTAATATAAATTAGAAGGTACCGGCTACGAAAGCAAGAGAGGAGAGGTGGAGCAAGCTTGGAGGTATCAGAGAATACCGACGACGGCGACGAGAGAGATTTGATATAGATGGCGGTGAAGAGAAGAACAGTCTGACGGAGTGAACAAAGTGGGAGATTAGGATTGCAGTGGCGTTCCAGATCTGGGAAATTATGAACTCTTTCAAAGTTTTCCAAAATAATACTTGCAAAATGATTAAACTCGGCCCGTCATTAAGCCTAGGTCCAAAGAAACTTTGGGATGAGACCAAAAAAACGACGTCGTATCGGTTGGTGGGTGGGTGGAATATGAATTTCAATTAAAAAAAAATGATTTCCCCCAGTCGTTTTTCTGTTTAAACTTCAAACTTGAAATTCGCTGCCGTCGGTCCCTCACCCGTCACCTACCACCACCGTTGCCCGCTGTCGTCTGTCGTTGCCGTTTCAATAGTTGTTCGTCTTTTACGGTAATGTCCCCTCTTCTTTCCTCTTTCTGCGCTTTCCTTTCTAGGGCTACTGCGCTCATGTCATAGGAAGAATGCGTTCCTATGGCTTTATTCGCTTCAGTTGTTTCTCTTGATTGTCGGCCACACCGTTGTCTCTTTCTTTATGTTGGTGGTCGTCACTGCCAATAATTCTGGTAAGAATGTCGGATTTCTCTAGACGGTTGCAGAAGTTCATAATTGGAAACAACTGGGTGGTTGTCTCATCTGCATTCTGCAATTCTGTATACTTGGAATCTAGTTTCAATGGATCCAAACACTGGCTTTGATATACTTCTTTATATTCTTAATGGTATTGAGTTTGACTTCATAGGTTGTTATATTGCTTTGATTTGATTTCTCTTTTTCACAGACACTTTCAAGCTTCTCCCAGATTCAACCGATTCAAGAAATAAAACAGTTTGTTTACACACAAAAAAACAGTTCTAGGTAAAGAAAATTTAAAAAAGTCTTATTGGTTATGAATTTATGATATGGATTGTTCGAGTTTGGAAATTGGAACTGACCTTAATTCAAACTAAATACTCTTTAAAGTTTTCCATTTCAAAGTTAAGCAAACAAAAGGTCAGTATTTACAGACCCATCCAGCTCAATCAAGCCAGCTCACTGGGAGGGCTTTGGACAAGGGCTGGTGATCGGGTCAGGTCATATGAAAATCCCAACAATGGAAGAATCAGTGATAGAAGCCATGGCACTGTTTTTACTTTGCTTTCTCTACTGTTACTAACCCACAGCTGTTGACGACTTAACTCTCTTACTATCTCCTCGCCACTAGTGTATCTCTTCATTTTGAAATTTTGGAATATCATAGTTCTTGATCTACTTCTTAAATTATGGCACCAAAGCTATGCGATTGAATTGGGAATAAGATTGTGTGAATTTCTGTTGCTGTCAAGGTGTTGACTAGTAGATGGTAAAACAATGGCAAGAATTAGGGATAGAATGGAGGATTTCAAAGATGCAGTCAGGCAAACGTCTGTTTCCTTGGGTTATGACGAGGTATATGCAGTTCTTCTTCAATTTTGTTTTGGTGCTAAATGTTTTTTCTTTTGTTTTAAAGTTCTGATTTTATCTTTCTCTGTATGTGATCTTGGTTGGGTTTTAAAGGCTAAATTGGCAACCGTTATGGCATCTTTCATCATTCATAAACCTCGCCAACTCTCAGCTTTTACCAAGGCTGCTTTAAGAACGGTATTTGCTGTTGACCATTTTTGTTTCAAAAAAGTAAAAACATTTTTAACGTATGGGCAACAAGGATCCAAGGATTATGCATTCTTATTTGTGATCTTAACTCTTTGTTTTTGTTATCAGCTTGAAAGTATTGAAGCTTTGCAACAGTTTTTGTTGGAGCATCGGAAGGATTATGTGGATATACACCGTACAACTGAACAAGAGAGGGATAATATTGAACATGAAGTAAGCAGTATAGCTCTCCTTGTTATGTGCATCATTTTTATGTGATAGTGGAATAAAACTTTTTTCTGCCACCTTATGACAAACTGCACAAGCCTCCATGTTTTATTCTTAATCTACTTAAAATGCTTGAAAAGGATGTGTTTATGCAATCTAATTCCCAAACTTGGCAACCATATCATACCTTTTTTATGAGCAGCACTTATTTTATTTCTTCTTTTTTTTTTAAGTAGCAGTTATGTGATTATAATTGCTTATGCCCTGTTGAAGATGCTTTCGTCTCTGTTCCACAGAACTGTTCAATTCAGTATCCTTTTATGGTTTTTCCCCATGAAAATTGGCTGCTTAATTTAGTTGTCCTGAAATTTAAGATTATCCCCCCTTCCCTTCTGTTTTCTACCATATTTAAGGTTTTATTTATTTTGTTTCTTAAAGCGTGTCTCTGTCCTCTATCATTTGCAGGTTACATCATTTATTAAAACATGCAAAGAACAAATTGATATTCTTAAAAATAGTATAACTGATGAAGAAGCAAACTCAAAGGGCTGGCTTGGCATGAGGACTGATAGCTCCAATGTTGATACTATTGCTCATAAACATGGAGTGGTATGGTTCTGCTCGACTTCACATTTTACTGGAGGTCTACTCATGTAATATCAAGTAGTTATGGAATTCTGCTTATACAGATATGTAAATAATATATGGACTACTATCGTTTACCTTTTCCTTTTCTGATAAATTACGTTCCTTCCATATAGAGTAAATGGTAGTTGTGAAGGCTATTTTGTACATTGGGGAGTCTTGCAACTTCTGATTTGCTGTACATATGATCAGATTTATAGTTGATGTCCAATCATAACTGATGTAGGTATCCGATGGCAGATGTAAAATTCTGCTCCAAACCACTTTGGAATATCTGTATTGAAAGAATAAGTGATCTCTAGAAGTGAAGTGTAGGAAAAGTGTTATTTGTTAAAAGGCTTTTGATTTATGAGTGAAATGGACAAGCGTGGTCACTGAAATTTACCGGTGTATGACCTTCAATTGAATGTAAACACAAATAGAAACTGCTTCTCTTTTGCATCCGAACAGTTGTAGGAACAGGAATGTTTTACCATATCTCTAAAGTTACCTTTTTGTTGTGAACAGTCAGTGGTAGTTATTCAACAAATCCAAGCTGTTAAACAATTATACCTTTTTGTTGTCATCAAATAGAATAAAAGAACAATGTTTTATTTGGTTAAATTTGCGGCTTTTTACCTCTGCAGGTTTTGATTCTGAGTGAGAAACTCCATGCAGTTACAACACAATTTGATCAGCTCAGAGCTATACGTTTCCAAGATGCTATTAACAAAAGGATGCCGAGGAGAAAGCTTAATCGAGTTGCTGATTCAAGTACTGTAGATTCTTCTAAAAATATCAACTCAGAACTCAGGGACCATGATGAAAACCTACCTGAGCCACTGAAAATTCAGCAGCAGTTGTTGGATGATCAAACTCGTGCTCTGCAGGTAATCAAATTATTAGTTGTTTGATAAGTCCTACAAATTGTCTCCTTGTGTTTGTTTGCTTAATAAGAAAGTCCCGTCTAAGAAATTATTGTGAAATTGAGTGGGATTGTCCTTCCACTTGTTGGGCAGGTAGAGCTAACCAGTCTTCTAGATGCAGTCCAAGAAACTGAAACTAAGATGGTAGAAATGTCTGCGCTGAATCATCTCATGTCAACACATGTTCTGCATCAAGCACAACAGATAGAGCATTTGTATGAGCAGGTCAAGGATTCTGATCCATCCTCGAATTTGTTTTTCTCAAACTACATATTGAATAATTTAATTCTAGCTTGCGTTAAGAACTTTAATAAGTTACATTTTGCTCCAAAAGATCTTTTGTCTTTCCATTGGAAACCTTTCTTCCTATCCTTTTGTTGTTTTTCATAAAGCATGACCTGATATTGCCGCCAAACTTACGATGGGATTCTGTGAATATATGTGGTCTGCCCTTTTGTCCAAGAACTCTGTATCATGTTTCTGCATGTCTTAACTGCTATGGTATCTCACTGGACAAGTGTAGAATGAAGGTTTACTTTCATTCGGAATTTCCATACACCTTGGCACATCCTGATGATGATCAAATCTCATTAACCTTTATGCATATTCTCAAATGGATCAATATCTATAACTGACATGCGTTACCTATGGATATATTTGTCAACTATCAAATTATTTGTTTCGGGGTTTAGGCTTTTCGGTGCTCTTAGAGATGCAATTTCTTTTAACAGTCCCTTTTTAAATCCTTTCGAGTCCTTGATACAGGCCGTTGAAGCTACAAAGAATGTAGAGCTTGGAAACAAAGAGCTTAGGCAAGCCATACAGCGGAATAGCAATAGCAGGACATTTCTTTTGCTTTTTCTGTTTGTACTTACTTTCTCAGTCCTCTTTCTTGATTGGTATAGCTGAAAGGAAGCTCTGCCTATGTTCTCTTTCTATATATTAACTGCTACATAACATTTTTTTCCTTTGAGGCTTTTGTGGAATGAAGTGAAGAAAAGAAAAGAATATAAGGACTCGTAAGTTTTCACTAAAGACATGGTTTAATGCTTTGATGTGAACTAATCATTAAAGTTTGAATATGGATTACAGACCAGTCAAAGCAAGGCATTTATAAACGGTCCTATTATATGTCTGTATTGGTGAACTAAGAATGTACAGAAGAGTTTTTTGTTGCATTTACAATTAAAAATAGTGTTTTGTATCCCAACCGAGCTGCTAATTAGGCTCTGAGCTTGAGATGGTACTGCATTATCCGCACTGCCTCTGGCATCTGCAAGTAAAGCTTCTTTTTGATTCTCTGTTCTCCATTTGTCCGGTGAAGCTTTCTCAACACATGAAAAATTGCAAGAAAACCTGACAGTGGCGAAGCCCGGAAAGTCTGGTGTGATCTAAGGACAGCATAGAGACTATTTTGAACTGAAACTTTCTTCTACCTTGAACCCAAGCTTGGCCCTATGGTAAAGATGACATCTTGCTCACGTGTGCTTCTGACTTCTCACAGATACAACCGGGAAAAGGATTGGCGTAGAAATTTTCCTCGACTCTCGGGGACTCTCCGGGCAATCTATGGCGTGGGCCTCCGATCCTATCTCTATGTAATGTTTTTACCTCTGACGAGAATTTATCCCAAGATATCTGGCCGCTGTCCAGTTGATCAATCAATCGAACAAAATGGTACCTGCAAAAGGAAATAGAAGATAAAAACATTGCGAGTGTTTTATTTTGGTGGAAACGTTGGCATGGGATCGAGGGAGTTACTGATAACCGTACTTGTCAGGGTTGATAGTTTTTCTGTGGCCTTCAAATTTTCGATGACCACTGACTGCCTTGGCCATGTTGCCGTCGTAACTATGCAAAAAAATGTCACTCTCAACTGCAACAACGTAGTCCAGGGCTGCAAGCTTGTTTTGGCGGTTCATGAAAGGTTGGAGTTCTACTTCTTTTGCTACTGTTAAATGAGTGTATACTTTGGGATACTTGTCTCGAAGTGCATTGATCCCATTTGAGCCATAGATTTGGCCGGCAACTATATAAATCGTAGTTTCAGAAGGATAACCCATTGCCTCCAGGAACACAGCAACCTCTCTCGGTGTCATGGGACATGACCCCTCCAGTCGTCGATCTGTACCATTGATGTTCTTTTCTTTCCAGTGCTTTACTTTGATTCGCATTCTCCTCAGTTCCTTGTTCTCTGCTTTAGTTAGGTTGTGACTGCAACCTGTAAATGCAAGCATGTCTTTTTCATATCTGCAATCAATCTTAATAGTTAGCAACTTATTAGCCAAAAAAAAAAGAAAAAAGATCAAAGACAATATCTTTAGATGTATCATTTAATACCTTAGATGGAGCGCGATGAAAGGTTCACCGTCAACTCTCAGTCTATTCACTAACTTCCTTCCAAGCTCTTCTATTTCTTCTGTGAATCTTAGACCCTCGTACATTGCTCGGCAACGGAGCCTTTGAATTGAAGCATCAACGCCATTGTTGGCTAGGCGTGAATCAGAGTGTGTAAATTTGATCACTCGGTGCTTCTTTAGTAGAGAAAGGATATCCTTTCTGTAATAACTAGGCTGCCAAGTGTTACATACGACTTTTTTACAATTAAAAATCATTAACAGTGCTCTTTTAGGGAAAGAAAAGACACTTTTAAACGACAAAAGCCATATATACCTTTGACCAAGAAACTGGAGGCTTTTGCAGAGGCTTTATTGCTGCAACTTCTTGGGGAAGTAACTCAAGGATCTCGACGTCGTCTCTTAACGTTTCAATGAAGTGCTTCCAGTTGAAGATATCTTTAAAATCACTGAATCATTAACCACTTCTTTATTAGGTTATGTTAAGCAAATAACAAGTGTTTAAACTTGGTGGATCAGCCTTCAACTCTCCAATAGGCACACGCACCTCGGATCTGTCCAAAAGGAAGCATGATCTAACGATGGAAGAACCAAAGTGGCATTCATGATTTTTGTTATGGCAACCATGTCACTTATCTGCATTTCAACCAGTAATAGTAAGAAAATAATACATGTTTACTTGGTTTATAGTATAATCGTCCCCACAAACTTGCTTACCCCAGTTTTCATTTGATTCAATCCGCCGTTGGCATGAACAAGAACGTATCCGTTTGTCGCTTTAACATTCCCTAGATAATACCATAATTGCCAGTTGTGAATCCGGGAACTGATAAAACTAATTAAAAAGCACATCGAATGATGTAGCAGTGGAGAATCCAACTAGTCAGAGAATTAGAAACTTGTAGCCGGATCATACTTGTTTCACTTCTGGATCGTTGATGGCACTTGAAAAAGTTGTCGCTTTCGGGTTTCATCCAAATATCTGAATTCTGACAAATGAGACAACATTAGTTCTATTTTGGTGTCAATGTTAGCGATTATTTGTGCCATGAGGCACCAATGATAAAGTTATAATATATATGCTTATAGATTGACCCCACATTCATAAACTAGAATCAGAAAATAACTTGACAGTTATGTGAAGTGAAACAAATCATAACCAAGAAAAGTTTAGGACCATCCGCAATAACGAGACAAATAGGCAAATGGTCCACACCTTCTGAAAAGTCAGAATCTGAAAGAAAATGAAGCTAACACTTGCCTGAAGACAAAATACAACTACAATGCGGAGGAGTAATCAAAGTCACATACTTTTAACAAAACAACCCTTAACATGAAAAAAAAACAAAGGACAACTGTCTCATGACACAGGCATTGGTATGGAATGAAAAACCAAGTTCGATTATCATTGTTGATCCATGGATAACTACACAGGATCGCAAACAATCACTGTTTCTCGTATCAGAAACTTTAGATGGCAAGAAGGGACAGCACGACTTGAACAGTATCAAACACACGTTCCCATGAAAGCTGTTGACGTCTGACATTCCGCCTCAAATCTAGCTTGTTTATCTGCTTATTGAATACCTACCTACCTAAACTGAAGTGTAACGTATATCAATAATTAGAAACTAAAACAATACAAGATTTTGGAAATGAAAGGAAAGACCAGAGAAAGAACCACGGAAGACGTTCATCTTCGTGCACAATTTGCATGGATATAAAGGTTACGTGTCAGGCACGAGGTACACAACAAAGCCATCGACATGATTATATCATACTTTGACAGGGCTACACTTGCAAAAAAGTTATACTGGAGATGACGCAAACACACAGTTTGAACCTGATAGAAATGTTCAGAATCTGACCGGAAACTTCTGGGTTGAGGGAGGTGATCTGACGGAGTTGGGGGAATCCTGAAGGACGCGATATGCTCTTAAATGATTCATAATTGTATGTCGCTTAAGAATCAACTTGGGCTCCAACTTTTGCAAGCTATTTAACAATGCGAACTTGGCTAGCATGGTCAAGAATGCAAGAAACATCAAACCAACAAATAACCAACGCCCCAGAATCCTACCGGGCCTCAAAAGCTCGGGCAAGTGACGCACTCTCTTGTGGAGAAGTGCTGCTCTTGTGGTCATGGACGTGTTGAACCCATAATCAATAACTCTCCTTCTTGTCATGTAAGAAGAAGCGGTGCTGCAAAAGTTGTCCTGAGGACTCGACATGATAGGTAGCCCAATAACATAGATAAACAGACGCAGAATTTTAGATATAAAATAGTTTTATATATGAGAGAAGAAACAGAAAAAAGTTAGAGAAGAGGGAAGTGGGAAAGTGGGGTGGTAACGAGGAAACAGGGAAAAGGAGAAGATGAAGCTTAACGGCTTATTTTTGTAATTTTTTTCGTAATTTTTCTTTTGGTTTCAATGGCCTTGTGAATAGTTGGCTGCGGAATGTTTGCCGAAGGAATCTCGAGTCTCATCTCATGCGTTTATGTCTCTCATTTCATCTTTTGTTGGAGACACAAGTTCTCACCCTCAGCCATAATCATTTGTAATTATATCTATCTATGGAAATAAAATCATTTACATTAAGCTTAGTTCGATTTCAATTCTATTTTTTCTGATTTTTAAAAATTAAATTTGTTTAACTGAAATTTGTAATATAAAAATTGAAAACGAAAACTTGTTTCGTTGAGATTAATAATTAAAACTAAAAATATCTTTTCATTAGTTTTATACTTCTATTTTTGTAATTAAACTCTTATATTAATAATTTTATATCACATGTTATATTTTAAATTAATTAACTATCTTACTGTTAAATTTTAAGTATATGCAAATTAAATATAATTAAAAATTACACATTAATTGTATATAATAAAATTTTATAAATTAGAAAAGCTGGCTGATATTAAAAGCTGAACAATGCAAACATAATCGACATGATTAGGAGCCTGTGCTTACCCCAATAGTATTCTCAAAATCAAATTACAAATAAGCCCATGTTGTGATTTAACAGGCCCAAGTAAACAATACTCTTAAAAGTGAATTTCAGGAGCCCCAGGCCAGCCCATTGAGTATGGTTGTTATTTAAGCGGACGGGTCAGCAACTAGGGTTTTAGCCTCTGGGGGTGTGCTTCTCGCAGTCACTTCGGTTCAGCTGTTTCGCGGAGACAGAGTTGTGGGTGAGAGAGGTTACCAAATCGAAAATGGTCAAGGGACGCCAAGGGGAGAGAGTCAGGTCTGAAATCCATGCATTTATATGGCCTTTTTTTTGTTTTTCTTGATGATCTATGTGCGAACTTTTTTTTAGTATGATCTAATATGTTTCGTGATTTTTCTTCTGTTTTCTTTTTCACGTTTTAGACTCTACGTGAGAGGAACCATCTTGGGGTATAAGAGGTAATGATCTTGACCCTGAACGCAATTCATGCCTGATAGTTCGTGGGTTGTTGTTAAGCCTGCCTTGTGAGAAACTTGAACTGTTAAATAGAAAATTTGCTGTCACAGGTTTGGGCATTTATAGGGTGTTTGGTTTTTATTGTTAAAAGCTCTAGAACAGGGAAATTAGATTATTACATTAGTTTGACGAAGAATGGAAATGAAATAGTTGGGTTATTTTTGTTTGTCAGTACTATAGTGTATCTCTGGGTTTGTAGATTATGCAAGATATGATTGCTGCAAAAAAAATTGTAGCTAAATAAATATTAGTTTCTTGACAATCAATTTCGATCTTGTTGTTGCTTTCCGAAAATGGGGATTTGGAAAAGTAGTTGTGTAGAATTATGCCGTATGAGTTGGTTTGGAGATGTGATGGTTAGTTGGATGCCAGGTCGAAGTCAAACCAATATCCAAACACTTCACTTCTCCAGATTGAGGGAGTGAATACCAAGGATGACGTTGCATGGTATGCTGGGAAGCGATTGGCTTATATTTACAAGGCCAAGGTGAAGAAGAATGGATCACATTATCGTTGCATTTGGGGCAAGGTCACCAGACCTCATGGCAACAGTGGTGTTGTTCGAGCCAAGTTCAAGTCCAATCTGCCTCCAAAGTCCATGGTAATGGAGTAAAACCTGTTTCTCGATTGCTATATCAAAGTTTCTTGTTGTTCTCGTTGTTGAATATGTCTTATTTCATCTGCAGGGAGCTAGGGTCCGAGTCTTCATGTACCCCAGTAACATATAAGGTACTTGAATCCCATCTGTAATGCTTCTCATGCATTTATTGAACTTTTCCTTTTTTTCTTGTAATTTTGGCGAGTTTCGTTGCTTAACCATATCTCTTGGAGGGTGTGTTATGGCTATCATGGGGTGGATTTTTTTTTGTTTGTTTGAGATTTTGCCTAGTGAGACCCTGGTTTAATATGAAGCCTTTTTGGTTTATTTCAGGGGTGTTGTTTAGTATATATCATTTGACTGTTGATACAGCCGTGATCCTGCTCTTAGTTGCTTGTCTTCTCGTGAAGTGTTTAAATAGAAAACAATAATCTTATCTTGTTGGTTTAGATGTCCTGTTCCGTTGTCATTAGTTTGGGTTTTGGACATTGTAGTTTTAGTTATCTTTCAAATCTTGTAATGATTATATTCTTTTTCTTAATCCATATATATATATATATATATATATATATATAAATCCTTGTCACTTTTCAGGCATTGTAGGTGGCAGATTGAGTTCGTTTCGTTGAAGTCATGAAGCAATCTGCATTTGTTACTCGTTTTCTCTATGCTAAGTATTGTGTGTTCTTTTGGTAAGAGTTGTTTTTTGTCCACTTAAAGACTGTATGAACATCAATTTTGGCTGATCACAATATTCAGCTTGCCATTTTCTTATTGAATTATAGATTCGACTTTTGAAGATGATTCGACTTTTGAGGTATAGATGATTCTTATAGCATCTTGTATACGTGCATCCCAAAACATCCCTGCCTGACCATTTGCGTTTTTTTGTTCATTAAATAACAGCCATTATGGGCCATTGAAATTAAAAAAATAATAAAACTAGAGACAGTAGAGGCAAACCCAGCGATGTTCTCATTGCTGCCCTTAGTATATTGGATACTGAATCCATACGTTTTATGCTACGGGGGCTAGTGTATATTAACTCTGTGTACATATCGTTTGGTTGTCACTTTGGTGGCTGTGGTGGGAGAAAAGATAATAAGAGGTGTGCCATTTGTAGAATGGTTAGCATTTTGAAGTTCACCTCTGCGGGTGCAGGGAGAGATGTTTTGGGAGCGTACGGGTACTTGTGGAAACAAATCAGGGTTTCCCTTAATTGAAGTGGAGTAGACTTTTGATAAAGGAATGGTATTTTGGATCTTCAACTCTTTCACGTTCTCAACTGAGGCGAAGTTGACCCCAAATACATCACATCACGTCACAACCCGGGCTTGAAGTAGAAGGAAATTGCGTGCTTTAGTTGAGGGAATTAAAATATAAATGTAAAACAACGTGAATTGCTGGGTGATCTGCAATCATATTCTAAGTGTTAATTGCCAAAATTAGTTGACAAGTATGCTTCAAACGTGAAACTTCCTCTCCGACGTTAACGATGGGAATAAATACAACGTTGATAGCCAAAGATTAAAAAACCAACCAAACAAAGAAAAGTGAACAGTTTGGTTCTGCAATGACCTAGCCTAACCGAGTTGTGTTTCGGGACCGATAAAATGATGTTTGAGTCTAGGTCCCAATATTTGGTTCTGCAATGGCCTGGCTCAACCGAGTTGTATTTTTTGGACTGGTAAAATGATGATTGAGTCTAGGTCAGGGTCCCCTCCCACCACTTTATGTTTTTAACTAAGCCAAATATTAATTGATTAGTTGGCGAAAATGATTTCACAAAATCTATTTTTTACTTATAAATTTTGGATCCATAATATTTGATGTTAAAGAAAACTGAAACGACACCTGGAAACTTATACCGCGAAAAGTCAAAACGATTGTTAAAATTAAAATGTAGCACCTGCCTGAAATTCCGTAAATAAATACTCGCACCCTCTGGTCCATACAGACATTAAGAGAGAGAGAGAAACGAACAGAAAACGGAAACCCAAAAATTAAAACGCCACCACCACGCGCTTTCCACCACTCACCGTCATCGTCTCCGCCATCGCCACCGCCACCGCCACCGCCACCGCCACACTTTCTAATCCTCTGCTTCTCTTCTATCTCTGTTCATATAGAGACCCGCATTTCGCCGACTCCTTACCAATCTACACCTATCTCAATCTAATTATTATGTCACAGATCCATGGGAGACCAGTCTGATAACAATCACGCGCTCTCTCTTTTCGTAGATCCACACCAATTCACTGCGCCTAACCGCACCTAATCGGTAACCCCCAGGCGTTTTCGGGAAGAATCCCCTCAATCAATTAAATTCAGATCCTTGCCGGAAGAGAGAAAAAAAACCACGATGAAGAACACGTCCCGGCTGTTCACAATCGGGCTAGTTACAGCATGGTACTCGTCGAACATAGGAGTGCTGCTGCTGAATAAGTACTTGTTGAGCAATTACGGGTTCAAGTACCCGATCTTCTTGACCATGTGCCACATGACGGCTTGTAGTTTGCTCAGCTACGTGGCTATTGCTTGGATGAAGATGGTCCCCATGCAGACCATCCGCTCCCGACAACAATTCTTCAAGATCACGGCCTTGAGTCTCGTCTTCTGCGTGTCGGTTGTGTTTGGGAACATCTCCTTGAGGTTTTTGCCTGTGTCCTTTAACCAGGCCATTGGTGCCACGACGCCGTTTTTCACTGCGGTTTTTGCTTATTTGATGACTCTCAAGAGAGAGGCCTGGTTGACCTATGTTACCTTGATTCCTGTCGTTACTGGTGTTATTATTGCAAGTGGGGTATGTTGTTTTATGATTTCTATGATCGGGGCTTTAACAATTTTTCTATGTGGTTCATTCATTTTAGTTTTGTTGATGTCAGCGGTGTTCAACCGTGTGTTCCCTTTCATTGGATTGTTTTAATTTTACATAAAATGGTCTTCTTATAGAATAGATTAAGTGGTGCTATCTCCTGGAATTGGCCTGTAGTATATACTCATTACGGTTGTTTTTATGTGTAATTTTACATGATTGATCAGAAGAGACGGTTTTTTTAATGGGTCAATTTCATGTAGTGTAGGGTGAAAAAAAAAAATCCTAACGTAAAAGTTAGGAATCTACTTTATACTGCAACAAAACTTTTAACATTGTAGATTGTGCTTTGTTAGTTGGTAGCTCCAGTATTCTTAGAGCTGAAATTATGTCCTTTACTGATCATCTAATGTTTTCTCTTTTCATATGATGTAGGGTGAACCGAGTTTCCATCTATTTGGGTTTATAATGTGTGTTGCTGCCACAGCTGCAAGGGCACTCAAATCAGTGCTACAAGGGATTTTACTTTCCTCCGAGGGGTAAGGCTGATTGTTAGTTGATTTCTGAATCAAATTCCTTGTTTTGAAAGTAAATCCGTAAGTTATTTTAGTCATTATGAATGTGGAAATGAATACTGATGCTTTGTTTTCCCTTCTTAAAGGGAGAAACTGAATTCTATGAACCTTCTTCTATACATGGCTCCAATTGCTGTCGTATTTTTACTTCCTGCTACCCTTCTTATGGAGGATAATGTTGTTGGGATCACTCTGGCTCTCGCCAGAGATGACATCAAGATCATCTGGTACCTGCTGTTCAACTCATCACTGGCATACTTTGTAAATTTGACCAATTTTTTGGTGACAAAACACACCAGTGCTCTGACTCTCCAGGTATGAGATACTTTGCTTATGGGTTTGTTTAATTTGCTGTTTACTGCTCTTGTGGTGTTCTAAACTACTTACATATGCTTGTGTGAAGTTAATGGAAACAAGTGTCTCTACTAACTAATAACAGGGAACTGATGCGTCAAAGTGCCATATTATAATCAAATATGCTGTGTATAACCACATGAATGTAAACAATTTTTTGAATTTTTGGACTTTTATTCTGCCGTGCACTTCTTAGTGGCTGTTTCCTGACAATTTTTAGGCAATAAAATTATTGGATCAAATGATTTTGCACTTTACTGCTTATTTTATTGATTTTATTGGTAAAGAGGCAATTCTATTGTCGGTAAAGTTGAAGGTCAGGTCATAGAATGGAGATGTTTAACTTGAAGACGTGCTAGGAATACAGGATAATCGATCTTATGTTGCTGATTGTGATGGTACTTCCAAAATTTACTTTTAGAAGCCCCGTAAATCATCTAATCCTTGGGGTTGGTGGTTGTGAGGTTGCACTATCCTTTAACACTCTTTGCTTTCGAAGTATATGCCTTTATTCTGATAGACAAGGAAAGGGGCTTTGGGTAATTTGCTCATTGGAAGAAAGTGAGTTTCAAAGTTTTGAGGTTCTCGACCCCTGGCTTGCTGATTTGTCTCTTGATGCGCTTAGAAACCATCTCCTAGTCTTGTTCCATTTATTTCTGCTCATTTCCAAGACATTAAAAAGAGTACTTGATCATCCAGGTTCTAGGGAATGCAAAAGGGGCTGTTGCTGTTGTTGTTTCGATCTTGATTTTCAGAAATCCGGTATCTGTCACTGGAATGCTTGGTTATGCCCTTACAGTCTTTGGAGTCATCCTCTATAGTGAAGCGAAGAAAAGAAGCAAATGAACAGTTATTTCCGGGAAACAGGAAGAGTGTATCCCATAAGGGTCTCGTTCCTTAGCACCGGGGCAACAGCATCCTTTCTTTGGGGCAAGTTTCGGCCGTTGTTGGTGCTTGAGGGATTTTGAGCCCCCAAAATTCTATTTTTTGATCTGGAAACCCCGGGAGTTTGGTTTCCATCTGTATCAGCAACAACTGCAGAAATAGCCAGAAGTAGGAAATAAGTGACTGATTTTATCTCTACTGTTCCCATCCCAGCTTGGGGTTGTAACGGATTATCATTTCATCATTTCTATTTTTTTTTCAGGAAAAAATTGCAGAATTCAAAATCCATACGATCGGTTTGTTATTAACATTTGTCATATTGATTAATTGATGGACAAAGAAGAAACCTTAAAATTAATATGGTGTTTTGTTTTCTTGTTTTATGAAAAATGGATTGTTATGGAGTTCCGTGGAACTTACTCATAATGTTTTGAGAAAGCGAGAATGTATGTTGTATTATTTTGATGCATTAGCGATGGCTCTTTTACTACTGATTATCTAATTTCTGCTTCCCCCTGAGCTTGGAACGTACTATCGTTTGCTCAACTCGGTTGTTGAGCTAGACACTCTCTCCGTCTCAATTGTAAGTTGGCCAACGTCCCTCACCTTAGCCTTGCTGGATTCAATCTAGGTGATCGTTTGAACAAAATTTTACCTAAACTCTTGATATTTACTTTCCGAGTACGTTAATACAAAGAAGAAACATAAAATGAAACAACAATGACAACACTGCAAGGAGTAGGAATGTTACGCTATGTTTGATAAGGAGGAGAATTCATAATAGAATGAGATAGAATAGGATGAAAGAGAGGGTTTCACATTACATCATATTTCATCTTAAACAGTAAAAATAAATTATCTTTAATTTGGAGAGTTTAAGATAGAATAAAAAATGATAAATATGTATTACCTAATATACCTTCAATAATTTTTTATAATACCAATTATTCCTTAAACCTTAATAACAAGCAGCAAGACAATACATCTCATTCTATCATGCGTAGAATAGTCATTCATTATTGTTATACATACATTATATTTCATTCTATCCATTTTTCAAACAACATTTAACTATATTACATTATGATCCCTTTCATCTCTCCCAAACAACAATTTTATAATATTACATCAATTTACATTTCATTCCATTATAAATCATTTCTTTTCATTAAAAACCTTACGTCTAACTAAACATAGCCCTAGAATAGCTTTGAGAGCTAAGAATAACCTAGGATTTGTTGATGGCAAGATTAAAATGCCTGAGCAATGAACAAAATACCTGATGACTTCTTCTATACTAACTTCAATTTCAAAGGATTTGGTAGAGGCATTTATTTGTACCACATGCTCTTAGGAACTTTGAGATAAAACATATGATAGATTTAAAGAAAGTAATGTACCCTTATCATAACTTTTCTCATACAAGGTAACTCAAAATGTAACTCATTATTACACAAAATTGAACAAATTATGTGTTGAGTTAGCTAATTCGATCCTCATCCACAATGTGATTATGGAGCAGCTAATCAGATTGAATAAGTAAAAAGAAGGAACAGAATGATGCAACTCTTGATGGGACTTCATAAGGGGTATGTTCAAGTGAGAAACAAGTTCTTAGAGGATCCTAACTAGACAGATTCGATGGTACCAAGAGTAGAAACTGGAAGATAGGTTCTACAAAGTTTTAAATAAGCAACAGAAGTGGGAACACTTGTCACAGAAGCACAAATCAGTCAACCAAAGAAAAGATCAAAAGAAGAAGTCTAAGAAAGATAAATGTCATTGTGAGAATTGTAATCAAGATGAACACATAAAGATAATTGTTTCAAGCTAGTTGAATATCCAGACTGGTGGCTGCAGAGCAATTATAGAAGGTTAAGAGAGCTAATGTTAACCTTAAATAAAGTTTAACATTTGAGGAGGAAGGAGAAGATGAGAGTTACAAGTTGGAACAACTTAAAAACAAAGTGGAGGGAATCGTGAAATTGTTTAGAAAAAAAAAAGGGAGTGGTTAGGCAACAGTATTACTGCGGAGAGAATGGAGAGAGAGTTACTATTTATAAATTCAATTGTTTTCCAAAATTTGACCACCCATTAATGGACCTTTATTATTTATTATTGCAAATTAAGTTACATCTAGTAAAAATAATTTTTTTATAAAAAATGAAACAAATAAAAATATTTTTAATAAGGTTAGACTAGTTGGGTATGATTTCATTTTAGGGAGCCAAGGGCAATTGATTTTATTATATTAATCAATAATTCAATATGTGAGCAATGTATATTTTTTTATACATAGACTAACTTTATACAATTATAGTTAAATGTAAACTCTAATTGATACGGTTTAACATAATTTGTCCCTTTATCAAATCCAACCCAAATTAAATCATAATTTTAATAAATTTTAGAATTCTTTCAGAATTTGAAATTTACCAAAACTACGTTTCTAGTGTAGATACTGTATGTCGTGAGCCACAATTGTATCCTATATCGTGTCTTCTTATAAAAGACTTCTATTATACCAATATGTCCGTGTCTTCAGCTCTTGCCTTTACCTTTGATTTCTAGAAAGGAACATGCTTTGGGCCACGCTCGTGCTCCAAGTTGTAGTCATCGGAAATGCATTCAACAATTACCTTTCTCTCAAAACCCTAAGACTGCATACTCGTATATTTGAACCATACACAATAATCTCCACTTTGGTGAATATACCATGTTTAATTAATAAATTTCAAGAAACATCTCTAAGATTGTAGGTTCATACATATGAGCCATATACAATAATTTCTACATTGACGAATATACTTTATCTATATGGATTGTAATCATGTCTAACAATATGAGATATTATCTAAGTTTAGGTAATGCTTAACTTCTACTTGTAGAGATTGAAAGGTACTTTATGAGAATTTGTTTGATGGAAATTAGGCATTTGAGGTCTGCCTTATTGTTATTTAAGAATTTCAGTTAATTGTTGGTTAAGGAACGTTGATTAAGAATTATGTATTTGAGGTTTACCTTATTATTGCTTAAGAATTGCATCTAATTGTTGGTTAAAGATTGTTGATTAATAATCATGATTGTTGGTTAAAGATTGTTGATTAATAAGCATGCACTTGAGTTTTTGAAATTTTACAAATTCTTCCTCCTCATTCATACAAATAAGATTACCTTATTCTACTTATTAGAAAGCATTTGAGTTCAAATATAAACTAAGTTTGTAAGTTGTGAGGAATTTTTTTTGTCAAAATTTTTTGGCCTAATTTAGCTCAATCAAACATATGTTTGAGCCATATGATTCAATTTTGATTAGATTGTAAACTACGATTGAATATATAGAAGCATCATTGGACAAGCTTAAATTGCTTGCAAGGGGCTTAGAGGCAATCTCAAGCTCAGACCCGACTTAAGTTATTGCCAATTTGACTCACATCTTTCACTAAAGCAAACTTCCATACATCTTTCTCATCATTGATGATAGTCCTCTAAAAAGTAGTTGTATTACCATCATTAATGGTAAAAGTATACATGACCAAATCTTTCCAACGATATTTACTTAACGAATTGATGGTCCATCTCGCTTTATCTTTATTTCTACCATGTTGATTCTCTCTTTTTGACATTGTTTCATCTTTGAATCAAAATTTCTAACCTCTTTAGCATATGTTATGAATTGTTCTAGTTTAACTTATACTACTATAATATTTGCTCTTTGTTGGTTCTAGTTAGTCTTTTTCATATGTTTGTCTCAATATATATTGCTCCCTAAAATAATGAATCCTTTTAACAAGTACATGAAACTAATTTTTTTATCAAGTACATGAAACTATAAGCTTATCTTTTTGTATTTGACATCTTTTGATAAGCTCTTTTTATAAAGTTGTCATCTTTTGTTTACAAGATGACCTAGTTGCATGTAGCATAACGTAGTATTGTCTTCCTTTGACTATAATTTTGTAGCTTCTCCAATTATAAATGTGTTCCCTATCAATCTTTACATTTTTTTGGTCAAATTTAACCCTTTCATTATAGTCATCACATCTTTTACGACCTTAATGCTATCTTCGTTAGTTTTATAGTTAAAATTGTTTGTATGTAAGATATCAAAAGAGCTCAAATTCTTCCTCAAATTTTATACCATGTAGATACTTCTTAACGTCCTAACAACATCATCAAATATCTTAATCTTGAAAATTTTTATTTCAAATACTTTACAAGCTTATCATTCCTTAATCGAATAATCCCAAAGTTGTTTAACGTGTATAACACAAATTAATTCTTTTTGGTGTCATATGATATGAGAATTATGTGTCCAAAACCTTGAGTCCTAAAATAGAGTAATTGAAATGTAGAGCATATTTCCATAAATGTAATCTGAGTTATTGCTCTATATTATATTGGTAAACTTTAATGAATGAATCATTTGTTTTCCTTTCATCCTTCTACTACTTTTTTGGACATTCCCTCCTAATGTGCCTAGTTTTCTTATATTTGTAGCACCAGATTGTATTTCCACCTTGGATTTTGACTTAGAAGTCTACTTAGATGAACCATCTTTTCTTTTCTTTCTCCACTTATCCTAGTTTCCTCTTACATTTATCCCTTTGACCTGAGAGCTTTCACAAATGTTAATTCTTTATTGGTTATGAGACAATAACATAACGATAATGTCTTCCACATTAATTGTCTTCTTACCCAATGTGAGCATAATCATCATATGTTCACAAAAAAAGAGGTAAAACACAAAGCAAAATGATCAAATTATCTAATCCACAATAGTTACCTTGAGTTTCAACAGATCAACAACTATTTAATTAAAAATATGTTCCCTCCTACATCTTCAGTCTATTTAGCCTTTGCTTTAAATACAACTTGTTTGTGAAAGACTTCAATATGTATAAGCTCTCCAACTTCTTCCATTTCTCCATAGAGGATCCAATATTCATAAAGTGGTACATGACTCATATGTCAAACATAATATAATGGTTTCAACTGCTCATGTTGTTGGACCCCGAATTTTTGATGAAAATTTGAAAGATTAAAATAAATTTAAATGAGAAAGAAATTGGTGAGAAAATTATGAATTTAAGGAAATTTGATGAAATTAAGAAAAAAATTTACGAGAAAAGAATTGTTTATTTGAGGACTTTGATATTTGAGTGAACTTATATGGATTATGAGAAGAAAGTGGATGAGTTGATTGAAATGAAGTTAAATAGCA
>JAOSBK010000206.1:15715264-15729078 GCA_027568895.1 Erythroxylum shatona | reverse complement strand
TTTCAGGTCTTCAATAATGGAACCAAAATCTGGATACTATTCATCCAGCACACATATCTCAACTTCCAAGCAAAATTTAAAACCCTTAAAGTCAGAATTGGGCAAAACTTCCTTCATATGAAATCTAGCCATACCTCTTAAGTTTAATTTAAACTAAACCTCAACTCAATAGGACAACCCTATCAAAAGTTATGAGCAAAAATCTGAAACCTACACAAGGTAACATTTTCCAGATTTCATATCACACTCTACTCCTTTCATGCAAACATCAATACCACATCAATAAACATCAAATTTAGCCATAAAATCAGCCCTAAGTTCATCTAAACATTCACTTGAACATAAACCCCCAAAATTCCAGCACACACACTCATAGCATTAAACCCTAGGCTTCATGAAATTAATACACATTAAATCACAATAAATGCTTCTAACTACCAAAAGAAAGAACATGAACTAAAATTCTCACCTAAACAAACTTCAAGCTCTTCAATTCTCCAAACCACTTCAAACTACTCCAACTTTCTACCACTCACCCACACCTACGGCTATCACTCCAATACACACACAAATCATCATCATAACAAGGCTAAAGGTTGGTTTTGTGTGTAAATAAAAGAGGAGCAAGCAAGGAAACAAGAAGAACTTGTTGCTTGGAGGATGAAGAACCAACGAAGGAAGAAGAAGGGGACACCTACGGATGAAGGAAGATTTAAGCTTTCCAAGTGATTTTTGTTTTGTTCTTTGCAAAGAGAAGTGTCGTAAGTGATGAAGGAAACAAGACAAAGACATTAAATGCATAAGGAGACTTGTCACTTAATTGAGAAAAAGACAAAAACATCAATTAAGAAGAACTAAAGTTACGGATGAGAGGAGGCTTTAGCCTTCAAAGTGATATTTTTAAGTCTTTCCCCAAAGAGAATGTCGTGAGAGAAAGAATGAAACAGTACCAAACCATTAAAGGTAATGAGGACACTTGTCATTTAATGGGACTGAGTGATGTAGCACGCCACCCTCGCAGGGCACGGACTCAGATATCACCATCGATGTCGGGTTCGAGTTATGCGGGAGTGGGGTGTTACAAAAAATTTGTATAACAATAAATAATAGAATTCTAAACAACATGGTTATTTTTGATCATTCTTTACTAAAACAACCATAATTTTTTAAAGAGACATCCAAATGATTTGAAACTTTCATTAACTGAAACAAGACTTAAAGAGGTTTAAATTCATAGGTTACACACCCAAAATGACCAACGTTTGATCATTCAAATTCTCTCCTAAGTCAATCTTAAATTATGTCCACTGCAAACACTTTAACTATTGGACTATATTAAGTTTAGATTTCCAATAACCCCCTTTACACTTAATTATTTTCTTTCTTGCATCCCAAGCAACTTTTTGAATTTGTTAAAGAGTTCAATTTGTATTGGTTTTGTGAATATATCCACTACTTCATCACGACTAGCCATGTGAATCATCTCCATGTCACCATCTTTCACATGCTTCCGTATGAAGTGAAAACACACATCAATATGCTTGCTCTTTTCATGATGCATCGAGTTCTTTGCCAATTCGATCGCTGACTTGTTATCCACTCGAATATCTGTTGGCTTCTCTTGAGCAAAATTCATCTCCTTTAATAACTTACGCAGTCATAATGAGTGACATACGCATGAAGATGTGGCAACGTATTATGCTTCATAGGTTGACAAAGTAACCATAGGTTATTTCTTCAAAATCCATGTTCATACGTCCCATGAAAAATACAAAAAACATATTACTCTTTCTATCATCCATATCTGATTCCAATCACTATCAGAATATTCAACACTCATTACTATGAGAGTAAAATAAGCTATAAGATCATGTACCTCTAATATAACGAAGAATTCGTTTTATAGCTTTCCAATGCATCATTTTTGGCTCCTTCATATACTGGCTTACCAAGCTAACTCCATATGCAATATCTGGCCTTGTGCATATAAGATATCACAAACTTCCAACTAAACTTCTATACAATATTGTGTCAACTGCCTTGCCTTCATCATGTCAGGACAATTTCCTACCACTCTTAATTAGGGTGCTTACGAGATTACAATCTTCCATTTTAAACTTCTTTAAAATCTCCTTTGCATATGCTTTTTAAGACATAAAAATTCCAGATTAATCTTGTCCTAATCCCATAAAATAAGACATGAAACCTAAATCGGTCATCTAAAACTCCTTTATCATTTTTAACTTAAACTTGTCAATCATTTTGTTATATTACCCATAAAAATTAAGTCATCCACATACAAGGCCACCAATAAGATGTCACCTTTTCATACCTTCACATATAATGCATGTTTATATGGACATTGTATAAACTTGTGCTCCCTGAAATATGCATCTATTTGGGTGTTCCATGCTCTTGGCGCTTGCTTCAACCCGTACAACACCTTCTTTAAGTTCAACACCTTGTTCTCCTTACCTGCTTTTACATTTCTATGGGATTGTTCGATGTAGACCTCTTCTTCAAGCACTCCATTTAGAAATGTTAACTTTATATCCATTTGAAAAATGTTCCACTTGTTTTGATCGATTAACAAAATTAGTAGCCGAATTGTCTCCATTCTGTAACCTGGGCAAACACCTTTTCATAATCAGTCCTGAATTTTTGCTTATATCCCTTCGCCACTAGTCTTACATTGTATCTCTCAATTTCACCTCGTGCATTCATCTTCTTCTTGTAAACCCACTTCACACTAATGGGCTTATGAGTCTCGGGTAGTTTTGCAAGTTCACAAGTATCATTCTTCTTAATTGCTTTCATCTCCTCTTGCATCGCAGCTTGCCATTTCTCATCTTTTGTGGCTTGCTTGAATGTGATGTCCTTCACATATGCCAAAAGACAAATCAAGTGTCATTCATTTTTTGCCTCGTTAGGTCTCACAAGCTTTTTATTTTTGGCATTTTTAGCTCATCTTCATTATTGGATAAAGTTGAAGATGGTCCAGCTTGTGTTATTGTCGATGAAGTTGTATCTGCTGGTGTGAAAATTGTTGTTGATTATACTTCTTTCACTTCTTCATAAGTCATCTCCTTCATGGAACTCCAATTCCACATGTTTTATTCATTGACCTGCATATCACAACTCACAAGTATTCCTTTGTAAAGGGATCACAAAGATTATACGCCTTAGACCTTTCATCGTAGTCGATAAAAATCAGCTTTTTGCTTTTGTCATTAAGCTTTATGTTCCTTTGATTCAAAATGTGAGCGTAAGCCACAATTCTAAACACCTTTAAATGTGCCACCGATGGTTTGACACCATATCCTGCTTCTTATTGGGTAACATTCTCCAAATTTTCCGTTGGACAATGATTTTGCAAGTACATTGTACATCTTACCGCTTTAGCCCAAAATTCCTTCATTATGTTTTTAATTTTTAGCATGCTTCGAACCATGTCGAGTATGGTCTGATTCTTTCTCTTTGCTACTACATTTTGTTAAGATAAATAAGGAGTTGATAAGAATCTTCCAATGTCATTTTCTTCACAAAAATTTACAAACTCTTTTGATGTAAATTCACCACCTCTATCAGACCTCAAAGCCTTCATGCGCTCACCACTCAAGTTTTCAACAAGCACCTTAAATTTCTTAAAAACAGAAAATGCTTCCAATTTCTCCCTTAAAAAATAAATCCAAGTTCTTAGAGAATAATCATCAATACAAATAATAAAGTAATTGTAGCATTCCGCCACTATAGGGTACATACCGAAACATCATTCAATTTGGTTGAGAAATCCGAAAATTATACTCCATTTATTTCAGACTATTCATAAACTAAAACAATACTCTATAATCAACTTTAATTCAAAAATATAGAATTCTAGAGACAGAATTTGTAACAGCTCAAACCACCCGCTCGCAGATATTGTCAGTTTTAGGCCAAAGCGTTAGTGCTCCTAACCTGCACGAATTTGTTTTTCCAGTGTGTAGGCCTCTTTTGGACATTACTCCCGTAGGATTTCCTAGGAGGTCACCCATCCTAGTACTGCTCTTACCCTAGCACATTTTTTGATGGGAGTAGTATCCAAAAGAGGCCTACATGCTAGAAAAACAAAATCGTGCAGGTCAAGAGTACTAAGGCTTTGACCCAAATTGGACAATATCTGCGAGCGGGTAGTCTAGACTTTTATAATTGATATCAAAGCCATTACCCGGATGGTATGCCAGCGAGGACGCTGGGCCCCTAAGAGGGGTGGATACTCATTATCTCATATCAGTCAAGCATGCCTTATAAGGCTGTGGCAGCCTTTCCCTCGCAGACGCATTATCCATACCCTAACGTACCGGATCCCATCATAACTCTGAAATTAAATATGCTAGGGCAAGAGCAGTACCAGGATGGGTGACCTCTTGGGAAGTCCTGTGGGAATAGTGTCCTAAAGAGGCTTACATGCTGGAAAAACAAAACCGTGCAGATCGGGAGCACTAAGGCTTTGGCCCAAAGCTAACAATATCTGTGAGCAGGTAGTCTGGGCTATTACAATCAGTGTAAGCCATATTTCCAATTGCTCTATCATATCTACCACTTCATTTAGGTCAGCTTCGTTTGATTTCCTCATGGCTTTGATCGATAATGGAATCAGGGGTTAGTACTTCTTTATCTCAGGCAAATGATAACTTGTCAGTACAGAGCCTTCCTTATTCTCTTGCACCTCTATATTCCCCTTGTCCCTAAATGTATTTGACTTTCATTGTTCTAAAATAGGGTAGGGTTTCTATATTAATGCTTTTGGGTTGTTTGTAATTCTGATTCACTTCGAAAACATTCTTATCAACCTTATTCTTGTCCTTCCCTTCACTGTCTTCAGCTTGGTGCGATTCCTCCTCAATTGCTTATGTAATGACTATGATTCGTGCTTTCGGATTGGACTCAATGTTATTTGGAAGGGTTCTTACATTTCGGGCTGCTATTGCTTCCATCAATTGACCTTCTCGGACCTCTAGGTTATGTATTGAGGAGGCGTGATTCTTTTTCACTTGCTTAAACTTACCTACCAGCCTCTTATGGGCATCCTCCATACCTTCAATGTTATCTAAAATTTTGTCCAATTTGGATTCCACTAAACTCGATTTGTCTTACTAGGAACATAGTGGTCCTTGATGTCTGAACTGTCCTCCAACATTGTTTGACCAAGAGAAGTTTTGGTGATTTTTCCACCCAGGATTATATATGTCAGAGTAGGGATTGTTTCCCCCTCCTTGACCGTATTGAGTTCCCATATAGTTTACTTGCTCTGATTTATTATCCTTCATCAAGAAGCAATCGACTGTAACATGATCTATCTATCCATAGAGCTTTACTATGTTTGAAGATGAAGTCTTCATATTGTTTAGCCATCGAGTTAAATTATCAATTTTAGCCTGCATTTCTATCATTTGATCAATAGCTACCACTGCTTTTTGCTCACGGAGATTTGCGGGTTATCTACTCCACTCATTCATCTATATACAACTATTACTCACCATTTCTTCTAACAACTCTTCTGCTTCATCTACCATCTTCCTCATAAGTGATCGTCCTGAAGTTGCATCAATTGTGCCTCTCATATGTGGGGTTACTCTGTTATAGAATCTTTGCAAAAAAAATTCTTTAGGTAGGTTATGGTTTGTACATTTTGTTTCTAAGTATTTGTATCATTCCCACGCTTCATAAATTGATTCCCTATCACCCTACTGAAAGTTTGTGATCTCTTTGATAATCTTCATAGTCTTAGTAAGGGGAAAGTATGTCATTAAAAAGGCACGAATTAATTGGTCCTAAGTGGTGACATTATTCAGATTGAGGGAATGGTATCAAGCTTTTGCTCTATCCTTTAAGGTAAAAGGGAAGAGTATAATTCTTACAGCATCCTTCGACATCTGATGATAATGGAAGGTATCACAGATTTCAAAGAAATTGACAATATGTGAATTCGGGTCTTTTTTCGTTAACCTATAAAATTTCACTTTTTGTTGAAGCATATTTAAGAGAGCTGGTTTGATTTCAAAGGAAATTGCTTGCACGGGTGGCCTAGCTACACCTTGATTGGCTGAATTGAAACCCGATCTCATGAAGTTTATAAGGATTATTGGTTGATTCCCTTGGTTCACTCCTTAACCCAACTCTTGCTGAAACTCCTCGACGATTATTGCTTTTGCAGTTTCTGCTTCTTTTTCATGTCGAGCTCTTCTAATTGAACATTCTAGATGAGTGATGTCAAACTCTACAGTTTCAGCTATGTGACTTGAAGTCCTTGTAACTCTTGTGTTCATGAAAAAGGACGAACACATATGGAAAGAATGGGAGAAATAAAAAATCTTAAACTAACTAAAACGCCTTGGACAAAGAGATCTAAATTAATCTTCACTCATCCTAGTAATAGTGCCAAAAACTTGATCGTGTCATTCGAACTTTAAAATTTATAAGCCCTCAAATGCCATAAGAGCACGAGTCGCGATTGTAGTATAAGAGGTGTCGATCCCACAAGGAGGGGAACTAATCTAATCCTAAAATCTAAAGCTAACAATATATGAAACTCAAAATAAACAATGCAACGGAAGCAATCAGGAAAATTAAATTCAACCAAATAAATTAGAAATTAAACAAGAAGGAATTAACAATTGAGTACTAAGCGCGCATAATGAAAATCAACCAAAGAGTTTATTATCGAATTATGCAAGAATGCAATCAAATCACAACATTCATCCAAATAACACAATCAACTAAATTATCATTAAGTCAAAATAAAACCCCGATTGAGAGTTTAGAACATCATCAATATTCCAAATCCTATCATCATACTATCCATCTCAACTTTACACATGAATAAAATTGAAACAAAAAAGAAACACAACTTAGAATAGATGATGGAATGCAGTGATGTTAGAAAACCTCTTGATTTGAGAAGCATGTCGAGTGAGCTTCGTCTTCCTTTTCCTTCTTCTCTTCCTCTTCCTCTTTCTCTCTTTAGGGTTTTCAACAGTACCTGACAGAAGCTCCTCTTTCTTTACCTCCTTATGTTCTTTGTATACTCTTTTATGTTTTGGGTGACCCTAGGGTTTTTTTTGGGTCCGAAAGGTCTAAAAATCCCTCAAAATATAAAGTTCGTGAGCATCTATGTGTCTACTCAATGTAGGCCACAATCGTGGCTTATATTTAAGCCTTATGTCATGATCGTGGGCCATTCCCAGAGCATCTATCATGACTGTGGCATACAAGCCACAATCGTGGGCCAAACCTAGAGCTTATATCATGATCGTGGCCTATTTGTCACAGTTGTAGGCCTATGTTATGGCTTGAATTCTCTCTGAAACTCCTCCGCTCTTCCATATTGACCTTAAAACATTATCAAACACATGAAGGTACCTTAAAAACATAATATTTAAGCTTAAAGATTTGTACTAACCTATAAAACGCTTAAAACACAAATAAATCACAAACTAACATAATTTTAACCTAAATACATACCAAGTGATTGAATTAACGGCTAAGCACATATCAAACTATGACCTAAAACATGATGCAATTTACACTTATCAATAAACTAATTTGTTGTAACCTTACTATAGGTTCCATTACTTGTAGGTAGGCTACCTTCCTACACTTTCTGCCACATTTTTCTTTGGTTTATTCCCTTGAATTTATAACTTCTCAGATGGATCCTTATATGTGGAGTCTTGTAAATACCTTGACAAGACTCGTTAACCTTAATGGCATCCAGAAATTCAAGTGATTTTTTTGGCATTAAATATTTTAAATGTAACCACTTAATCCCCTACTGCTAGCGTTAACTTGCCTCTATCAACATCTATGAGTGACTTTGTAGTTGCTAGGAATGGTCGTCACTTGAGGACTAAGGGTACTTCCAAATCTTCCTCTATGTCTATAATGATAAAACTAGTTGGAAATGTGAACTTATCAAACTTAACAGGTATGTCTTCTATGATTCCCCAGGATGTTATAATGATCTATTAGCCATTTGAACTCACTTCATAATCGGTTTAAGTTCTCCTTTTCCCATTTTTTTAAATAAGGTGTAAGGCATCATATTTATGCTAGCTCTTAACTCAACAAAACCTTTATCCACCTTTAACTACCTATGGTACAAGGGATACATAAATTCCCAAGGTCATCTTGTTTCTCTGGCAATTTGATCTTCTTGTTGGAGCTCTCTTTGCTCAACATTTTATTCTTTAACTATTTTGAGTCTTCCTTGTTTAACATTTTCTCTTTCAATGATTCTTGGCTCTTTGGTCTTTGCAAAAGAGGTTCAACAAGGGAAAATCCATTTTTCAATTCTTCTAAAAGATCAAGGATCTTATCTACCTTTGCCTCCAATGTTTTTTCTTTTCTCTAATAGGGTATAAAGGTGTAGGTTGATACTCCTTGATTCTCCTCAGGTAAAAGCTACAATTAGCTTTTGAGTGACTTTTAGTAGTCACTTGCTTTTATTCTTCTTTTTGGACCTTCTTTTCAGTGGTCTAGGTGATTGTCATTATTCGTTTCTTACAATTTGTTTGAATTGTGCTCGACAAACTTCCCTTTGATCTCTCTACCACTAACTTTGCAAGTTGGTCCATTTTGATTTCCAAGTTTCATATTGATGCATCTGTTTATTGATGTTTTTTCTTTGATTCTTAAATAAATTCCATAATCAACTCATCCATAACAAGTTTCCTTGGCTATAATGCTTGTGTTTAGAATCCCATAGGAGGGTTGTTTCTTTGCTATCTTTGATTACCCTATCCATCTTGGGTTATAGGTATTACTGTAAGGATTGTTTAAGGGTCTCGAAGCATTTCTTAAATAATCCACATGTTTGGGCTAGTAGATTGAAACTCTTGTCCTTGTGATCTGGCCCACACTCTTCACACTACATCATCCTTCCTTGTGGATCTATAGTTAATCTATCTATCTTCTTACTCAGGGCCTCCACTTAGCTCACCAACTACACCACTGCATCTACTTCATAAACTCCCACTAGCCTAGTAGTTTATGCTCTAGCTTAACACTACCAATAGTTGTTCATGGCCATATCTTCGATTAATTCTTGGGCCACTTTAGGTGTTTTATTGTTCAGTGTAATTTTAGCTGCTACATCTATCGATTGCCTCGTACTTTGACTTATCCCAATATAGAAAGTTTGGATTTGCTTACGATGAGGCCATTATCTAAGTATCTCCTTAAATACTTCCTATGTGTCATAAAGTGATTCACCATCAATTTGGGAGTATGACGAGATTTCATTCCTTAGCTTCGCAGTCTTTACGAGGGGAAAGTACTTTAACAAAATTTTTTTTGCCACTTGATCCCATGTAGTAAGTGAGAAAAAAGACAAAGTTTAAATTTAGTCTTTTCTGTCTTCGAGAATGGAAATAGACGCAATCTAATTGCATCATCATTTACTCCATTGATTTTAAATGTAACACAGATATCTAAAAGTTAGAGATATATGCGTTGAGGTCTTCGTTTCAAAGTCTATTGAACTGGACTGACTGTTGCACCATCTGAATGGTGCTCAGCTTGATCTGAAAAATTTTTGCCTGAACAATCGGTCTAACTATACTAAATTTTGCACTAGTTATGTTTGACATAGCATAGTCAAACATCGTATGTGGTTGGTCCACTATATTGTTAGATTCTTTTGTATCCATGTGACCTCCCAAGCCTTCTACCTGACGATATAGTTCAAACTTTCTCAGATTAGTCCAACAAAGATTTCTTATTGTTGTTCTCTCTATTTTAGGATTTGCTTCTAGTAAGCATTCAAATGTACTATTGATCATAAACTAACCAGGAGTTTAATTCTAAACTAAAGAAATTAAACAAATAAAATAACAAGAAATAAAAACAAGAAATACAACAAATAAAAGAAAACAAAGTAATGACTAGAATAATAAAACTAAGGTTCTCCTAATATCATCGTCCCTAAAAATGATGTCAAAAACTTGATTGAATTTTTCTAAGTATGTCAATTATGAAATAACCACACGTGCACAATATAGTTGTAGCTAGTACTAGCAAGTGTAGGTTAATCCTACGAAGACGATGAATACTAGTAGTTACGATTATCCTATTATCTAGTTTCAAAATTGATTTAGGATTTTAATTAAGGAAGAGAAAACTAAACAATTAAAATAAAACTGGCAACAAAATTGAACAAAGAATTAAGGAACTTTAGAAAACTATCGATATCAAACTTGGTGTCTAGGTTTTGAATTCCCCTAAATACCCTTAATTGATTGATCTTTTATTAAGAAATTATTTTATTGATTTAGGATTTTAATTAAAGAAAAGAAAACTAAATAATTAAAATAAAACCGGCAACCCAATTGAACAAAGAATTAAGTAATTACTTAGAAAACTATTGATATAAAACTTAGTGTCTAGGTTTCGAATCCCCTTAAATACCCTTAATTGATTGATCTTTTATTAAGCAATTATTTTATTGATTTATTGGATCATGGAGATTCTTATGGCATGCTAATAGCTCACTCTTGGGGTCTAATAACAAATAATCCTAAGGTTATCATCCAAATTACTCAAGTTAAAGTTTATGGAATTACTTTACCAATTTGTGAATCCTATTATTAGGTTTGATCCTAATCTAAAAGATTTATGTCATCCTATCTTTACGATTGCAATCATCTCCTTCTAATTACAGTAGATCTATTCACATATAGTATTTCTAAATCTCTATATTATAAAATCGAATTAGGCACTAATATTTTGGATCTATTTGAACATATATTACACACGTAATTAAATTACAATATATCAATTCTAACAATTACATTAATAAAAGAATCAAGAAATGTTATTGCATAAACTAAGGTCTATCTTACTTAGGCACTAAAAGAATTTAGTTACATATGATAGAATACGAAATCAAACATAAACAGAAAGAAAAAAGAATTGAAAACAATGGGTTCATAATTCTAAATCTCCCTAATTGTCTTCTATCAAATATTCTTATAAGGTAGAGGTTTAACCTTGTATTTTGATAGATCTTTCGATGATTTCTTCATGTTTTCCACTTCTTTAACTCAAAATTGCTCCTTCTAAATTATCTCAGCTTTGTAATCAATCATAACATCTCCCCTTGTTTTGCCTCAAAACAAGTCCTTTCATAGTAAATTTTAGGGTTATGGGTGATGCACGGCTTGATACATGGCTATGTACTAGAATATGTATAACCTAAAATACCCATAATTCATAATTCTACATGAACTGAGAGAAATGCACTAGCTGATGCATGGTCATGTATCCCTTTTACGCTTTAAATATTTGTTTAATGTCGTGTCTTCATTCAAATTCTTCTCATTTAAGTCCATAAAGGAAATTAGAATCTATAAACTCACTTGGAGAAAATTAAGTATCAAATATATGATAAAAGTATAAAATATCAAGCAAATATACATAAAATCTATCAGTACTTTACCATTTTGTAAAACAAGTTGCCTAAAAAACTTAAGGATCCAAAAGTTTTGCTATTCCTTGTTTTGTTGGTAGTCTATTAATTGAGGAATCTTTGGCTAATTTAAGGGCAAGAATTAATTTAATGCCCTATAATTATTTAAAAAATTAGGGTAAATAAAGCCTAAAATAATTAAAATGAGCATTTAATTAATTGATATGTCAGTTAAATATCTTGAAGACATTATTAAGGATGTGTTTGTAAAGTAGAATTTTTTTTAAAAGATAAGTTTGTGATATTGGATATGGATAAGGATATTAAAGTAACTATAATTTGAGGTCGACCCTTTTTTGTCATTGCTACACCTATAGTTAATGTTAGTGATTGTAAATTGGTACTTAGGGTTAGGTATGAAGAGGTAACATTTAAAATTTCTAATCCTATATGACATTCTTTTAGACATAAAGATACATATTATTTTATTAATGTTATTAATTTTGCATTTTTATATTTTGTGTAGGAAATTATCCATGATGACCTATTGGAGTTGTGCCTTTTTCAAGGTAAAGAGGAGAATAAAGTTGGGCGGTTGAGTAAATAGCCAATTTTAAGGCTAATAAACCCATAGTGCAGAAGAAAGAGTTCAAAGAGATTGAAAAAAGTAAAGAGAAGAGGTTGAAATCCTCCATTGAAGACTGCCTATTTTGGGATTAAAGAAGTTACTAGATAATCTTGAGCATGCATTTCTAGAGAAGGACCCAAAGCTACTAGTGATTATAACATCAAAGTTGAAATCAGATAAAAAAAAAGTTGTTATAGTTACTTAGGGAGTGTAAGAAGGCAATAAATTGAACTATTTTAGATACTAAAAGAATTATACCCTCTTTTTACACACATAAGATTTTTATGGAAGATGATTTCAAGCCAGTTGTGTAACCCCAAAGAAGGATTAATCCCAATATAAGGAATTCGTCAAAGATGAGGTGATTAAACTTTTTGATGCATATGTTATTTTTGGGTAAGCCTATACAAGTTGTTCCAAAGAAAAGAGGGATGATGGTGGCACTTAATGAGAAGAACGAGTTGATTCTTATAAGGACCATCAGGGGGTGGAGAGTATGCATAGTTTATTTGGTTACTAGGATTCTTCCTTAAAGGCTTTCTGATCAATAAAGGAAGAAATTATTTTATGATTTGAAGAATTATCTTTAGGAGGGTCCTTATTTTTCTAATATTTATGTAATCCAAATTGTTAAAAGATATGTTCCCCATTCATAAGGATGGAACATTTTAGAGCACTGCTAAGTCGATTCAGCTAGAGGGCATTACCGTGCAAATAGGACATTTGAGGGTGTTCTTGGGTTAATTTTTGTTAGCTCACAGTATTTAAAGACGCCTAAAAATATGAACAATTATATGACACTCTCTAAATAATATGTAATATTTATTGTTAAAATGAAATGCTCAAATTTTTATTTAGTTTGCAAAGTGTTTGATATTTGGGGCATTCATTGTATAGGTCCATTTTTAGTTTTCAATGGAAATAAATACATCCCAGTTGATATGGACTATATATTTAAATGGGTTAAAGCTTAAGCTTTACTTACAAATGATGTTAGGGTTATAGTAACATTTTTCAAAAAGTTATTTTCACGATTTGGTTCATCTAGAGTGATAATTATTGATAGGGGCATGCACTTTTTGTTGGGACCCGACTTCGAAACCGGACCCCAACCGGAAAAGCGAAAAATGGAAACAGAAAGCGAAACAAAAAGAGCGAAGGCGAAATGAAATCTCGGAATCATAAACGGAAACAGAAAGTGAAAAACAAAAGAACGGATCCTAAAGCCGAAGGTAGGCCAAAACATAAGCGAAACACGAATCGGATCGGAAGTCATAAAGTGGAAACAAAATCACAAGCGAATCGAATAATAATCGAATAACAAAATGCGAAAACAAAATCGAAAGCGGATCAAAAACTTAACTCCGACATCCGAAAACAAATAGTTTAGAAAAACATCGCGTTGGAAACCTTAGACTAAACCAATCCGAAATCGGTGTAATTTTTTTTTTCTTTTTCATTTCATTTGTCTTTATACAAAACAATCCAATTTCCCATTTGGAAATTAATCCTTAATCAAAAACTCAATCCATATAATTCTTCTTAATCATGCATATCTCAATCTCATCTTTAAAAACCTTATTCTTATTTTTCTTTTGCTTTCAAAACACACACATGTCTATATATCACTAATTCAAACCATAAACAAAAAGCACTTCAATATACCCAATCCATCAACACAATTCATCGGACCTCCTGTCCGGAATCCCAGCATAAACAAACACAACCAATCATCATCAT
>JAOSBK010000206.1:15609570-15620659 GCA_027568895.1 Erythroxylum shatona | reverse complement strand
GTACAGTTAGTGGAAGCGAAAATAGACAATGGACATCAAAAACTCGAATCTAAAGGTGACGATGAGATGGAGGAGTCAGATGTTCAAATGCATCAAGATAAATTGGTTCAAACTGAAGCACCCATACCACCATCTACAAAAAAACTACCCAAATTAGAGCTTAAACCTGCACCTACACATATCGTATATACCTTTCTAGGTAAAAGTCAAACACTATTGATAATCATCTCTAATCAATTGAACGAGAAATAAGAAAGTAAGGTGGTAGAAATTGTTAGAAAACAAACGAAAGCCATCAGATGGTAGATTGTTGATATTCGAGGTATAAGCCCAAACGAAGGTTGAACCCTAACATAAAGGAGGTGGCCAAGAAGGAGATAATCAAATTCTTAGATACAGGGATAATTTATCTCATCTTCGATAGTGAATGGATCAGTCCAGTACAATGTGTACTTAAGAAGAGTGGAATGACAGTAATAGAAAGTGATAGTGGAGAACTAATTTCAACAAGAGCGGTCACAGGATAGAAAGTATGCATAGATTATTGCAAACTCAACTCAGTGACTAAGAAATATCATTTTCCTCTCCCGTTCATAGACCAGATGATAGAAAGGGTAGCTGGTCATTCGTTTTATTACTTCCTAGATGGATATTCGGGATATGATCAGATTTTCATCTACCCTGATGATTAAGAAAAGAATACATTCACCTGGCCTTATGGTTCATTCGCATATAAACGGATGCCTTTCGAACTATGCAATGCCCCGGCTACATTTCAAAGATGTATGATGTTTATCTTCTCCAATATGATAGAAGATATAATGGAGGTGTTCATAGATGATTTTTCAGTTTTTGGAGATTCTTTTGAAATGTGTTTAACTAATTTAGACAGAGTTCTTCAAAGATTTGAAGAGTCACACTCGGTACTGAATTGAGAGAAATGTCATTTTATAGTGCAAGAGGGGATAGTGCTAGGACATAAAATCCCACACTAAGGATTTAAGGACAACATAACAAAAACAGAAGTGATAGAGAAACTTCCACCTCCAAGCAATGTAAAAGGTGAGTGGGGATTCTTAGTTCACGCAAGATTTTACCTTCAATCCATCAAAGACTTTCCGGAAATCAAACCTTTTAGTCAAGGATATAACCTTCCTATTTGAAAACAAGTGTACGTATGCATTCAACAAACTAAAGAAGGCATTAATATCATCACCAATTCTATCACCACCAGACTGGACACTTCCATTTGAAGTTATGTGTGATGTAAGCGACCAAGCCATAGGTTATGTATTAGGCTAAAGGAAAGATAAAAGGTTGCATATAATCTACTATGCCAGCAAGACCCTTGTAGGACCTCAGCTGAGTTACATCACTATAGAAAAGGAGACCTTTGCAGGACCTCAGCTAAGCTGCACCACTATAGAAAAGGAATTACTCATAGTAGTTTACGTGTGTGATAAGTTTTGACAATAGCTTTTTGGGTCAAAAGGAATTGTATTCACCGATCACATGGTGATAAAATACCTTTTCAACAAAAAAGATGCAAAGCCAAGGTTCATTCGATGGGTGTTACTTTTACAAGAATTTGATATAGAGGTGAGAGATAAAAAGGAAGCAGAAAAGTGGTTGTAGTCCACTTATCCAGATTGGAAGGAGGGGAATGCAAGCCAAGCGACGATATTAATGAAAATTTTCCCGATGAAACCCTAATGCTACTTGAAGGTTTGACTACACCATGGTCTGTCGATATCGCAAATTATCTCTTGATGCCCTTTTAAGCAAATATGGAGTGCACCACCGTATTGCTACACCATACCATCCACAGACTAGTGGGCAAGTGGAAGTTATCAACTAGGAACTGAAATGAATTTTGGAAAAAAAAAAAGATAAACAACTCTAGGAAGGATTGGACAATAAAGCTAGACGATGCCTTATGGGCTTATAGGACTGCTTTCAAAACATATATCGGAACAACTCCTTATAAACTTTTCTATAAAAAAGCTTGTCATTTTCCAGTCGAACTAGAATATCGGGCATACTGGGCGATTAAAGCATTAAATTTTGATTGGAAGCAAGTAGAAAAAAAGAGACTTCTACAACTGGATGAACTTGAAGAATTTCATTACAATGCGTACGAAAACACCAAACTATACAAGGAAAAGGTAAAGAAATGGCTCGATTCTTGTCTTAAAAAAAGGAATTTAAAGTAGGAGACATGGTTCTGTTTTAAAATTCAAGGTTGAGGCTATTTCCAGGGAAGCTAAAATCTTGATGGAGTGGACCTTTTACGGTCATTCAAGTTTTCAATCATGGAGCCCTTAAACTAGAAAATGCTAACAAGGAAACTTTTAAGGTCAACGGGCATTGTTGCAAGCCATATTTAGGAGGAGCAATTCCGAAGGACAAGGAAGTGATTTCCTTCTGTTTGAACAATTAAGATGCCTCAGTGGATGCAAGGTCAAGCTAAGGACCCCAAATTAGCACATTTAGTAGTTCAATTAAAATCATTAGGTTAGTTAGGGTTGTTTTGAATTGTCAATAAAACTTCAGTAATTTGAATTGATCTAGGACCACTAAGTCCCTCACTCTATTTAAGAAATTCATAAATAAGACAACAATCTCTTCGGCAGATTTGTACCCGTTTCCATCACCATGAGACTTTGCTCTAACCCTTTTCTTTTAAATTAGACTTTTTTTGTTTTACTTCAATTTATGTTTCTCAGTGTCATACGTGTTTATTGTCTCCTTCTCACATTAAGGACAATGTATTGTTCAAGTGTGGGGAGGGTTATATGTTTTGTTTTGAATATGAATTTTGCATGTTGTATGATGGATTGTGACAATGGCTTAGATGGATTGAAATTGATTTAATTTTGAATATAGTCTATTAGGTTGTGAAGAGTCATTAGCTCTCAAAATTAGTAAATTGGGTTCTTTAGCTAATATGCTAGTTAATTAGGATTTAGTGTGAGTTGTCACCCTCGAAATTGTCACACTCATTCATAATTTTAGGTCTTTTGTCTTAGGTAACTCTGCTAGTAATTTTTCATGAAAAAGAATAGCTTAAGTAACAAGGTGGGCAATTTAAAAAAAGGTGTGTTGGTTAATAAATAACTATTTCGATGGCCTTCAGGTTATGAATATAGCTAGTAGCCAATTAAAAATATGATGTAGCTGAGTAATTGGATCAACACACATCACAAATGTGTGCCTCTGCATCAAAAGGCTATAATGACGTTTCAACCAAGTAGCTTAATAAAAGTGACTTAGTCGAGTAACCGGATCGACATTATCACCAATGTTTACCTCCGAGTAAAAGATTAGGTCCATTTTTAATAATTAAAAAAGTGTTTTCTAATAAAATCTACTAAACTTGTAAATAGCTTGACTTTTCATGAACACATACTTAGGAGTAGTTACAGAGTTTGAATGACCAAAGAATTATTCATGTGTGTATACAATTAAAAAGGGTGAACAATTTAACACTTGGATCCAAATTAATATGTATATTTAGTTCAAAGCTCTTAGATGTAGATTTTGCTTATTAATGATTTGATAAAACCTGAATGACTGTGTTTAAAATTAAATTTATTTCATGAAGTTGAAGTCATTGTCTCATTACTGCATTGTGTGTTGTGTGATTTTGTGTGTTTGTTATTTTGTTTGCTTGAGAACAAGCAAACGTTTAAGTGTGGGGATGCTAATAAATGTAAATTGCATCATGTTTTAGGGTTTAGTTTAATAGGTATTTAATTGTTAATTCAATTATTTAGTATGTGTTTAGGTTATAATTGTGTTAGTTTGTTAATTATTTATGTTTTAATTGTTTTATGGGTTAGTATAAGTCTTTGATCTTAATTATTACGTTTTTGAGGTACCTTGATGTGTTTTTTAGTGTTTCAGGGTCAACATCAAAGAACGAAGAAGCTTTTAAGACACTCAAGTAGAAACAACGACCCACGATCGCGGCATAACAGGCCACAATCATGACAAAAGCCCAAAACATGGCCCACGATCATGGCCTGCATGACAGGATCGTAACAAAACGCTTAGATGTAGCCCACGATTACGACCTATAGGGCCATGATCATAGCCTGCATCGAACAGACGTGTAGACACTCAAAAACATCAAGTTTTGAGAGATTTTTTGGACCTTTTAAACCCCAAAAAAACCCTAGGGCTGCTCAAAACACAAAAGGTATTTAAAGAATAAGACAAAGAGGAAGAGGGAGTTTTTGGTATTAGCCACCTTTAGAGAAACCCTAGAGAGAATTATCAAGAGATAGAGAAAGAGAATAAGAAAGAGAGAAGATGAGAAGAAGCCGACTCGACGTACTTCTCATATTAGGAGTTTTAGCGTCACTGGCTCCCGTCATCTGTTCAATTCGTATTTCTGCTATTTTCAGTTTTATTATAGTATAGAATTGGAATAACAGGTGATGATAGGATTTGTGGATGTTGATGATGTTCTAAACTCACCTTCGCGGTTTTATCTTTGATTTAATGAAATTTGATTATCGTTGTGTTATTTGGATTTATTGTGATTTAATTCTAGACGTGCATAATTCGATAATAAACATAGAGGGTGAATCAAATGAAAAATAATTAAATTGAGCTAATCAGAGTTAGGTGATTTAATAGAACAAGAATTAAATCAAATAGGTAAATTGTGTGAAGAGAGATCTTGTATAGGGTTTCGATAGTTTTTCAGACATATACAAATCTAGTTAGGGTTTTGAATATGTTGTTAATTGAGAAATTGCAACTTCCATAATTTTATTAGGGTTTATAATTTAGGGTTAATGGTTATAACTCAAGAGAGAGTAATCAACCCTAGGACCGTCTAGAACTAATAATTAAGTAATTCATAATTGGTTAGGTTAGCATTAAAGATAGGTAAATTTTCCTTTCTCTCAATTGGTAATTCCTATAGGTTGATTCTTGAGTGTGTGATGCAATTACTAAATTATTAATATTTTCGTGATTAATTCTTGAATTGATTTTTTTAAGTGAATTGAATTTTTGTTTTAGTTCATTACATTCTGAATTTTTGTGATTTATTTTAGATTTTAGGATTAAATTATCCCTCCTAGTGAGATCGACACCTTAGGTACTACACAAACAACCTGTGCGCTTACGGATTATCGAGGTAATTAATTAAAATTTACAAACATCAATAACTCGACCAAGAACCTTGTTGAAATAACTTATCTCCTTAAAGATACAAGAATCCATGATATAAGGATACCATTGCTCAATCTTTATAGTCTTTATCACCAAACTCAATCTTTTACTAAGAGTACCTATTCTTTAATCTCCACTTAGAGACTACGAGTGAAATAAATGATTCAAAGTTTCAAGTTGGACTAGTATGATCTTCCAACTACTTCAATAGAACAAGTATCACTCTAGAATTTCTTTCTAAACTAATACCTTTCTGGTAGGAGAAAGGATATACTCATCTTCATCTAAAGGCGGTTAAAATAATTTTAACTCTCTATAATATAAAAACATTCAAGCTACTGCTCGAATATCCAAGTTAGATACAACAAATGAAAAATATCAAAATACTCTTATTAGAACACCCCTAATAATAGAAATGTTATATTAACAATAAAACCCGACTTCTATATTTAATTAAATGACCCAACCATCTTTACTCTATTAAAGGTCCAAATCCAAATTGTTGGTGTTGAACAAGATCCCAAAGCCATTATGGTTACGTAGTGTAGCTGTTGAACAATATCCCATATCCATCAAGCTACCCTACATCACCAAATTATTTATCATATGCAAAACCGTGCTCTAAATTTGTACTTTCAAATTTTACAACAAATGCTTTATATATGGTGACAGACAGATCCTATGGAGACACTACCATTATTCAAATCCTTAGACAACTGAGACAACCAGGATGACAGCTTGCCCATTTTCGATACCTACACAACTATCCTCACAAGGAACTTACTTATGTCTCCTGTCGAAGAAGTATTAAAATGGCAGACTGAAAATGTAGCAACTTAAAATTGAGTACTTCACCGCATCGATTCAAAATTAGAAGGCTAGATCAAATTTTTTATCCCTCATTTTACCACAAAATCTCTTTATAATTGCATCGCATTATTTTTCTTGGCACAATAGAATCTTTTACCATGTAAATCTTCTATCAGGGGCTCTATTAAATCAATCTATAAAAATTTAAGGGAAGAAAATCCTCAATCCACTAAGTAAATCTTAATGATATCTCTAGTATTTTCCCATAAAGATCTATGAGCAACCCTCTGATTCATTATGTCTATGCAAATGGGACATATTCTTATATTAGTCATATGAATGGACATTTCCTTTGTGATATCAATCTATCTATATGTCATCCATACTGTAGATGTTGGGAAGATGATACTTTAGATACAAATTCTAAAGCGACAGATTATTATAACCAAGGGGCAAAAAGAAAGCATAAATGTAGACCCTAACAGTGTCCTCAAATATAAAGATGGTTTATAGATGATGACGATAATTCTAATCCCTAATTGGCATCCCTAATGAGATTTCTATTATGTCATGATGTAAATAGTTTATCATTCTCTATAGCTTTGGTTGGAGTTCATTAGGGAGAGAGAAAATAAATATGTGTTTGAAATTAACATTATTTAACTCATTTATGTAATATTTCTCAAACATCTTTTGAAAATACCTTTAAAAATCTCTCTTGTCTAAAGAACAACATTTTATTTTAAAATATTTTAACATTTTTTTGTCAATTAATTGGAAGTCTCCATTAAATTCTTTATAGATCATTCCTAATAGGGTTCCTACTTCAGAAAGTGTTGGACCCTGAATGTCTCATAGAAGTTAGAACTATTTTGAAGGAGAAATTTTGGCAAGTAGTCATGAGTAAAGGGCAAATGAATGAGAAATATAGATATGTCCAAGTTTTGATTTGATGTTTCTGGTGGATAAAAGATTTTGAAGTGAGAAGAATTAAGGTGAAAGTTAGAAGTAGAATGAAAGCTAACAATGAAGTTGAATTGGTGTAATAAGTTGATGAAGAATATGTACATATGTGTATATTCTGTTGTTGGTGTTCATTATTAATCATGGACTATATATATTTTCTTCGAATACTATTGATTTGAGATGAAGTTGAGAAGGAGGAGTAAATGAAGTAGAAAAGGTAATCTTAGTGTGATTGGTGTTAAGGAAAGATTGTGAAACAAAATGGGTGGTTGATCTAGAAAATATTTATTGAGTATGCTTTGGTCTGTTTGCCATATGTTTTTCTCTAGTTATCGAAACAAGATGATTCCTAATTTGGGTTAAACTAGAAACAAATGGCTACATTTCTTATGAAGACATCAATTTTCAATTCTATCTCTAAAAGTCTCAAAATTTGTCATGAAGTGAGAACTGAGTGTAGCACCTTAGTGGATGAATGTAAAATTCATCTTCAGACTTTAGGGGAAAATTGTAATTGATCTAGATAGATTTTGGCAAAGTTTCCTTCTTGATAGTTGTATATTGTTCTTTTAGCTTTCCAACGCTATATAGTATGGAATTTTTGGATGAAATTCATGGTCCTTATAAGGGAAGATGTGTAAGAGAGGAGTAGCTTCTTCTGTCTTTTGCTTCTTCTGTGATGACATCATCTCCTTCTGGGTTTTCTTTGTGATGACATCATCTCCTTATGTGTTTTGTATCATCTATGTTTTGCTATTGTCTGTGTTTTGATATCTTCAGTGTTTTACTATCTTCTGTGTTTTGCTAACGCGTCTTATTATGTGTTTTGCTGACACGTCTTTTTTTGTGTTTTGTTGACACGTCTTCTTTTGTTTTTTGCTGACGTGTCTTCTTCTGGTTTTTGTTCCTTCTGGGTTTTACTTCTTCTATGTTTTGCTAACGCGTCTTCTTCTATGTTTTGCTGATGTGTCTTTTGCTATGTTTTTTGCTTCTTCTATCTTTTGCTTCTTCTAGGTTGCTATTCATAAACTTCTTCTGGGTTACTGTTTATGAACTTCTTCTGTCTTTTGCTATCTTTTGCGTTTTGTTTCTTCTATTTTTTCGCATGGTCTATCTTCTATTCCATTTTCGATCCTTCAAACGATAAAATTTATCTTCAAGGTCTTCATGAAATTTGTAGATCTTGGAGTTCTCTTTCGAACCATATAAAGAAAACCTAACTCCTATATTTGTAGGGAAAGTTATAGCAATTTTACCACTTCTTTTATCTTTTTCCATTCTTCTGCTTTTTCAGTTGATTTCATCTAATCCTATTATCTAGTCCATTTTGACCCTTCCGATGATAAAAATCTGATCTCAAGGTCTTCTTCAAAGTTGTAGATCTCAAAATTTCTTTTTGAAATCGTCCTAATATGATCCTAATCCAACATCTCTAGTGAAAGTTTTACCCTTGTCCCGAGACAAGTTCAATATGATTGAGGACCAAAATCTTGTTTGCTTCTTCCGGCCATAATTTTATTATACGACCTTCAAATGAAGTGATTCTTGAATCACTAGTTTTCTTAACCCATTTTTCTATCCCCCCATAGATTTTGAGAGCTTTTGGTATTGATGTGAAAAAGATGGATTGAATCAAGTAAGGGTGTCGTTTTGAAAAGAGAAGGAATTAGATATTTTACTGAACATGCTTCAGTGTTTTGATGATTTCTAGATCGGTAGAGCTCCGAATAAGATAATTCTAGTTTCAAGATAAACTAGAGACATGGTGTTATAAATGGTATGAAAAATTTGCAATCTAATTCAGTTTCTAAGATGTTTGAATTTTGGATAGAAGTTGTGTATAGTATACTGATTTGGACAAGAGCAGTCCAAAAATATTTGAAGTGTATCTTTCGAACCACTTAGCCGAATTGAATGATTTTTGTGTCCTTAAAAATGTAAGATAATAGAAAAGATTCTTATAGAATAAAGTGTTATGTCAGAATGTTCAAGGGTATTTTGGAAAGACACTTAAGTATAAAAGACATAAGGCTTAAATGGAAGGACAAATATGACATTTCTCAATTATTAAGGGCATAATTGGAAGAAGAAGTGTTGTCTCGCTTATAAATGAAGAAGGAAAACATGAAGGGAGGGATAAACAAAAGAGAATAATGAAAGGAGAAAGAAAGAAAGAGAGAGTTTGATTATTGGAGAGAAAAGAAAAGAGTTGAGCTAGGATTTCAAAGGTGTTAACCTTCAAGAGAGATTTTGGAGTTGATCAAGAAAGGAAACAAGTAGAGGAAGAAAAGAGCTTCCCTTTGAGCTAAGGATCCTTTCATTTGGTGAAGAATGAAGGTAAGATAATTTTAAATCTTTTAGATTTTAGGAAGGATTTTAGTTCACGGAGTTTAGAAAAGGCTTGGGTTTAAGTATTCTAGAACCAATTTTTAGTGATTTGTGCTTGAGGGATTTTTCAATTAAAAACCCTATTGAATGAGATTTTTGTTATTGAACATAGGGATCAAAGAGACAAGAGGAACAAGAGAAGAGGCATATTTGAGCAAGGCTATAAGCAAGGAAATCAAGGTGGGTTTCATGTTTATAATTGAGTAATGAGCCATAAATGTTTTCTTCCAAATCAATAAAATAAAATGATTTCAATTACTTCATAAATGTTGCTTTTATTGCTTTTGAATGATTTGCAAAATTGCTACATGTTTTGGTGTATGAATTTTATTGATGAATTTCAAAGTAAAGATAGAAATGCATTGAAACATTTTATGTTATGCCTTGAAAAATGTCATGGCATTCTGTATATTGGAAAAAGAAAAAGAAGCATGAAAGTATGATGAAATGATTTAAGCATAAATTTGCTTGTGTTTGGGCGAGAGTGGAACCATTCTGTTCGTCACGTGCACATTGACAAGAGCCTTCTCCTAGCTGCGCACTTGTGACATATGAGCTCCAAAAAATGGACTCATTTTGTTCATGGGGTAAACTTCGGTTTCCTCATTCTGTTTCATGGAACCCCCGTGCCATTTATATGTGCATTGCATCTTTGCATAGTCATGAATGGTGCATAATTGAATGTTGTGTGATGACATTCAAACTATGAGTTTGAGTTAAGATTATGAATTTGTTTGAAAATTTGAGAACTATGCGCTTTACAAATTTTCTATGACTAATGACGCATTTCAATGATTTTGCTTATTCCTTGTTATAAACTTGTTACCCACGAGTTTTTAAGCTCACCCCCTTCTGTCCCACCTCCAGGTGATGAGCAAGAGATGGAGTGAAAGAGAGTCAAGGCATCACTTCAAATTTGCTTATGTAGCATTTTGAGTTAGTTTTGGAAAACACAAGGCTTTAGTCACTTTTCAAGAATTTGTAATTTATGTAACTTTTATATTTTGAGATTACGGTTTATATTGTAAGGTGGCTTGAAATGCCTTTATAGCTCTGTAAAACCCTTTTGTTTTGAGGGTATTGAAAGGTAAATGATGAAAATTATTTGTACATAATGTATTAAAGAGAATGGTGTAGTAAAGATATGCTCAAGTCCTATGATATTTGTAAGAGGTTGGGTTCCGACAACGGGTCCCAACACTTATGGTATCAGAGCCCAGTATTAGGATCTTATATGGGCATCTTACAAGATATGTGTCAATCGCAGGAGCGATTGTTAAGAGTTCAGGCCAATAGAATTAATGAGAAAAAGGGTGTTTGGTTAGAGTGTAAGATGAGGAAAGTATGTGGATATTTAGGAATAAGAAATATGGCATAGTCCGATATGTTAGATAAAGATGTAGTATTTGTAGTTGTGTCAACGAATCAAGTAATAGAATTTTGTGGGGGATATGGACTTGAATTGATACGGATGTGTAAATATTTCTATCAATTGACTGAAGAAGAGATAGAGACAGGGTAAAAATGACAAGATTTAAGGTGTACAGGCAAAGTGGAGTTGGAAGGTTGAACTTGAAATTTATGATCAAGTATAAGATTGTACTAGTGAATTTGAGATGTGAATTTCAAGATAGCTATATGTTTGTGCTCCTAAATTGATTAAAGTGAAACAAAGTGATAGTGATATATGTAGAAGTTCTCCAGGTTATGACGATCAGTTAGTAGGAGCACACATTTG
>JAOSBK010000206.1:15598858-15609470 GCA_027568895.1 Erythroxylum shatona | reverse complement strand
GCAAAACTCACCCAAAATTTGCAATTATTTTTCAGGACCCAGAAGAATACCCCGTTAGGCAACGGGCGTATAACAACTACATGTGAGTGAGAGAAGAGGTCGGGATCAGTTCGCGTCTGCATTAGTGCCTGATAAATTTTGTATAAAATTATATTTTCTGAATTTTTGTACAAATGATTCGGTCAACTTGTAAAGCCACCGGACTGAACTAATTTGTATTTATAAAGGGGCCCTGTGGTCATTGTACTTACTGGTGATTATGTTAGTTGATTTCCGCATAGTGTATGTTTGTGTTTCAAAAAAAAATTATACTGAGTTTTGAATAAGTGATGTAGCACGCCACCCTCGTAGGACACGGACTTGGATATCACCATCGATGTCGGGTTCGGGTCGTGCGGGAATGGGGTGTTACATGAAATGCTCACATGACTCCTTTTTAATTATTACGTTGTTGTGACTGAGTGCTTAAACTGTCCCGTATCCATTGTAGATACCGGGCTCATTGCTACTGTCCTTTATTCATTGGAGATACATGGCTCATTTTACATAGTGAGCCTTTGGCTCTTAATCACATTCATACTCTAAGCTTTAAGCTCTTTTTCGATGGCCAATCAGGTCATAACTTTCATTTATCTGATCATGCATTCCTGTAATGAAATGCATCTCACATATTCAATCAATCACATTCACATTTATCTTTGAACCTTGGTATGGCATTCAAAGATCATATTAAGAAGCACTTATTTTGTCACATTCACATACATGTAGCACTTCAATATCAAATTTATGCATCACAAGTCTCGGACCTTCAATGTCCGAAATTCAACACGATCAAATCACATTCATAAGATAATCTAACACAATTAATTAATTTAGTGAGACCGTCTAAGTTACTCACAGTTTGCTCCCGAAGCAATTGCCTCGAAGTCCCTGCAACGTCCAAATGTTGACATTCCAATTTCTACTCTATATCATGCAATACATACGCATATCACCATTTTGCACAATGGTATAAATGTCTATTAATGCACATATATGTATATGAAATATGCACACATGTTCAATGACATTCCCAAGTATTTTTTCCATTATTTTCATCACATTATCTGTCATATATCAAAACTCGACTAAGTATAATTTGTACTTAGGTTTACACCTCACTAAAACCATTATAATCAAAATTCATAACTCTTTTGGTCAGTTCAGATTTTTCCTGAAACATACTTTCAGGTCAACTTTACATATTCTTTCTAACCAGGAAAATGGAGTAATTTAAGAACACTTTCTTCTAGAAAATTTTTCCCCTATGTCTCAACTTTCTAATCACACCAAGATCATACAATTTGATTTAACATTCCAAAAGTTATACTCAAAATACCTCAGACTAAGTATGTTCGAAATTTTGGCTAATCCATGATCAGGCAGTCCAAGTTGTACAACTCATATCTTAATTATAGTATCCAAAAATTACAAACTTTATACCAATTGAAATCTAAGAGAATAATATACAACTTCTTTTAGGACAACTCTGTCTGGTTAGGCCTACATCAATACAGTTTATTCAAAAATTATAGGGCATAATTTTCTGTCATGGGTAGTGCTGCAGCTTAAGCCAAAACTGAACTGTAATCTAAATTTCAAGACCCTTAAGAATAGAATTCAAATTCAATTTCTTCCTTAAAAAATTGTATTCGTATGTCTCTAGTTTACTCTAAATCAATAATCATCCCATTTGGAAGTCTACAGATCAAAATATAGTCAAAATACTAAAGCATGTTCAGTGAAAATCATTCCATTTCAGAAATTCCAGAACTCCTCATCAATTTCATCTCAAATCCGTCATTCAATCTTTTCCTAATGAATTCATATTGCTATTTTTTTTGTAGAGATGTAGGAAATGTGTTTCGAGTTTGTTGGTTCAAATTTCATGTCATTTGGAGGTCGGGAGAAGAAGTTATCATCAAAAGAATGAAGGATATTCGCATATGTCTCTCCTTCGGTAGCCATAAAAGTCTACACGATCCTGCTTTTCCACATCCCTTTAAAAAGTCACGATCATGCTTTTCTAGATCGCCTTCAAATGTCACGATTGTGCAAAAGCATGATCATACAACTCCTCTTCTTCACCGAACTGTAGTTTTTCTTCTTCTTCTTCTTTTTCTTTCACTTAAACCAACATTTCTAACTTATATCTCCCCCCTTTTTGACTCTCATTTACACAAATTATCCACAAACAAATCCAAAATCTAGATTAAAATATAAACATCAAAAACAGAAAATCACTTACGCTTATCACTATTTTTTTGCACTTTCTTCACTGTTGCATTTTCATTTTCTGCATTTCCTCTTTGCTACATTTTTTTAATTTTCTTCCTCTAACTATCATTTTAATCATCCTATAAAGCACGACATTACCTCACTCTATGTTTTCCTTAACTCTAAATTTATGTTTATTCATTTCTAAAACCACCCAAAAATTTATGCATACACTGTAGAGACAAAAAAAACAAAGCATTCATCAACTTATGTTTCCAAAAATTTCTACACTCATCTCATGCATGTTTTCATTGATCTTTCAACTCCAAAAATCATTTTGACACTATCTTATGACATTTTGATCCTCAAAACAAATAAACAAAAATATCAATATTGTTATCCTTTATCTACGATGTTCATGAAAAATATCCATTTTTCTCTTGTTTATGTAATGTCAATAAAGCACCAAATTTATCTCATATACCAACAACTCATAAGGGTTTACATATACTTACTTGATAAAACTTCAAATTCTTCAAAACCTTAAGAAGCCTTAATTTCTCATACCACCAACATACATCATCTTGAAGGTAGATTGGTTTAGGTTTTTCTTGTGGTAAAAGAAAGAGATAACAAAGTGGGAGGGGTAATAGACAAATGAAAGCAAGTTGTATCTTTGGTGAAGGTTTGATGAAAAACTCTGTGAAAAACAAGAAGCTTAAAGAAGATGGCTACAAAAAAGAGAACTAGGACAAGAACGATAGTACTTAGTCTTTCAAGTTACAAAAGACGGTACTTGGTCTTTCAAATGAAAAGAATAGTAGACTTAGTAAGGTTTGGCTTGGCTTGGCAAGTGACACTTGTCACTTGTTCATTTGTCCAATTTCTAAAACTTTAAACTAGGTTTTCTAATTATACCAGTCTAATCATCTCCAAAATTTTACTCTAATTTGTCTTTAAATTTTCAATATCATTATCTCACAAATTCTAAAGTCGTCTCTCAAATTTCTTCATTATCATTTAACTCTCATTTCTATTTCCATTCATCAATTTACTTGTCACTTGGCATTTTTCCTAGTCCAACAATGTCCAACATTTTCGAAAATTTCCCAAAAATTTACCAAAAATTTCTAGTCCAATAACTAGACTCTCCAAATTAGTATTCAATACAAATAAATCACAATTCTCAGTAAAATCACATATCACATATAAAAATCAATTATACGTAGAAATTGTCAATGAATGCATGTACAATTATTTTAATGTGCAAAAGTTACTATTCACGTGTATGTGTATGTCATCTTATGTAAGAGCATGAATTACACTTTCTAATTTCACTATAATCTCACATATATAATATTCTACCCTTAACATAGGGAATGGGGTGTTACAAGTTAAACTGGATAACATTAGAGATTTAGAAGCAAGAATCATTGAGGCAGGAGATGATGTTTCAAAAAAAAGGGGATGAAGCAGCCACAGACGTAGCAACAACTGATGGAGCACTCAATCCAGAGTATTGTACACCTCTCTCTCTCTCCAAATATTAGAAAATACTTGGTTCATAAATTCCTTTATTGCTTCGCCTTTTCACCAAATTCTTTTAAAACCCAAATAATAACCAAGCAAATCCTGAATGGTTTTATCTCTTTAAATCTTTATTCTTTAGGAAATATTTAAATCCAAAAAATCCAAGACTGCACATCAAACACTGAAATTATAATAGTTTTGGTTAGAATTTGTGAAGATATTCACAGTTCTCTATTAAACCTCAACAAAAAATCAATAATCTAAATATAGATTTAAGGAATCATGGTTAAGTGCGGAAGTATGTTTGAAAAATTGAAGTGGAAAGGAGAAAAACAATCTGACTAAGGTAATAAAAGAGGCTAAGTCAAAATGCAGAGTATTGAAGCATAAGTCAAGCACGTGAGAGGCATGTGATACATACCTCATAAATGAACAAGCTGCAAGATACAACTGCCACGAATTGCCTATATAAGATAGACATGAGCTTTAGTCTTAAAAAAATACATAACACATTTCATTGTTATCTAATAGTCTGAGAGTGATTTACAAAAAGAATGGAGAGAAAGTTTAAAAGCTGCTAGAGTACATATCAAAGGGTACCAAAGAGAGTTTAGAGACCTCTTTGCAAGTGTTTTTGAAAACACTCTATCTCTTGTAACTTGATCTTTTCTTAGTGGAACCACTGATCGTGAGATCCTTGGATATAGATAGCATTTAAGCTATCGAACCAAGTAAATACTGTGTTCTTTACTTTTTTGGTACTCTTACTTTCTGCAAAATCAGAATGTTTTCATCAGTCTTTGTGGTAAAAGACAACAAAAGGATACAAAGATCCTAACATTAGTGGTATCAGAGCCTATCTACAACTTTCTAGGCAATTTTTTGCTATTCAAGCATTAAGGGTCATCAAGAAATCAGTAAGAATATTTCCTCTCCTATCTTTTTAAACTACATTTAAAAATGATAGGAAAAGAAATGGATGTCTTCACTATAAAGAAGACTTTACAATCTGGAAACTTCAGATGCAAGCTTTACTTGAGTCTTATGAAAGTTATGGTGCTATTGAAGAACAGATGTAGAAATTGGCCCTATTAAGAGACTCAAGATGGAAAGACTTGCACACTGCAAATTAATGATTCACTTGTCACCGATTGTGATAAGGAAAATGCAGAATTGTAATACTACATAGAAACTTTGGTTAAAACTTTATTAACTATATGCTAAAAGAAGTCTACATAATAAGAAGACACTTTTACATAATCTTGCTAATTATAAATGAACATTATTGTTTCTCTTAATGATAATATGGATTACTTTTGTTAAGTTGGTGCAAGATTTAAAAGCTACAGGTGAAAGAATCTTAAAAGAACATCAACCCGTAGTCATTTTAAAGGCTTTACCATCTAAGTTCAATGCTTTCAAGAAGGTGATCAAGCATGCTAGTGGAGAATCTCTCACAATTAAGAGGGTGCTGGATTCACTAATGGGAGAAATAATGGATATTAATCCATTCAAGAAGGAACTAGAAGTGATGTTCATCAAAAATAATTAAAATAAGAAGTCACTGAAAAAGAATAGCAAGAAAGGAAATTGGCAGAAAGGGAATTACAAGGATAAGCACACCAAAGAAGGTGAAGAAAAAAAGAAAAAGGCTAAAGGCAAGAAGTGCTTCTATTGTGACAAGGAGGGGCATTTTGCTAGAGATTGCAGAAAGAAGAAAAAAGACAAGGCTGCGTAAAGTGGAGATGCTGGGAATGTGGAGAAACCTGAAGACTCTAGTGGTGATGAGATATTAGCTATCATTGAAGAGAGTGAAGATCTCAGCAGAGAGTGGATCTTTGACTCTGGATGCACCATGCATGTTACTCCTCACAGAAACTGGTTCACAACATTTGTCCCAGTCACTACTAAAGTAAAGATGGCAGATTCTAGGTAGCAAAAGGTCCAAGGGATTGGGAATGTCTTTATCATCATGTTTGATGGGAAGAGGAGAACCCTAACCAATGTCATATTTGTGCCTAGAGTCAAGAGGAGTCTCATTTCTGAAAGTATGTTTGAAAAACAAGGCTTTCAGATAAGATCTAAGGATGGACTTAAAGAAATCCTAAAGAATGGTAGAGTGATCATAAGAGGAGTTCAAAGAGGTGGGCTATATTATGTGATAGGCACTACTAAAGCAAACTTAGTTATAGAAAATGGAAATCTTGATTCAACTAAACAAAGGCACTCAAGGATGGGTCATGCAGGGAACAAGAGTCTGTTGCATCTTTCGAAATAGGGACTGATTCTAGAAAAAGACATAAAGAAGTTGGAATTCTATGAATCATGTATGCTAGGAAAGCATCACAGAACCATTTTCCAAAAGGTAACAAAGATGGCTAAAGAGATTATGCAATATGCTCACAGTGATCTCTGGGGGCCTCAAGTGTCCACTGTAGGAGGGAACCGATTTTTTATGTCCATTATAGATGATAAGTCTAGGAAGTGTTGCGTCTATCTTATAAAGAGGAAAGATGATGCATTAGAAACATTCATCATGTGGCATACACTACTGAAAAATTAGACTGGAAAGAAGTTAAGATGCCTAAGGACAGAAAATGGAATAGAATACTGCAATAAGGAATTTAAAGACTACTGCAGTAAGAAAGGCATTCTGAGGCATAGGATAGTTAGACCAATAACTTAGCATAATGGTGAAGCTGAGAGGCTCAATAGAACACTACTGGAAAATACCAAGTGTATGCTACTATCATCAGGGTGTTCACAAACCCTATAGAGAGAAGCAATTAAGATTGTAGCCTACCTAGTGAATAGGTTACCTACCTTTGCTAATAGGTACAAAACTCCATAAGAAGGATGGGATATGAAGAAGCCTAACTTGAATCACCTAAGAACCTTCGAATGTACTGCATGTGCACATCAAAAGGAAGGTAAGTTGGAACCTAGAACAATGAAGGGAGTATTTCTAGGCTACCCAAAAGGAGTCAAAGTTTACAAAATCCTACTGTTTTAATAGGGAGGTTTCAAAACTATTATTAGCAAAGATGTGATCTTTAAGAAAAATGAGTTTCCTTTGCTATGCAGAAATTCTCCAAACTCTAAACTACAAAAGGAAATTTAAAAGTAACTTAGATCACTAATTAATTCAGTCCCCTTTTATGTGCCACCAGAAGCAGAAGCAGAAGAAGGCAGGACACAATCTCATGATGAGGAACCTGTGCAAGGCCCTATTCATCATGAACAAGGGACTGAAGAAACAGAAGGTGAAAGTGAGGAAAGAGCCTCACACAGCTGTTGATAACTCTGATGAAACCCTATAAGACTGTCAGCTCACTAGAGATAGGCAATCGAGATAAAGAATTCCTAATAGGAGATACACAGACTTAAATTTAGTTGAATTTGCATGTCTTATTGTCAAATCCATAAATTGTAGGGCACCTGAAACCTATGAAGAAGCTATGAGGAGAAAGGATGCTGAACAGTGGAAGTTGACTTGTAAGAGGGAATATTATTCTTTAACGAAGAATATGAACTGGACATTATTTCCTAAACCACCTAAAGCAAAGTAAATAGAAAACAAATAGTTGTTCAAGCTGAAAGAAGGAGTTAGAAAAGCATAACCTAAGATATACAAGGCCAGCCTTGTAGCAAAGGGATATAGATAGAAAGAGGGAGTTGACTACAAGGAGATTTTCTCACCAATAGTAAAGTTTAAAACCATCAGACTCATCCTAGTGCTAGCTACAGTTCATGACTAGGAATTCCATCAAATGGATGTCAAAACATCCTTCCTATATGGAAAGCTGGAGGAAACCATTTATATAAAGCAACCAATTGGTTTTGAGGATAAGGAAAAGCTAGATTATGTCTTTCTATTATAGAAATTCTTATATGGACTCAAAAAAGCACCTAGGTAATAGAATAAGAAGTTCCATGAGGTTGTTGCTAGTATGAAGTTTACTAGAAGCTCATATTACTAGTGCTTATACTTTAAGGATATAGGAGAGACAAAAGTAGTCTTTATGCTGGTCTATATGGATGACTTAATCATTACTAGAAAAGATCTAAGCAGAATTGAAGAGGTAAAGACTGGTATGTGCAAACACTTCAAGGTGAAGGATATGGGAGAAGCACAAAAGCTTCTAGAAATGTAGATAATCAGAAAAAGGAGGGAAGGAAAGCTATGGCTTATTCAAAGAAACTATATTAGAAAAGTTCTTGCTCAGTTTAACATGGAATAAGCAAAACCAAGTTCTGTCCCTATAGGATCACATCTACAGATGGTGTCTAGTAAGAGTCCTAAGACAAAAGAAGAACAAAAAGCTATAGCACACTATCCCTATGAGATTGGAGTTGAAAGTATCATGTATATTCTGTTATGTACAAGACTTGACCTAGCCTATTTTATTAGTAATCTAAGCAAATTGATGGTCAATTTACGGTTTGAACACTGGCAAGGGTTGAAAACTGTTCTCAAATACTTAGCTGGAACTATAAATTACGAATTATGCTTTTTAAAGGTTGAACTAACTAAATGCAATTATATGTCCTTGTATGGTTTTGTGGACCCATATTATGCAGTAGACAAAGATACAAGGAAATCTATTTTAGTATATTTCTTCACATTATCAGGAAACACAATCAATTGAAAAACACAACAACATTTAGTAGTTTCTCTATCAACTACAGAGGCAAAATACTATGCAATTACTGAAGGAGTAAAAGAGCTATCATGGCTATTAGGCATCTTGAAGGAAATCAACATCAACATCACAAAGTCAATAAATAAACAGTCAAAATGAATTATACCTCAGTAAAGACCTAGCTTTGCATGAGAGATCTAAGCACATCGACGTGCGACTCCATTTTGACAGAGACAGAATCTCATAAGGATTGCTTACTCTAGAGAAAATTACAGGTGAACAAAACCCATCTAACTTCAAAACGAAGGTTGTCGCTCCAAGGAAGTTCACTTTTTGTAGAGACTATCTACAGATAAGTGAAGCCCCTTGAAGACAACAAAATCAAAGACAATTTCTCTTGATCTCACGATTTTGGCGAAGTTAGGGTTTGGTTATTAAATCACCCACAGATTGAAGAACTACATGAAGATTAATGGAGAAGGAGGGAATAAATATCAAGATATTCACAGTTCTCCATTAACCCTCAACAAAGAATCAACAATCTAAAGACAAATTTAAGGAATCATGGTTAAGTGCGGAAGTGTGTCTAAAAAATCGAAGAGGAAAGGAGGAAAACAATCTGACTAAGGTAACAAAAGAAGATAAGTCAAAATGTAGAGTATTGAAGCATAAGTCAAGCATGTGAGAGGCATATGATACATACCTCATAAATGAAAACACTGGAAGATACAACTACCACTGATTGCCTATATAAGGTAGACATGAGCTTTAGTGTTAAAAAAATATAGAACACATTTCATTGTTATCTAATAGTCTGAGAGTGATTTACAAAAAGAATAGAGAGAAAGTTTAAGAGCTGCTAGAGTACATATCAAAAGGGTACTAGAGAGAGTGTAGAGACCTCTTTGCAAGTATTTTTGAAAACACTCAATCTCTTATAACTTGATATTTTTTTATTAGAAACACTGACCGTGAGATCCTTGGATGTAGATAGAATTTAAGCTATTAAACCAAGTAAATACTGTGTTCTTTACTTTTCTACTACTCTTACTTTCTGCAAAATCAAAACGTTTTCATTAGTCTTTGTGGTAAAAGACAACAGAAGGGTATAAAGATCCTAACAGAATTGATTTACACAAACAAAATAACTTAGATAAACCCAATAATAAAAAACAAGATGATAACAAACGGTGGCACGAGTTGAAAGGCATGGCAGTAGTAGCGAACGAAGTGAGAAACGCCTCAACTAGACCATTTAACCCAGTCAATGGAGTAGGAAGTTGGCAAAATCTTGTAAAATCTCTTGCCATTAAGGATGATTCTTGAATCACTTGCTTCCCTCGTTCTCCTCGGCATTCAAGAGATCGAAGTCAGTGTTTCAAATAAAAATGAAGAAAACAAGTTCTCTTTAGCCCTATCAAAATATCACTTTACCACTATAGCACTAAGCAAGTAACACAAATTCATAAGCCACAATTCAAAATCTTAGATTTTAGAAAAAAATTAACTAATAACCAATAATCACACAAATCACAAGAAAGGCTTAACCACTAGCGACAGGAATAACTAGCAAAGATGGGGAACAAGTATTGATGCGAATTATGAAGCAAAAGTTGAGCACATGATGATCAACCCACTACAAGAAAAGGACCCTTTCTGCGTCGTTTTTTAAACGTCGCAGAATCCATTTAACCATCGTAGAAAACCATGAACGACGTCTAAAAAATGTCACAAAAAACGTCGCAGAAGGTGGGGTAGGTAATAGGAATCTGCGACGTCTGTTGCTAAACGTCATGGAAGGCACCGATATTCTGCGATGTTTTTGTAAACGTCAGGAAAGGTGTGAATATTTTGCGACATTTGGAGGAAACGTCACGGATTGAATAGGTTTAACGACGTGCAAAGGACGTAACAGAAGATCCACATTCTACGATGTTTATGAAGACGTCAGGAAATGTATCGTTATTTTACATCGTAGGAAGTAAACGTCACTAATTGTTTAGTTTTAACGACGTTTATTGGATGTCGCAGAAAAGGTACTTTCTGTGACGTCTTGTTGAGAAGGCGTCGTTGATTGTGAAATAATTAATAAATGTTATTTAACCGAAAAAAATGATTTAAAATATATTTGCAAAATTTTTTAATAATGATTTAATATAAATTATAATTTCTTAATTTGTTTT
>JAOSBK010000206.1:15579694-15596638 GCA_027568895.1 Erythroxylum shatona | reverse complement strand
CAAGGAAATCAGGTGGGTACATGTTTATAATAGAGTAAATAAGCCACTACTATTTTCTTAAATCAAAGAAGTTTTCTTATTTTCAATTACATCATGAGTACTGCATTCATTGTCCATGAATGATCTATGAAATTTGTTATGTGCTCGTTACATGAGTTATGTGATGATTATAAAAGTGATTTCTTTTAAAAAGATCAAATGTACATGAAATCATGTTTTTGAGAATGGTTTTCAAGTATATGAAAAAGCAAGTTTATGAAATCAAGTTTTGAAAGCGCATATGCAATATTATTTGCTCATGAAATTCAAGTTTCAGAAAAGTGCCAGTTTGGGCAACATGTTTACAATTTATGGAATATGTGTTATGTGGGTTTGTGATGGTCCCCTAAGTTAAGTCATGTGCACGTTGACCAAGTTAAAAGCTTCTCCCGCCTGCCCGCTAATGACATGGAGCTCCTTCATGGACTCCCATAAGTTCACAGTTACACAAGACCCTTATGGGAATTGTGTAGTACACTCTGTTTTGGATCCACCCAAACCATTTGATATTCTTATGTGCTCATGACAAGTTTGATGCATTCATATTTTGTGACTTGTGAATTTTGGCTAAAAGCCTAGGAAACATGTATTTTATAAATTCACGGAAAGTTTACTATTACAAGAAAAATGATTTCAAAAGTTTTGCTCATCTTTTTATTATAAACTGTTACCCACGAGCTTTTAAACTCACCCCTCTTCTGTCCCACCTCCAGGTAATGAGCAAGAGATGGAGTGAAAGAGAGTCAAGGCATCACTCCAAATTTGTTTATGTTGCATTTTGAGTTAGTCTTGGAAAACAGAAGGCTTTAGTCACTTTTCAATAATTTGTAGTTCATGTAACTTTTGTGTTTTGAGATTTGTGATCATATTGTAATGTGGCTTGAAAGGCCATTATAGTTTTGTAAAACCCTGTTGTTTTGAGGATATTGAAATGTAAATGATGAAAATTATTTATACGTAACTTGTTAAAGAGAATGAATTGGTAAAGATACGCTCAAGTCTTATGATATTCGCATGAGGTTGGGTTTCGGCAACGGATCTCAACAGAAAGTTTGGCAGCCAAAAAAATAGATATAAGCAATACGATATCTAAAGAAAATTGCTCAACACCTTCCATCACTTAAGATTTCTGATGAAGGAAAACGAATCTTACTAACCAACTTGAATTCCCTCATTCTCTTTGTCATACTTTTTCATTATATGGCTAATATATTACGATGCATAACATTAGCTAGAAATTATTTCTATATATGTATTCAATTGCAATATAAAAACATATATATGTTAATGTTAAGGATTGGCTTAATAATAAATATCAATGTTTCAAAAACTGGACCGGATCGGTCAATCTGACTTAAAATAGTCTGAATCTACCTGTTGCCTAGTTCAGTGTTATCTAATAAACTTTCAGAGTAAAAACATGCCATTTTACTATAGAATTGGCCAATTTTATCGCCAACCGGTCTAACTGGTATGTCGATAAAAGGCTGACTAATCTTATTTCGTTCAAACCAAACAATCTCCTCGCTAGATTCACTCTCTCTTCAATCACCATATCCCACCACCTTTTTCCATTTCTTTCCATCTTCATTAGATCTCGCCATCTTCTTCCATTTCTGGCCATCTACCATCTTCCCGAGACTTTTAGAAAATGAAACTCTCTATGCTCACTACTACTCTCTTCTCTTCACCGTCCTCTTCGCAGATCTCATCATCTCCATCTTTCATAGGTAAATTTCCTGTCTAAGCTTGGTTTTGCCTTTGATTTCTTTTAAGGGTATTGCTAATTCTTTTTTGTATATGAGGCTTGGACTTGTTGCAATAATATATAAATCTTTGGTTTTGTGATTTAGGTATTTCTGGGTAGTGTAGGTCACGTGCGTCAGAGAGCGAGAAGGAATCGGACAAGCTCCACATCTTTAGACACCATAAGTGAAGACTAAATCAGTTGTTCCTAAAACGGATTTGATGAAATTGGTTCTGCAATCCTTATGATTTCTTCTGGAACTTAGCAAAATGAGTTTTGAAATCTATGAAATGATTTCTAAAACTAGCATATGATTAATTCCGTGAAGATCCAACTCCCCAATTGAAACAATCCTTTGTCCCATTTGGAATGAGCAAGGATTGAGATTATTCTCTAAATGCTATAATTGTCGCTATGATGAGTTAATATACTTCAAGTAGAGATGGGCAGAAGTTTCTCATAATTCATACTGTGCCTCGCTCTCTTTCTCTCTCTCAAAGATGCTAATTAAACGTTGCAAACAAAGTTGCCTCAACACTATGGCTTCAACTTGAATACAAGAGTTTGTTTTGGAGTGAAATACACATTCTAGACTGTGTTAATTTAAGTTTTAGATATGTTAAGAGACAATAAAATAGAAAATTTGTTTTGGAGTGAAATACATATTTTGGATTGTGTGATCCAAGTTTATGATATGTAGAGAGATAATGAAATATAGAATTTGTTTTGGAGTGAAATACAAATTATAGAGCTTGTCTACAAGAGTACCAACTATAGAAGATCTCTACTTTATTCATAGTTATTGATTAATTAGTCTTCGTTAATGTTGTGTTATATATACAATTTTGAATGAAAACTACACTTACAATATTTTGATAAGTTAACAGTCGATTATTTGAAGTGGCGCAAGTAATTGCTAGAGCAAAGTTTAATAAGCGAGTGTATTTGGTCTTCTGTATATATATATGTGATTTGATTTCATTCACCATTATGCTGTTAACATTTTTTTAAGTATGTGAATTGATTTCATTCACCGTGTATGTGATTACTGATTTTTATTGGTCTTTAAAGGTGCCTTTTCTAATAATTTCCTAGCAAAATGATGAACTCACTTGTTGGCGTAAGTTTCAATTAAAAGAATTCGATTACCTTAAAGATGATACTTAGAAGAAGAAAGATCTTGAAATTAACATAATTACAAAAATTGGAGTGAGAATTGTGTATTATCTAACATATTAAAGTAGTAGTTACTTTTTTATGTAAAAGAAAAATAAAGAGAAATTTTGTAACTAAAGCTATATATGGTTTAGATTGAAAATTCATCAAACCTTAGATCTAATTCAGTTTGGAATTGAATTGTCAATACTTTTAAGATTTGTTTGAGAGTTAAAAATATATTAAACAATACATAAATTTAGTTAAATCTAGAATTTCAACTGATTTGTATGTTAAAATGGTATCCTAAACAACAATTTTATTCTTGTGACTATCCTTTTATAAGTTTAAAATTACCTTAGTCAATGAGATAAGGTTTATAAATTGTTTAAAAAGGGTATCCTAAAGAACAATTTTAAGCTTGTGACTGTTGATGACAATAATTATTTTAAGTAGAAGACTTTTTTCTTGACTATAATATATCTAAGTATTTTTTTATACTTTTTTAGGTTAAATTATAATGAAGAATATAGAATCATTAGAAAAAGATACGATGAATATCGCATCATCTACTCGTGGTAAGTCCGATTCAACATGGAATTATATTTCTTCTTCTCAAGCATCTGATGGAAATATTCAATATAACTGTATATTTTGAGGTAGAATATTTAAAGGGGGTAAAATTTATATAATCAAAGAACATCTTGCTGAAGTTAAGGGTAATATTGTTTCTAGCAAAAAAGTACCACTTGATGTATGTGATATGATTGGAAAATATTTGCAGCAACAAGTAAAGAAGAAAAGGGAAAATAAAGAGCTCATGATATATCATTTGGAGATGATGAAACATTACAAATACTAGATAAAGGAAAAAAGGAAAGCTATTGTTGACACAGATTGTTATTTTTCTTCAAACACTACTCCTAGTTCTCAACCTAGTCTAAAAAGTATTTTGATTGATAAGAATGTTGTTTCGCAAAGTAAAAGAGCATGGGCTACATGGTTCTATCACTCATGCATACCTTTAAATGCTTTAAATTCACCATATTTTCAAGAAGTAATATATGCTATAACAACAATAAGTCCAAGATTTAAGGTAACTTCTTATTTTGAGTTGCCTGTGCCTTTACTTCAAGATTTAAAAAAGGAATGTCATCTAATTATGGATACATATAAGTCTAGTTGGGAATCAACAAAATGCACTATTATAGAAAATGAGTGGACTGATCAAAGACAAAGAACCTTGATTAATTTCTTGGTTTATTGTAATATTGGAACAACTTTTATCAAGTTTGTTGATGTTTCTGATATGATAAAAGTGTTAATGATTTATTTGAATTATTTTTTGAAATTATCGAGTGATTTGAACCAAAGAATGTTGTGCATTTTGTTATAGATAATGCAGCTAATTATGTATCAGCTGGGTACTTATTACAATCAAAATACAGACGTATTTATTGGTCTCTATGTGTTGCTCATTGTGTAAATCTTATTTTAAAAGATATTGGTGGTATGCATCATATTTCTAGTCTTGCTTCTCACGCATGTAAGATCACAATTTTTGTGTATAATCATATCACATTTTTGTCATGGTTAAGAAAGCAAGAAGATTGGATTGAGATCGTGCATCTCGCTGCTATCAGGTTTGTAACCGCATTTATTACTTTGAAAAGTGTTTATGAACATAAGCAATTACTTCAAAATTTAGTGACAAGTGACCACTTTTCAAGTTATAAGCTATTAAAGAATGTAAAAGGAAAAGAAGTTTGTGTTATCATTCTAGATAATAAATTTGGGGATGCATGCTTGATCATTGTGAAAATTGTGACTCCACTTTTAAGATTGTTGAGGATTGTTGACTCAGATGAGAAGACGTCTTTGGGATATATATATATATATGATGGTATGTATAGAACTCACAAAATAATTATAGATTTTTTTAAAACAGAAGGAGAAATTGTACAAGCTGTATATAGATATTATTGACCGACGATGGGATAAGCATCTTACTCAAATGATCCACTTAACGGTTTATTTTCTCAATCCTTATTACTTATATAGTGAAGACACGCGTATAATTAATATTATGGGCGGTTTATTTAATGTAATTGAATGCAAAGGTGCTTTCTCTATTGAAGAGCAATCACAAGTGATAAATGAAATTAAATTGTATCGTGAAAGTTTATGGAGTTTTGCTAGATCATCAACAAAGAGAGAATTTATGATGAAACAATGCAACCAGGTAAGTTTTATATTTAATTCATTCTTTATTTATTTGTAATATATTTATTTATCATAACTATTAATTTAAAATGCAGATAAGTGGTGGAGATTATTCAGTGATAGTGTTTCAATGTTGAGAAAACTCATTATTAGAATACTCAGTCAAATAGCTTCTGCATTTTTAAACGTATTCATACAAACAAACAAAATCGTTTGAAATATCGTTTACGTTACTTATAATCTGATAATGAAGAATATGTATTTTATAATTTTTTATTTTATTAATTTTATTTTTATTATTGATTTTATAATTTTTCTATTATGTATTCAGAGCGCTTCGTAAGAAGAAAATGTATGATCCAAATAACATTGATTGTATTGAACATACTGATTTTTGGATCATCTTCGAAGATCTATCGCCTGGTCTTGATTATAATGAACTTGAAAAGATAATTTATGAGGAAAATGTCTTTGTCACAATAAATAAATTAAAAATATCTGCTGATGGTCAGTTCATATCTTTTTTTTTTTTTGAAAAGTGGTCAGTTCATATCTTATTTTGATCATATTTAAGTTACAAGTATAATATATTACAAGTTTACAATTGGAATAATTTCATAAAATACTAATTTATAATTTATTTAAATGCAGTAGCAGAAGTTAATGCAAATAGCGTCGAAAAATTTAGAGCTTTTGACAATAATGAGACACAACCTCCTTCACAAATACAATTTTGATTTTTAATGTTATTTTAAGATTTATATTAGATTCATATTTATTTATCATTAATGTATTATATAATAATAGACATTAATTTATTTTTTGTTTCTATTAAATATTTATTTTTAATTATTCTTATAAATTTTACTTTCTATTTATTATATACCAATTTTACAACGGTTAAACTTTTAAAATTTTAACCTTTCTTTTTTGAGTGATTCAATGTCCCATCCAATTTTTTAAAAATTGACAAATACAGCCTGTCAACAGAAGTTATTTTGCATCTTCTTCGTCGACAGAAATGCAACGAGAACTGCGTAAATACAGGCGGAGAATTTTGTTAAGAGATATTATTTTGAGACTTTTCCCATAACTTTTAGATTCATAACAGCTACTCCTACTAATACTAAAACACATTATTCAACTTGTAAGAAAATTGCCTGGACAACAAATAAGAGTGAGACGCCAAGAGTGGAAGTGCTTTCGGATTACAGAAGGAAAAAGAAAGCTTATCACACAGACTAAGGTCCACAGAAAAATCAACGTGAAAAGAGGTCCCCAGCAAGATAAGAAAAAAGACGAACCAATTTACAAACAGGACCAACCATGGGAAAACAACAGGATACAAGTGCTCTAGGTGGAAACCTACTTCTTTGGATGGAAGGGCACAACAGTATCTGGAAAATCTGTCCTTGATCCAGCAAGGGAGTAGTATGCTAGTATGTGTGCCGGATGCTCAGCTGTCGCAGGGATCAACTCGATATTCCAAAATGGCCGAGCCATTGCCATAAGATCACTACCTACTGGTGATGATGCTCTGTAACCTTGAACCCACAAGTATCTCAGAGAAGGCAGCTGCATGGCAGCTCTTGCCAATGCACTCTCACTGAAGCAACAACCCCTCATCTCTAATTTTTGAAGATTTGGGCAACCTCTAGCGAATTCCATGAGCCCTTCATCAGAGTCCCCAACATAACCCAATAGCATCCATCTTACATTTGGACTATACTGCCCAATGTAACGAAGACCTCTATTAGTCAAACCCCCTGGTCTGAGATACAGACCAAATCTTCGGAGCTTAAAACAGCCCCTTAACAATTCCCGAACTCCATCATCAAGCGGCAAATCAGTTATTATTTTTTCTCGATCAAGCAGGACCAAACGAAAATCAGTTAAGTTCTTTAGGTAAAAACCTACGTGTTGCAGGGCTGAGTTTGTGATATCAGAAACATAAATAGCTATGTATTCGAGTTCCAGGCAGCCCTGAGCCAAAGCAATTAATCCCCTATGTGAAACTTTGCCTTCTTCATCTTCCATATCCTGTTCATCAGCACCACGCTCAACTCTAAGCCTTTTTAAATGTTTGCAACTTCTGGCAAGAACTTCCATTCCTCTATCTCCAATAACGTTTCTTGCCTGCAATGTGTATTTTCATCAATAGATAGCTCGAGACAAAAGATAATATCTTCGAAGGTTTTTCTATATAATGATATTTTTATATGTCCTAGGATAAAAAAACAAAGATGAAACAAAATCAATAATAACTCTTATCTACTTATCGTCAAACTCATGCAAATCTATGGAATTTTGAGAAAAGGTGAATGGTACAAAAGTTCTTTTGAGTTGACATAACAAAATCCCAAAATCAAGATAAAACTGTCATCAAACAATAAAATAGAGAAAAAGCAAAAGTGCATCTCAGAATATCATATGTTGACATGCTATCAACTTTGCATCAAGATGAAAATAACAATCCAACCAGAAATATGATAACCTACGGCCTTCAAAGAATTCTGTATAAACAAGGAGATGAAATGAGGACCTGTAAGGTCTTACTACCAATAAATATAGATAACAAAGAAATTTCTGCTAATACCTCAAGTACTTCCAAGTTGGGGCACCTTTGAATTAAGTCACAATGGTCCTCTGTGTCGAGTAACGCATAGAGGAGATCCAGCTTTTTGAGGTGAGAAGCAAACGGGAACACTATTGGCATTTCATTTCTCCCCATATAAGTCAGTCCCAATCGGCACAACTTTGCTGGAAATGTCACGACAGAGTACCTATCTGGTTGCTCATTGAAGGAACCCCCACAAAACTCTTCTAAAGCAGATGCAGAACGAAAAAAATTAACAAGCTCCAAGATTTCGCAGTCACTAATTTTCACAGATACCAAGGAGGGGCAATTTCTGGCTATCAGCTCAAGGTCTTCATATCTGATTTTGCTAAGATCTATCATGTAAAAATTTAAAGTCTCAAGAACTGTATTGTTTATGGCAAGCTCATGAAGCCAGTCACCATCTTTCTCTAAAATTGAATTCTCTTCCAAGAATAATGTTCTCAATTGCCTGAAGAAAACGTAAAGATAAGCACCAAGATCAATATCTTAAGGCCCCTCGATTCCGTGAATAGAGATCAAAAATGGAACAGGAAAAACTTATGACCAAAATTGTCTCAAGCAACAATGATCACCAAGGAAAAATAATCTTTATACACATACAGGATTTATACTTATCAAAAAATGATGCATGTGCAACCGCAATGACACAATGAAACAGGTTAACAGCCAGCCACTCAAGTAAGTATTAGCAATATACACCAGGAAAAACTTCCAATCTGAACCGTCGAACAACTTGGAAGTTAACCCTCTTTCTTAGTCATTATGATTTAAAAACTGAAGGATAGTTGCTGCATTCCACCAATCTTACCCCTACTAGACAAAACAAAATGACTAGGGGCTGACATTTAACCCAAAAATCATTCACATCGTTTTAATGCCTAAACCAAAAAGTTCCTACATGATTACAAATGGTAAGAAGCGTATACAGATGACAAATGCCAAATGTACAAGGGTCATCAAGGCAAAGAGTGATCGAGTAATTTCAAAATAACAATTCACGACTATACCCAGATGAAAAAACCGTCACCAAACCTTTTTTACGTTTCAATCATTGAACGAGCATTTTTCTATCGCTTGGGTTGATTGAGCTCAACCTATTCATTTAATTATCGATCTTAATCAGGAAACAATAACAACAAAGGGAAAAGGAATCGGAAAGATTCAGTTTTTAGTTAAACCCGTCACTCGAAGAAAGAGAAAAGCATAGTACCTGCACCCTTGAGCCACGTGTAAAAGGCCATCAGTAGAGAAGCCAGAGCACTTGTCAAGCTTCAAATGCTGCAAAATCCTACAGCGAGACGTCGCTAAAAGCTCCAGATCCGAATCTTCGACAATCATGCGACGAAAGTGAAGCGACCTCAAGCAATTGAAAGAAGTGGTGATTTCTGTGACCCAGGGCGTTACGTAACCGCCCCAGTCCTCAGGTATCAAATTGAACATGGCGGCTCGCGGTTTACCTTTCAGTTTCAATGATTCCAGGTGGCTGAAGCGACGCCGTAGCCGATCTGGGCTCGTTGTGTAACATAAAGCGATGGTTATGTGCTTCCTAGTCAAAGCATCCAACTCGTACCATCGACGGCACACCAGCGACACGGCGTCACGGTCACGTGGGTCGTGGATGTAATTTATCACGCACCCAAATACGACTTCGGACATCCCGCTGTTGCCACTCGTTTTATTGATTTTATTACTACCACTACTGCTGCTGTTCTGATTATCCCCCATCGCTCTTGTTCCCCCAAAAGATTCCAAAACTGAATTTTATCGAACCAAAAATTGTTTCTGTCAATTTATTCAAGTTGACTGAGTGACCGCTGATGCGGTTTCACGGATTTGAAGCTTCTCTATCGGAAGAAAACTGATTAATAACCAAAATCCGATCTTAAAGAAAAGGAACCTACAGTTTTTGTTTTTTTTTTTTGTTTGGATCAGAGCAGCTTCTTCAGAAAGAATAACACAGTACTACTCCACTCCTGTGCACAGAACTAACTAATTGTAACAGAGTTGGGGGTTGAGATAGAGAGAGCTAAGAACACCAAAAGCGGTTAAACGCTAAGCTTAGATGGACCAAACAGACAAATATTAGGAGAGTAACAGAAAGCGAAACGACGAAATTTTAGTTAACAAACTATAAAAATGGAAACTTGATTTCAGGCGCCGCGAACTTGTTCAAGCAACCATCGCACGAGAAACGAGCCAATCCGACCCAGACCGAATCACAGGATCGACCAATCGAGAGCTGACGAAGCATCAGAGAATGTAAGGACAGAGAGAGAGAGAGAGAGAGAGAGTAAAGCAGCGGAAAGGAAGAAGAGACAGATCGAGAAGGTAAGCAGCAGTGAACGGCTGCGATTAACGGAGAGGAAAAAATCAGACGGCGACAGTTGAAAACAGTTTATACTTTGGCCATTTCTATTGGTGGGCAGTGGACAGCACCAATCTATAACACAATGTTTGGCATTTTGGACTAGTAATAATAACATTTTAACCTAAGTGCTGCGCTGGGCTGTGTAATAGACAGGGACATCCATAGATAGCGAACAAAGATAAATCAAAGCAGAAACGACAAAACAATACAGGTGCAACCAATCACCTATTATTTCTGACGAGACCCCAAAAATACTGTTCTTTATCTTAAGATGAAATTGAAATGCTAAATTTCGAAATGTCTTCACCCCATTTGCGGGCGTGAGTTAGAATTAGATGGAGGGATTTATTGTTTTTATAGATAAAAAGAAAAAGAGATACATAACGCCCATATTTGTTTTGTCTTTATTTTATTCTTTTGTTATTATAATTAAAAGTAGAAAATATCTTGGCGATTTTACATTTTTCATTTAACTTACACCGATAAGCGTGCAAAAATAACCGGCAACCGCCGTTTCCATTCATGATTTGGTGACGTAATATATCAACTTGCTGACTTTAATAATTTTTTAAATACAAACAACTCTTTGTTCTTGCTTCAATTTTTAATGTGAGAATTAATTTGCTTTCCCATAAGTAAAATCGAATAATTTGTAGTATACCTTTGGATATTGAACTGAATTAGAAAATTCTAGTACATACAATCTTGCCAACATTGTAGTTTCTCGCAAGAGTTTCCTATAACATGTGTAGTAGTTTATTGTGAATTTGCTGATTAAGCAAAGCAGAACAAAACAAGTGTACCGTTGACATTTATGGAAGAGTGGCCAATTATTAGGGACAGTTGTGACGCACTAATTAATTTAGTGGATTAAGATGCCTTTCCTTCCCTTATTTTCATGCAACTGATTTCATGTACGAACAGCCAACTAGTTAACTTAATCAAGCTTATAAGTTATCAAGAAAACATCACATCTTCTGCCGCTGTTTCATTAATTTTGGTTTCATATATATATATATATAGTTATGGTTATATACACACGAAACATTTGCACTTACAAATGCTACCAAAGCTGAATAATTCATTTTCATTTTTGATTTAAAAAATGTTTATTTTAGTTTTATAGACAATGACAACAAATATGTTGTCACTTTGGATTGTCTTAAGTTAGTATAATGTAAAATTTTAACTTGAAACTAAAATGAGTTGAGTACTTGGCACTTGAATTTAAAGATAATTAAGTGTAATTTAAATTATTAAAAAAAATCACTGTTTCATATTCTTTGGAGATTGGAGATATTAAATGAATTAAGATTAATCTTTCACTTTTCAAAATGTTTAAAATAAGTTACGTGAATGAGTATTGAAGCTGCCACCTAAAAATAAAATTTGTGATACGAAGTATTGTCCAATTTTTAAAGAGACAGCGATTTGGATCTACAGTTTGATTGGTCCTAGGAAGGCTAAACATATCGCATGGGGGCCACCACAAATTTAATGCCAATCCTCAATGCCCTTAAATGACTATTGTTGTTTTCCATAAAGAAGCACTTTCCCTGTCACATTTTAGCACTTCTCATTGTCCATTATAGTAATTTTCTTAAAATTTATCAATTGTATATTAAATAACTGTAACCCAAACGTACTATCCTCTATTATTCACTACAGCATACCAAAAATAAGCATGGTATAAATATAAATATATATATATATATACACGCAGAATGCATCACTTATTTTTGTTTTTATTTAAATAATTAAAAATATTTGATGGTCACAACTAATATATTTTTGGAACATATTAAGGCAAAACTAATTGTTAAAAATATACTTTTTTTGATAATGAAACTCTTGGATTTTGTGAATTTATCTATCAAATCTTCCCGTGATTTTTCCTGAACGGTGGAGAGTTTTTCACATTAAATCTTGATGTTTGTTTCATTTAGTTCCTTATTCTCTTATTGTTTTACTGCTACAACTTGAAGAGTTTTTCTTATCATTAATATATGGCTGATCTTTAGAGAGTTTTGTATTTATCTCCCAACAAATGATATTTGAGTCATTGTAATGGAATGTGGAAATAGCTATATGATCAAGTTAACATCATCAAATTACTCAAGTTGGAAGCCTATGATGGAGGACCTTCTATATTGCAAAGATCTTTTTAATCCTATCGATGTGAACGTAGGTGTGTAAAAGATGATGTTCCTTCAAAACTTGATAAGATATTAAACAGAGAGTGGGAAAAGGTGAAGTGGAAAACTCTTGGCATTATAGAAGAAGCTAGAAGGTCTGTATGTAAGAAATAATGCTTATAACAAAGCCTTTATGATTAAGAGGCTTGTGAATTTGAAGTTGAAGGATGGGAAATCAATTTTGGAGCATCTAAGTGATTCAAGACATAGTCAACAAACTTACCACAATGAAGATCATTATTGATGATGAGTTTCAAGTTTTATTCCTATTGAGTTCACTATCAGATAGCTAGGAAACATTAGTAGTGATAATTAGCAACTCAGCTCCTAAAGGAGTGCTCTCTTTGGATGTAATCAAAGACAACATGTTTAATGAAGAAATTAGAAGAAAGGAGATTGGAGTTGACAACATGTAGGCATTGATGACAGAAAGTAAGGGGTTGAATAAGAGTAAGGGTCCCAAAGGTTGTGACAAGTTTAAAAATCGTTCAAAATCCAGAGGTGACAAAGATATGAAAACATGCCACTATTGCGATAAGTCAATCACATAAGAGGTCCTGTTATAACTGAAAGAGGGATAAGTAAACGCAAGATCATTAAAATGATGATAATTATAAGAGTACAACTGCAATTGCTTCAACTACGAATGATGAGGTGTCCCTTATTTATGCAACTAGTGACGCTTTCATGTTAATAATGTTGGTTTTGAATGGCTTATTGACATGGAAGCATTTTATCATTGTGTTGTAAAGATGGAATACTTCTTAAGCTACAAGATTGGAGATGTTGGGAGTATAAAGGTGGGAAACTAAATTTCTACCAATATAGTCAGTATAGTTGATATCCGAGTTTAGATAAACGTCGAATGCTTACTTACATTGAGAGATGTATGAAACGTACCTGATCTAAAGTTGAATCTGTTATCGGTGAATGTGTTAGATCAAGAAGGTTTTCAGCACACTTTCAGGGATAGGAAGTAGAAACAGTCCAAAGGTGCAATGATAGTTGCACAAGGAGAGTTATGTTGCTCGTTGTCTAAGACCCCATCTAAAGGGGTGTGGTGGTAGAGAAGTATACATAGAAGAAGAAGAATCTTCACCATATTTGTGGCATTAACGATTGGGACATATGAGTAAGAAGGAATTAAGTTGCTGACTGGAAAATCCTTTATCTCAATTAAGAACTCACAACCACTTAATCCTTATGATCATTGTTTGGTTAGAAAGTAGTATCAAGTCTCTTTCAAGAGAAGATCTAAAAAGAAGTCAAAGTTATTGAAGTTGGTGTATTCAAATGTCTATGGTCCTATTGAGGAGGAGGGAATAAGAGGTAATAGATATTTTGTTACATTCATTGACGATGCTTCGAGAAAGACCTTTGTTACATTCATTAACGATGCTTTGAGGAAGACTTGGGTGTACATGTTAAACTCTAAGAGTCAAGTGTTTGAAACTTTTAAGAAGTTTCATATTATGATAGAAAGGGAAGCTCATAGTAAGCTGAAGAGCTTGCGAAAAGACAATGGAGGGGAGTATACTTCTAAAGTATTTGAATAATACTATATATCACATGCATTAGACATGAAAAAACTGATCTGGGGACTCCATAACATAATGAGGTTGCTGAGAGGATGAATAGAATCATTGTGGAAAAGGTTTATTGCATACTCAGAATGTGTATATTGCCAAAGATATTTTAAAGAGAATTTGTCCGAACTGCAGTTTACCTGATTAATCAAGCTCCCTCTATTTCATTGGATTTTGAGATTTTCGAGAAAGCATGGATTGGAAAGGATCCCACATATCATAACATGAGAGTTTTTAGCTGAAATTTATTCAGATATGTACCCAAGGATTAGAGAAGGAAGCTTGACTTAAAGTGGATACCTTGCATCTTTGTTAGATATGGTGGTGATCAATTTGGCTTCATACACTATGACTTAGAGAAGAAAAAGGTTATCAAAAGTTTAGAATGTGGTGTCTCAAGAGCACAAGAGAGGTGTTGATCTTTTCAGCAAAGATAAATCATCACACGACAGCTCATCAAATGACAAAGTTAGCTCTTCACCAATTCCTCCAACTATTGAGTGGTCTACATATGAAGAAAATGAAGTGTATGACCAAACACATATTGATAGTGATCAAAATATGATAATAATGAGCTACATGAATCACATCCAAACAATATCGAAGATGAATCTATTAGGCATAATGAATAGGGGGAGTAGTTAGATCCAACAATTGGTGAAAGGTATCCAAGTTCTGAGTACCTGTTACTTACCGTTGAGTGTAAACCTGAAAATGTGCAAGAGGTTGCATCTTGTGAAGACAAAGATCACTAGCTCGCAACTATGAAAGAAGAGATAGATTCTTTACAGAAGAACAATACGTACAAGCTTGTAAAGCTTTCAAAAGGCAAAAAGGCTTTGAATAACAAGTGGGTATTCAAAATAAAGAGAGATGGTAACAAGCTGGTAAAGCACAAGTTAAGGCTAATGGTAAAAGGATCCAATCAAAAGAATGGTATTGACGTTGATGAAATATTTTCACCAATAGTCAAGATGACCTCAATCCGAATAGTTTTGGGTCTAATCATCTATTTAGATCTTGAATTTAAACAAATGGATTTTAAAACAGCCTTTTTGCATGGAGATTTCGATAAGGAGATATAGATGGAGCAGTCAGAAGGTTTCAAAGATAAAGGTAAGGAAAATATGGTCTGCAAGTTGAAGAAAAGACTTTATGATTTAAAACAAGCTCCAAGGCAATGGTATTAGAAGTTCAATTCCTTTATGACAATCATGGTTTCAACTGAACATATGTCGATGCTTGTGTGTATTTCAAGAAGTTCTCATGTGAGAACTTCATCATTCTTTTTTTTTATGTTGACGATATAATAATTGTGGGTCAAATCATTAGTAGAATCCAAAAGTTGAAGGAGGATTTGTCTAAATCTTTTGACAAGAAAGATTTGGGTCCCATAAAGCAAAATTTGGGCATGGAGATAACTCAAGATAGGAAGTATAAGAGATTGTGGTTTTCTTAAAAGTGATATATTAAATGAGTGCTACAAAGGTTCAATATGCAACATGCCAAGCCAATTAGCACGCCACTAGCATCACACTTTAAGTTATGTAAGTGTGTATGTCCCTTAACAGAAAAAGAGAAATATGGTATATCCTCTATTCCATACTCATTTGTAGTAAGATCCTTGATGTATGCAGTGATATGCATAAGGCCAGATATTGCTCAAGCTATTGGGACAGTAAGCAGAGTTTTTGTCAAATCTATAGAATGTTCATTAGGAAGCAATAAAATGGATTCTAAGGTACTTGAGAGGCATATCGAAGTGACGTTTGTGTTTTGATAATGTTAAGCCAATTCTAGACAATTTTACAGATGTAGATATAGCTGGAGATCTTGACAAAAGAAAATCATTTCAATTTTTAGTCATCTCATGAAAATCCAAGCTACAAAAGTGTGTGGCTTTATTTGCAAATGAAGCAAAATATGTAGCTATAGTGGAAGATTGTAAGGAGATGCTCTAACTGAAGAGGTTCTTTCAAGAGTTGGATATGAAACAAGACGATTAAGTAGTATTTTGTGATAGTCAAAGTGTTATTGACTTAACCAAAAATGCTATATATCATTCTCATACAAAGCATATAAATGTTAGATATCATTTGTTGATGTTCGTGATATATGAGCAATAATTAATGTTGAAAAAGGTTCATACAGATTTGAACGATGTTGATATGCTAACAAAAGTGGTTCTGGGAAACAAGCATCCCATATTTGGGCTAGAGTGGGAGATTGTTGAGTATCTAATCTTCTTTTAAGACTGTTGGTGATCATAGACCGCTTAATGGTTTGTGTCTTGACTTACACGATCGTGTAGATCAACCTATAAGTCTCTGTAAAGATGTGAAGATACATGAATGTGTGTGGAGATCGCGCAATTGTTGGCCCCCTAAAATTTTTCTTAAGGATCAAGTATGATTTGAATAAATTATGAGGTCCTTAAGGGATTATTTTGTGGAGGTAATTATTATGTTAATGTTGGTAAGATTTTATGACATAGATTAATGGAATTGAAGTATTAAAGTTGTAAGATTGTATAAGGGCAAATTGGGCATGACACTTAACGGTATAAGACATAAGGCTTAAAGGAAGGGGCAAAATGGATTGCACACTCATTAAGGCTATTAAAAGAAGAAGTTATTATCTTGTATTTTTAAGAAGAAAGAATCGTGGGTGAAGAGAAGAAGAGAAGAAAAGAAGAGAAAAAGAAGAGAAAAGCTAGGATTTGGAGATCCTTGAAGAGTTTGAAGAATTTGGAGCTTCAACAAATAAGTATAAGCATCGTTCTTCTTAATTAGATGAATGAAACATGTTTTGATGTTAGTTAAGAGATGAATATGTGTGGGAAGTTGTTAAGAATGGGTAAATGTATATGTCTAGTTTTTAGGGTTAATGATCAAAGATAGATTTAGATGTATTTGTCAATGATATTGGGTTGAAATGAAGTTGAAAATGAAGTAGAAGTGATGGTTTAGTGTTTAGATGGGTTATATGTGAAATGTGGGAAGTAAAAAGTT
>JAOSBK010000206.1:15549089-15572835 GCA_027568895.1 Erythroxylum shatona | reverse complement strand
ATCCAAATCACCTGAAATAATTTCTTAACCAATTCTATACATTTTATTATTATCAAAACATAAGTGGGATTTAATTTTTCAACCACCATTAGTCCAACAGTTTGATGCTTTAACTATAAAGAAAAATGACACTTTAAGATGGACCATACATAATGAAACAATGGAAACAAAGAGATGAAAAGGCAACTGTTACTATAATCTAGGAGAGTTCAAACGAAAAGGACATAAAAGACAATGATATTTTGGCTACGAGTAGGTCTGATTCTACAAATTGATGGGTAATAAGACATTGATACGACTTATCATATGACTTCCAATAAGAACTTGTTATGTTATTTTAAAGAATGGAATGGTAATGTCAAATTAGGGGATGATGGAGAACATGCTATCAAAGGCAGTGGTTCATTACATATCAAAATACAAATTGGATGTGTAATATGTTCTTGATCTTTGGAAGAGTTTAAAATCCATAAGCACTTTTAATAGTGAAGGTTATATGCTTTCTAATGATGATAAGCAACTTAAGGTGGTAAAGAACGCATTGATTGTGATGAAAAAAAAAGAATTTGATGGCTATTTCTTAATCTGAAATTAATGGCTATTCCTTAATCTTCAGTATAGAAGGATGATAGTACTATAATACGGTACATATTGGTTAGTTGTCTTAGTGAGAAAAAATGACAAAATTTTATAAAGGAAGCTTATTAAAAGATGACAAATATGGGAAGGTATACTTTTTATAAATTTCATATGCTTAGTAAAATTCTAGGATAACATTCAAAGATATAATATTTGCAAAGCTACATATTTTTACGTAAACATATAAAAAAGATATGCCATGGTCAATAGTGAGCAATACTAGCTCAAAAGTAGTATAAGTGGTAATAAAACAATCTGAAACAAATGCTAAGGAGGATAAAAATTATAGTTCAAGAGATAAAACAATGTCAACAATAAAGCATCAATAAAATATAATCAAAGGTAGAGTGAGATAGATGATCAAGTAGACAACGAGATAGGGTTGGAGAGACTTAGTCACGTATTTTCTTACCATCAGTAATTAGGATGCAACTATCTTTTAGGAGACTAGGGAAAGTTAAAAGAAAATAGACATATGAGGGTTATGGTGAAGGATGTGGGATTCATAAGATCAAGAAATTAATTTCATCTAGTCAAATCTTATTAAAAATGATTCACCTAAAATTGTTATATTAAAATTGAATCTACTTACAATTTTATTTCACCTAAAATTGTTATATTAATTAGTATTAGAGCTACTAAATTCTTATTGAATTGCGGTGAGGTTAACAATGGAAGAAAGAACTAGGTTGAATAATATAAAAAAGTTGGAAGAGAATATCATGAATCAGTTTCGCAAAATAGACTTGAAATATAAAAGAATGATCAAATAATTAAGGGAACAAATGCTCCATTTGCATTAGTAATATAGTAATTAGAAAATCAATGTAGAGAAAGCTAAGCAGCAAGAGTTAATTAAAAAGCAATTATTCACAATGAGGACAATTTTACTCTAACTCATCATTGCTTTGGCTCAAAGTCAACAGATTCAGTTTAAGTTAACTCAGCTTTGGGCTAAGCTTAGAATCTAGCTACTCAAGCCTGGATCAACCTAAAGCCTAACTATAGTAAATTAAACAGGCTTAGTTTAGGACCGATCGAGCTCAAACTTGGCCCATGATTTAGGCTTGAACCTAAATTTTTGGGTTGCCAAGCCTAGTTATTTAGTTCTCGCCTACTTTAATAAAAGTGGAATTTTTGCAGTTTGATGGAACAAAATGGAAAGTTTGGATTTATCGTTGCGAATAATTTTTTATTAGATAAAACATCTTCATAATTAAAAGTTAAGATTATGACTATTCGTTTGATTAAAGAAGCTTTGTAATGACATCAACTTTATATAAAAAATAACTTGATCAATGAGCTGCTTAATTAGAGAGAATAATTAAATTGCACTATAATAAAGATTTAGGGAAGCAACTTTTGACGATCATATAAGGAAATTTAAGATAAACTAGAACCATCAAAGAGTATTGTGCTTTGTATGATCTTCACTCTTATGAATTGATAATTTCTACACCTTACTTAGAGAGCTTTTTAAAGAGTATAAGAAGGAGACAAGACAACCCTGAGATTGTATAATAGAGATATGAAATGGTGAAGAAACGTGAGTTGTTATCTATTCACTATTGTGGAATTCTTAAAAATAACCTAAAAGCGGTAGTTTCATGTCATAACACTTAGGGAACTAATAATTTATTGAGAGATGATAGCATATTGTTTCCTAAACTATAAAATACAATATCAATAAAAAAGAGAATTCCTACTATTAAACCTAAACTAACTCCAGATACTAGTAACAAGGGGATGAATGAGAGAAAGGCTAGAGATGTTTTGGTGTGATGAGAAGTTTTTTATAGGGTATATATGCAAGAAGAGATAGTTCCACATGCATATTATGGTAGACAAAGGCGAAATTGTTAGGTTAAAGAAGTCAATGATTGTATGATGGATCAACCCACTATATCCTTATACATTATGCTTAGGAGAATTTGTGCGACCACCAATAAATGAGAGTTTTAAGAGTATTCCATAGAAAATCATTACATATTTTGATTAATGGAGGGAACACTCACTAATTTATATATGAAGATATGATATTAAAATATGGATACAATATAGAGGAAATCAAGCTAGTGGTGATTATAGTAGGTGGCGATATGCATTTGAAGTATCATCAAGTGTGTAATGGCTTTGAATAAATGACCATATGTTTGTAAATGGTGCTTTCATGATTATTGTGAAGATTATATAAGGTGTTTGGATTTTAATGGTTGTACTCACTAAATGATGTAACTTGTAACTACAAAAAAGGCAACAAGAGTTTTGAATGGAGAGAAGCATGGATAAAACTACAAAGTAGGAAAAAAAGATGGGTATGCCTACTATCTTTTAAGGAAAATAAAAAAAAGTTGTTAAATGGTATAAAACCAATTTGTCAATTCTATTTGTTATTAGAGAGTTCTATTATAGACTTGATGCAATCTCCTCAATATTACATGATGTCAAGAGATGTTATTTAAAACATTGTCAATTAGGAACAACAAAGATAGTCAAGTTTCTTGAGGAATTCTAGGATATGTTTGCAAAACAAAAAACTATTCATCCAACTAGATCATATGATCACAATATTATAATCAAAAGAAGCTATTAATAGGCCTTATATATTTTTTAATTTGCAGAAAAAAAAAACTATGGAGGAAATATTCTGTAACATGCTTAAATAATTTATTAGTTAGCATAGTGTTAGTTCGTCTTATTTCCTAATGGTTAGTAAAAAAGGACAATCCTTAAGAGTTATGTATAAATTCCAAAGCTTTAAACCACAAAAATTAAAGACATGTTTATACTCCTTTAATTATAGAGTTGTTGGATGAATTTAGTGCAATATGGTGATTTTTAATGATAAACTTAAGTTTTCTATTCCTTTAATTAAATAGTTGTTAGATGACCTTAGTGCAATCTTGTGATTTTTAAAGCTAAACTTAAGTTTTCCATTCCTTTAACTAAAGAGTTATTGGATGAACTTAGTGCAATATGGTGATTTTTAAAGATAAAGTTAAGATTAGGTTGCCATCAAATTAGGATGAGGAAGGAAGACATTTAGGAAATTGCATTTAGAAGCCATTAAGTTCATTATAAGTTCTTAGTTATATATTTTGGTTTGACCAATGTTTTAGCCACTTTTAAAAGTTCAATAAATTATATCTTCACATCTATTTAGAGAATGAGTGCTGATATATTTTTATGACATTTTAGTGTACATTAAGTCTTTAACAACACAAGGAATAATTACAGAATGTGTCGGAGGTGTGAAAAGAACATTTAGTTTTGCTAAATTTAGCAAGTACATCTTTAGAGCTTATAACAAAAGAAGGGAATAAAGAGATAGACAAAACTAACAAACTTGAATCAATTAAGGAAATTTTCTAGTTTTTAAAGTTAGAAGTTATTAAGGGATTTCATAGTGATTTATAAACCATTAACAATGCTATTAATAAAAGGTGCATTCTAGTGAGAGATAGAAGTTGAACAAGCTTTTGAAGATTTGAAAACAATTTTAATGACATCATATAGTTTTACCTCTTCCAAATTGTTTGCAAAGAGTTTATACTGAAAGTTGATTACTATTGGACATGAATTGGGATAATCTTAATACAAAGAGGGCATCTTGTAACTTATATGATCAAATAATTGTCTTCCAAATATTTGAGTTTGTCTATATGTGAAAAACAATTGTTAGCGTTAATGATGACAACAAAAATTAGTCTTATTATTTAATAGGGAGAAACTTTGTTGTGTAAACAAATCATAAGAGCTTGAAATATCTATTAGAATGTGCTAACCCATTTCTAGGAAAATTGGTCTAATAAGTTATTAGGATTTCCAAAATTAGATACAAAAAAGGAGTGATAATAAAGTTGTTGATGCCTTATCAAGATTGGAGAATGTTAAATTATATGTATACGGTAATTTTTAGCACATACATTAATTTGATGCATGAAGTTAAACATAGTTTAAAGGATCTTGAAATTCAAGATATATTAAAGATGGTAGAGGAGGAGGAGTTGTTTAATTATAGTTATAACTAGTCTAGTGAGTTATTAACTTGAAAAGGAAGTATTGTGGTAGGTATGGATGGAAAAAAGAGGCTTATTATGACTCAACTCGAAGTCAATGAATTAATTTTGAGTTGATTAAATTAATAATCAAGCTTAGACTTGAGAAGGTTGCTCAAACTAGACCAGTTTGGATAAAAGAGGGTTAGCTCGACCCAAACTTATTTTGTTCTAAATGTGGCAAATTGGATCCATGATCAACATAGATGTCCAGCAAATAAGCATTACTCTTTCTCATCTCTATCAACCCATTTTTTAGGCTACCACACAATCAATAACCCTCCCTCAAAAAGCCACTATTTTCTCAAGTTTCCAACAAAGACCAAACAACTTTTCATTGGGTTAGTCTGATATTGTTGCCCGATTTGTGTATATATAGACAAACCTTTTTCAATATTATACTGGATCCATACAAAAAAAAGTTTGTATCAAATAACATATATACTTCACCTTTATTGTGTTAAAACTTTGGTTCTTTAACATCTTCCACGAGTATCCTCTTAAGGTCATAATAACAAAACCTATTTCATTGCCTCAAGTTTTAACATCTCCCCTCGTTATTCAACATCTTCCCCATAGACAAACTTCTTACTATAAAATATAGTTTATTCCCCATCTTAATCATCCATCTCAATTGACCTACGTAAAAATATCAACATTACATTAAGCTTAAAAAGGCATTTAATATAAGACAAGCACTTCATAGATAAGGTACAAAGATAATCCAACACCATACATATTCTACATAGACGATAGTAGCATTACAAGCTCAAATTTCCATATTAATCAAGTCAAAGAAATATTGAGACTTGGTAACATTAGTAGGAAAATTATCCTAACTTGGTATTAATATCGCATGCAAATGGCACGATTCTTCATTTATAGCAATAATCATAAAAAGGGAAATATAGTGTATATATCTCCTAAAACTAGACATTAAATGTTGGTGTTGCCCCTTAGTTATTGTCCACTTACTGTACTTATCAAAACATGGAAGTTAAAAATAAACCTTAAACTAAAAAGTCTCCATAATAGCACAATCAATTGTAACTACAAACATATAATTTTTTAAGAATACCCCTCCCATTTTCCAATTGCAAGATGATAATGTAAAACATATAAAGAAATGTTTTTCAATTATGTACCACATAATAGCCACATTAAGAAACCACTAAGCTTCATCTGAAATAATAATATTTATTTTAAATGGCTATAGATATTTGTCTAAGGCTCGGAAACAATGACCGTCAACCTAATGAAGCCTAATGCATACACACCCACCTACTAACCATAAAGAAACAATTTGACTTTGTAAATCCCTAGAGACCAAGATGTGTAAGCATTTTCGTCACCAGTTTCATAAAGGAAAATATTTTAGCCCATTTTGAAAACCAAGATTATTACCAAAATACTTTCAGACTCAAATTAATCAATATAACTATTGATATAAAACATTTCGAATGATATGAAACATTAGGCATTATAAAGACCACAATAATAGTGTGCACTAACAACAAACAATAAAGATAAAAACAAAGACAAAGACAAAGACAAAAAAACTAGAATATCACCAGAAGAAAGCCATTAAAATAGAAAGGAATTTAAATGGGGAGACACCAATAAGAATTAAAAGTGAACAAAACAAAAAATAGTTAAGTAATATTGTTATTGTTGTAAGCTCCCTCCTCTTCCATTATTATTGTCCCCACCTAAAAAAACACCTATAAAATAAAATGAAAGCATAAGTTTATTGTCAAGGACAAATGTCCGAGCACATGAAAGACGTATGTTAGTTTATCGTGAGGGATTAAAAAAATGCAATAAAGGACCAAAGAAACACATATGGTAGGGGATTAAGAAGCGCAAGAAATGCAAATTTTAGAAGACAATTTATTTTTACAAAATCAAATTAGGGTTTAGATTTTGGGAAAGTGAGTCATGGGTTAAGTTTATAAATTATAGGTCAATCCACATGAATGTCCACTTGTTTAATATATTGTTACATGTATGCTCAAATGTTAGCTTAAAAGTGACTATGTTAGCCATATCACTCAACAAAGTTAACGTTATGACCTGATAGAACGAATTTTAGAAACTTAAGTCACTTAATTGAAAAACTCAAAAGGTTTAGTACTAAAATTAAAAAAAAAACCTAAAAGATTTAACATTAACAAATCTGTTAAAAGACAGAGATACCTTGGCCCCTATTTGGGTTCTCCGTCGGGTCATGGTTATGTCTAACCATGAATCTACCTTCACGCGTGGGCAGCTGCCAGAATAGCTGCAGAATTGCAATACCCACTGCAAAGATCACGCCACACATAAAGCATCGTACATAGTTGTTTTTTATTCACTCATCAGCCTTTGTACAGGGTTCCTTAGCTGTAGTGTCCCTTTTTTGTCGGCAGTAGATAGTGACAGCATAAATAATGTTTAGTATAAAAGTCCCTTTAGTATACAGTGAAAGTTATGAATGAAATACACTAGTTTCTTCATCGCTCTATACTTCTTTTCAAAATCTATTATCCTTTTAAATGGTGTGATTGATAATGTCCATATAGAATTAGGAGAATTTAGTTGTTAATAACAACAAATATAAAGGCTTTGCTAGTGATTTTGTAACAACTTTTTAGCTCGTAAAACACTTCTTTCTTTCTGTTCTGTTTGCCTTCTTTCTTAGCAATTATGTGCTTAGTCCTTTACCCTAGTAAAAGCCGAGTTAGAGTTTGGGTTAACTTGTTATTCTTTCTTTTACCAAAAACGTAAGTCCGGCATTTTTAGACAACTGGTCCTTTAATAGTCCCTAGGTCCTTTTCTTGAGCTTTTGACTTCCAAGTGTTCTTCCTTGCATTTCATTTTACTTCGTTTCCTAATTTTTACGCAATTCCTTTTTTGTCTTTGCTTTATTTCTAGAGGAATCATATGTACAGAGAGGCATAGGACATCTGGCAACCTAGAGAGCGCCTCAGGGATACGTGGACATGGTGTCTTTCTTTAAGGTAGGATAAGGTGATAGCAACTCCTCCTCTGCTTGCCTTGTCTATCAGTCATAATCAAGCATCATAAAGAAGAGAAAGAATCGTAATTTCAGGCAATTATCTATGTACTATAATGTATGGTAAGAATTGCTCCACGAGAAAAGATAACAAGCAAAACCCATAACATGTTTCAGCATCTTTAATCCATTACGCAGAGCTTTACTAACCCAATTACTGAAAATAGCATAAACCTGCACTTGATATAGAAAGAACGGACACACAAGGTCAAGGTGGGAGGGCATATGAATTGCGTTCGTGATACTTAATTCCAGTTGGATCCTCTCAATTTTATTGGAGGATGATATATAATGCAAACACGTAGAAAGAAAGCTTTATTGCCGTACTAGCTTTAAGGCAGTTCCTTGCTGATTTGTGACAATCTCCAAGCGAGATTTAAGGAATTATAAAGTTCTTATCTGGTGTTTTCTTAATTCTATCGATGGGATTGGATCCAGGTTTAGATACAACTTGGTCCTTCTCTTTAACATATATGGAAATCTGTAGGTGAGAAGAGCAAGATCAATGCTCAGGTCAGGATCAGAATGGCTCAGAAGAAACGCCTCCTTGCTTCAATTCAGTGTCTTTCCTTCATCTTGATTTAACAAGAAATTCCATTGGAAACCGTGGAGAGCCAATTCAGTAATCATCGTTTTCATTTAACAGTCCTTTCAATTATTAAACCCTGGCTGGGCTCCCGTCAGCTCTCCTACCCGGAGGTGAGATCCTCTGTACTCCTATCTTGTACCTATTTTGTCCCTTTTTTATTTCAACCATCCAATACAATATATTGAATAGTTGAGATTAAAAAGAGATAGGAGGTATTGGGTAAAAAAGGACAGAGGATCTGCTCCCTCCTAACCCTTATAAAGAGTAGACCTACTCTTTATATATTTCACCACACGCGACACGCCTGACAAATTTTCCTTGCATCAACTGCAACCACTGTCCAATTTCAGATTAAAAGACTTGGGTAAACAGATTATGATTCTTAAAGTAAGTCTAGGCTTGACAAGTGTATTATTGATTATTAAAAAGATAAGATTGATCCTCCAATGCATTGGGTTGGTGAAATTATATATTATTAAATATCATGTTAGAATGACCCTTAAATCTTCTGTCCTTCTCTCCTTCCACGTCCCGTTATAATGTACAATTTTTAACGATCTATTTACAAATTTTAGTCCTTCCAACGTGTATTGAAAAGTTGTTTAAATTGAAGGTTTGGATTGGGTTTGGGGTTAATTTTCCCAACCCGCAGCCCGCATTTGTACAGCTCTAGGCATAACGATCCACAGCTCTTGCAGGCTTGGAGATAATTTTAACAGTTGACACCCCGTGCAGAGAAAGGTCACTTTTTAAGGAGTTATTATCTCCTGTCTAGTTTCGATTGAACCCCATAGTATAATACTCTTTACAGAATGAGTCAAGCCACATCATTTCCTCGGTTAATCATCCCAACTATTTTAGTGCATCAAAAAACACTCATAATACAATCACATTCCTCCATGATTAAAACCTTAACTAATGATTTTAATCAGATAACTGCAAGAAAATATAGTATGAACCTCTCCAAACCCTGCTGTGTTTCAATAAAATTTTTACTCAATTGTTATTTTTCGCTTAAGAGAACATCAAACAGATCGTTAAAATACCCCATTAGGCAATCGATGGGTTGTTGGTTCGTACTGTTTCATCTTGTTCTTTAGATTAAGATAATTATATACTTCAATGTGCAACATCAAATGCATTACAAGCTAAAATGTAAACGTCTATAAAACATAGCAAAAACATATTAACATCAACTGATCAATGAAGGAATATAAAAATGAACTGCTGACAAGATAAGCACTAATTACAACTCAAAATTCTAGGGGGTTCAGTGGTCGGATATCTACATTTTGTGGGAAGCAAAACAAATCTACCAAGACAAAATCAAATTAAAAAAAACCCTGCAGTCAACTCGTACTTTCTTCAGTCGTACTTGAGGGATGAGTATTGTTATCATCGAAGGCCGATCCAATAACAGCAGCAGATCCGTCTTGCGGAGCATCTAGACCTTCCAATAAAGCATTGAAAGTGCAAGAGCTACCACGTAAGTTTTCAACCCCATCCGCTATGGAGCTCTCGGGCAATGAAACCAAATCCATTGTTGCAATGGCATTAACGTCACTTGACCCATTGTATATGCCTCTGCTTCGTGTGACAAGTAAAACCTGATTGTCATCAGTATGATTCAAAACAGAAGGCAACGCATCAATTAAAGAACTTGCAGGCCTTGAGCCACTAATGAGTAGCTGCAGAGTCTCTCTTGCACCCTTTTCCACTAAAGACTCGGTTTCAGGAATCAATGGATTCACAAGCTTTGGATTCAAAGGTGTGATAGTGCCTGAAATACTTGGACCAGCACTCACAAGGTAACCCTGACCTGAGGAGCAAACATCAATCACCGGAACATGCACAATTGGGTCACAAATCAAAGGAGTGAATCTTGGGATCGGCTGAGACCCAGCCCTAGACAACTGAAACATTGGGTCTGGCAAGAAAGCAGGAAAATCCAAAGAGGGTATATTAGCCAAAGTGAGAGGTGATGTCGGAGTTAACAGGCCAGAGGACCTAGTAGCAGACAGTATTGAAGAAAGTGGAGGAAGCAATGGTGTTCCAATGGATGGGAGAGGAAGTTCCGGAGATGATGAAGGGCACTGCAAAGTTGATGTACCTAATGGGCACCAACAGTAGTAGGGGGAGAAGAGAGGAGCATCTGGGGAAGGCACAACAGACTCTGGGCACACAGCAGGCGGGATAGCCAATTTTCCAAGAGAATCTAGAAGATTTGATGGTTTCATCAAACAACTCTCAACTTCAGGCAGCTTCTCATTTTTAGATTCACCACAGCTAGATGCATCAGTAGTCTTAGGCACTGTCACCAGAATGCTGTCAACTGCAGAAACACTGCTATCCACACACCGTCTCAGCTTCTCCCTTGCAGCATTTCTCAAACAAGACAAGCTTCTGGATAGTCCTTCTTTGAAGGAACTTGCTCTTGGACTTAGGCTTCCCTGGCAAGGTAAATGCACCTTCCCTGAATGACTACCAACACGTCTGGCATGCATAGACTTAGTTGGTATTGCTATTGCCTCTGAAAGTTCAGAATTGGTACTAGAGTATATTGAAATAGCACATGAACTTTCTTGGAAACTTCCCATAAGATATGCACGTAAATGAGTAGCAAAACATTCAAGACGTGAATTGCTAATTCCAGTTAGTTCGGCAATAGATGGTTTTCTCTTGAGTATATCCTTCATCTATCATCCAAAGAAAGAAAACTTTCATCAGGAGAAAAAAAGAAGGCAGACAAGGAAAAAAAAAACAAAAGGTTACTAGATTAGGCCATTTGTCATGCCTCCAAACAACAATAGACAACATATTCATCCAACTACATCCTCATTGATCATTGAATTGTTTCTTTTGGCTTTTGCATTCCCTACTTATAACAAATTGAAAAGAGGAATCAAAATAAAAGTAAGCCCATCCAAAATTGCAGATCTATATTACAAAAGATCACCGTTCAAAAGATTTCATTTCACTTAGTTGTTATCAAATTAAATGAACATGCCGCACAACTACAGAACATTGTTTCTATAATACACAATTACATAAAATGAAACTTCAACACTTCCAAGAGCTTAGTGACTAAAGAAAACAACTTCCAATGTCCATCAAAATTTCAAGAACTGCACAAGCATATGCACTTTCCATCATGTCATTTTTTTCCATTAAATTTACCTTTGCAAGCAGCTCAAGTCCCAAAAGCTTGGATTTCTCTGAGCACCAGAAGTAGAATTCTCTATTATCTGTTGTCTTTATGTGAAAAGATCGGCCAGACCTATCAGCTGGGATCTCATCAACCTCAACAGCAGTGCACTCGCTGCTTAGGGTAAATAATCTCTCTGCATTCCCATCGTCGCCAATGAACGAAAGCCGCAGATCAGATGATGGCAACACTGTGAGCATCAAGTTACCCCTGCAACAGTAACAAGAAGAGAGAAAGAACACTTTCAAAAAACTAAATAATGGTCATCAAAAGGAAGTAATAAAGTGGGAAAATGCAAGTTCAAATTAAATCACAATTGTGATAGGAACTTTTGAATGCAATACTTCAAACTCTCCAAAATGGAGAGCACATATTAAAACAGTGAAAAATGAATGATTTGTGCCAGCGGTTAAGATATAGAGCATAAACATACTATCATAAGCATTGGCTTTAGAATAAAAATACAAAAGAAATCAGGAAAGGAGTAATAAAATGTTGCTTTGATATCCACCCAACAAATCATATAATGCTTGCTGGAAAGGCTCGAACCCTTTCTGTCAGACTCCACCCCCTATTACTACCAATATTTTCAATCACCAATTCAGCATAATATTATCTTATCTTAACCTGTGCTTACCACACATATGGACTTTCCTTTTAAACAATTCCAGATTTTAGATCATGATACACTACAAATTACATCCACCTGAATATTTTCCTACCTTAGCAAGTAGTTATGACATCTAACAATTTGTAAGTGAACAATATAGAAAGTAACAACCACAATAGCAGTTCAAAATAAAATGTGAGATCGATTATCTTGTTATGAAATGTTTAGCAGAACAAAAACCTTCATTTCATCATATAATAATCAATGAAATATATGGAAAAAGTCAATATGTTTCAAAAAACAAAAAAAAAAAGTAGCCCAGAGAATATAAAAAGAGCCAAAAACTGCAAACAAAACTGAGGTAAGACTTTTCACATAGATTGCTATTCCAGTTGATTAAATGCAGCATGTTAGATCCAAAGGGCAGTAGTAGGCCTTATATCATACAATGTAGGGGATGAAACTACCTTTACTTCCTCATAATTCAGAGATCATAATAGAACACGCCCATTTTACCTACAAGTCAAAAGATATTTTCACTTGGAAGCAGAACATTATCATCACAAAACAGCTAAGCATTGACCAACAATTTATACCAGCCATCAACAACTTTGCAATAATACTTAGGTTAGCAACATAACTCATGGTAGATTTCCAGCAAAACAAATCCTAGCACAAATCCTGTTAATCCAAATAAGAATAAGAACTATAATCACAAAATACTATAGCTGAACCCTCTATCTTCATAACCAACATGAAAAAGCACTATTGTTAGACCAATATTCACAGGGTCACCTAACATCATAACGCAACCCCACCCAAGACATCTAGGGTAACATAACTGGCAGTTGAACAAAACAGAGTGAAGTCTATTCACAATGTAAATGTTCAATTACATCTAGATGCATATAGAAATAAATAAAAACATGACTAGAAACAAGTTAAAGGATACGACATAAACATATGCACACATTCATCTTGCCATTAAATACAAACCATCAAGGCGCAAGATGAGAAACATAATTACTGAAAAATCTTAAATCTAAGCATGTGCATAAAAGCATAAGCACAAAAAAGATCCAATCCTAATACAGATATCAACACATACATGTTATCAATTGCATCTGCAAACTTACAGGTGCATTAAAATAGGCGGAAACTGCAAAAGATCAGAATGGTATGAATAAAATTATACTATAAGCTTCCAGCATTGACCGAATGTACTAATAGTAGTAACTAGCATCAGGCAGCAAAAGAACCCGAAAGTTTTCATGCCATGTCATTGTCAGAGTTTAAAACACAGACAAAGCTAACAAATTACTGAAACAATGAATGTAAAAGTCATAGTCCTCTTTGTGAAATTAATACTAAAAGCGATGAAAAAGAGAAAATAACCGATACTAGCAAGCTGTGCTCATAACGAACACAAGAACTGATGAAAAGGAACACTTGTAGGAAACGGGCTAGAATGATAATAATCGAACATCATTCATCACGGAAATCAGATTGGATAATAAAGAAAGAATAACATAAAGTAAATTCAAAGCATGGAAGATAATTTATCAAACAAGATAGAAAAGTATGGGAGCATGAAAATTTCGATCTAACGTTGTACGAGAGATATGGCAAAACCAGATGCACAAATTCATAATAAAGAATCACACATTCCCAGAAACAAACAAAAGGAAATAGCATAAACTAGATTCCACACCCATTCAACTACCTTATAGAAGTAGGGCAGAGCAGGGTCCCCCGCTTGTTAATCTTGCCAACACGAATTGAAACAAGTGGTATGCAAAAGCACCTGGCTAAGATACCCACCTCCGACAGCTCAAAGTGCTGTTTATCAAACACACAGATACGCCCAAGCATCAATCATAAACGTCGCATCAAAGAATTTGTTTCTGTCGTTCTACTACAAGTTCAAAACAAACCTGGTTCAGATGTGCTATTAACCGATCTTCGGCCAAGCCACTGGAAGCATTAGCTTTCAGTAAAGGCTTCAACCTCTCATCGGCTCTACACGCGCCCATGACCTGCATATCCAGCGCCTGAAGCCACTGCAAAACCCTATCTTCACGATCGTTCCTTTGAAGTAACAAATCTCCGTCTCCGTTATCCAAAAGAATGTCCGTCAACCTCTCCGTTAATCCTATCTCGCTCCTCTCTTGCGTTGTCGTCCTAATGGATCTAACCGAGGAGGAGTCAACGCCAGTCGAGATTGAAGATGAGTCATCGAATTCTTCGTCGTAAACTTCCTCTACATCACCGTAATTGAATCCTTGTTTGTTAGGGTTAGCCATAGCAAATCTCTCCAAGTTTAAATTCGAAACCCTAAATTTTCAATTTCTCCTTGAAATCGCAATCGGGGTCCTCCTAATCCGAGTTTAAACTGGATCGGCAAATCAAGATCAATCAAGACTTGAGAGAGGCAGGAAACCCCAACTTCTAGATAGAGCAACTTGAATATATGAAACCCCCCCTTGTGCTTACCTATGAAACGGAACGAGAAGAAAGTAACGGCTTTCTTATGTAATAGCTGGCGGACACGAAAATGGTATAAATCCAAATTTTGACGTTGATTTGGGATCCGGAAACGGTGAAAGTGCCATGTCAGCAATATGGACGGCTGTGGACTTCCATGACCCGATAAAAGGCTTAAGACCTTACGGGTGATGAAATTAAGAACGTACAAAAGGCATCAACCTAACTTTACGTAGTACGTACGATTTTTTAAAAATTTTACGAAAATTATTTAAAATTTTTAACAAATTATTTTAATCGGCGAGAAAGCTCTCGTTTTTTTATTTCTTCCCAGCCTCCAAAAATTACAAGAATCTTTAATTAGTATTAGATTGTCCCATATTGCTTAGATATGAAAATGTTAAAGGGTTTATAAGTGGTAAAGGTCAATTATCCAAACAACTAGTTCTAGTTATTTGGACAATGGTTGACCCAAGCTCAATTATTGTTAGTAGACTCTACACTCTGCCCATATTAAAAATTTAACAATTAGAACGTGATTTAAATTTAATATTTTTAAAAATGATTATTTGTTAATGTCTTAACATTATTAAGTAATAAAAATATTAAATAAAACTTATCTTGAAAATAAAAATTTATATTTGATTATTCATTAATACGTATTAAATGTAGGATATCTTAAAATACATAAACTCATATTTTAAAAAATATTTATTTATTAATAAAAATATTTTAATCAAATATTTAATTATAGATAATTAATTTTGTGGTATTGTCATGTTACATATAAGTGGATCTATCGGATGCAACCTCTTTATTACATAAGAATAGGATTACGTATTATCAGATCTACCCAAACTTTATAAGTTTATATTTTAATTAGATTTTAACTGGATATTGATGATAATGATAATGATTTAGTTATAGATAATAATATTAATTATAAACTTAGTTTAATAAATAAATATTATTGACATCATTTAAAAAAATTTCATAATAAAATATGATCAATTATTAGAAATTTAATTTTATTAATTTGAAAGAATAGATAACTTTTTGTTAAGATAAAAATAAAGGATGAAGTAAAATTATAATTAATATTTAAAAAACGAAACAAAAATTAAATTGAGAAAATAAGAAGTTCAAAGATTCAAGATTTTTATATAATAAAATTAAACATAATTAAAAATTATAATTAAAAAGGGGGAACTATTTTTATGAAAGTCAGTGTTGAAGGCGACAAGTTTTGGGTCCCATCTCACGGCCAATAGAAAATTAGGGAAAAAAAAAAGAAAGTAATTAGTGGGTCAGGCGGTCAGGGCATATTTTATTCGGTGTCACTTCGTTGTGAAGGTAATGCACGAGCGAGATAGCAAATGGGTGTATGGTATACTGAATAGTTTACAAGTAGAAATTTGGTAAAAAGAGGAGTAGACGGAGCACTTTACAAGTCAATCGACAGATGAAATTTACCTCTGACCAATAACTTGTGTAAAATTTACCTCATAAGTGTACTGGTCGTTGCATTAGCTATTAGCTAATTTTATTAATTGTTAGTTGATAACTGATTCTTTTAGTTAATTTGACCAACAGATTACATTAGCTGTTTGTTAGAGATATTTGGTAAAATTAGATGTTCAGTATTAGCTGTTTATGCGTAAAATGACTTATAAGAACATGACTTTAAAAAATATATAAAAGTATGAATATTATATATCTTAGTATTTTGTTGAATATTCTTATAGGAATTTAAATTTTAGATATTTAATTCTATAAAATTTAAGTTTATAAAATAATAATAAAAAATAACTTTAATAAAAAAAAACATAGAACATTTAATAACAATAAATCTTCATTATCATCATCATCATCATAATAATAATGAATAATATTGATATTTATTATTTAATTAGTTTTACTAATTTGAATTAGACTATTTCAACAAAATAAATATATAAATACTATTTTATCATCGTAATATTTATTACTTAATTTAAAATTATTTGATCTCTTAATTTAAAATAAGTAATAGAATTAACTTGTGAATATTATTCAAAAATTATATAAAATTGTAATATATATTTTTAATATTATATTATAAAAACATTTTTATTAAAATGCCTCAAAGCCAGGATGAATTAGCCAAACCGATTGGAATTTGAAGGCACGACTGGACGGAGGGGTGGGCGCCTGAGGCAGGAAAAAGATGAGGATAGGGCGATGGTTCGATTTTAGGAAGGGACGATGGTAGACAGTGGTGTTGGGGAAGGTTGTCTGCCATGAGGTGGATCAGAGGGCCCGGTCTAACCTAGCTAGAACCTGACCTCTGCGCTAAGTAAAAGGTGGCCCGGTAAATCCTAGATCCTGAAGCTGACAGTAGTGAACACAGTTCCGGAATTTAGAGTTGACTACAGGTTGACGACGAGAGCCTCCACGTTTATCCTGTTTCTCCAATTTAGCATTGAAGTCTCCTCCTAGTAACCAAGGAGTAGAGGTGTGTCGGTCGAGAAATTTCAGATGAGGTTATAGGTACTTTTGGAGCGAATATGTTGGGCTGGCATAAATAGTAGTAAAAGCAAACGAAGTCTGAGCCTAAGTAATACTGGCATGCACAAATTGACGGTGAGCGAACAAAATCCGGACTACGATCTCTGGTTTCCACAGAAGCCATATACCGCCTTAGTATCCTTCAGCTTCAATCCGAAAGGAGTGATTGAAACTCAATTTCTGGATCACTGTAAGTGCATGGGCCCCACTAATACGTGATTCCAATAAAACAATCAGACTCGGTTTGTGGATTTTAATATAGTTTTTAAGGATGGGTTTGAAGGACCTTCCTCTAGCCTCTTGACAATTCCAAATTAGTATTGACATGGAAAAGATCAGGAGGAAGCAACTGCTTGGACTGCATAATCAGTCTGCTCGAGATGCTGGACCTCCATAGGTTCCTGTGACGTCTCTGTCATCTAAGTATCTAAGTTACTGATGGATGTAGACATTTCCGGGCTTCCTGGACAGACTCTGGGGGTCGCAGCGGGTGATCTAAGGAAATACAATGGGGGGAAGGCAACAGGTTAGGCAGGCCTGTTGCATCGGGATCCTCCTCCATGTCCTCGCTAACCATTATTGCTGTGGGCAGGGACAAATTCGGATCTGGGATGAGTACGACATCATGGGAAGGGATTGACAGGGCCTGATGGGTCAGCTGTAGATTGGGGAAAGCTGAGGTGGCTGGTTGGACTAGGGCAAGGGAGGAATCGGGCTGACTGTGGGGCAAAAGGCCAGAGTGGTGGGTAAGGCCACGTGTCTGAAGGGGTGGAGTGGCCTGATGGGCCGTGGCGGGCTGGACTAGGATAAGGGGGTATCGGGCTGGCTCTGGGGCAAAAGGCCATATTGGTGGGCTGGGGCATTTGGCTGAAGGGGTGGAGTGGATGGGCCTTGGCCTGTGGATGAGTGGGAGGAGACGACGTCGGTTTGGTGCCAGAAGAGGAAGCTCAAAGCTGTGCCTGAAACGACAGAGTTTGGTGTAGCTTTCCTTTAGAGGCTTTGGCCCTGTGGGATTGTTCTCGCGCCTGCTGCAGAAGCGACGTCTCGGAGGAGACGTTTGGGGGTTGAGTTGTAGTCGTCGGGGAACGGTCCGGACAGGGCTCCAACGGGTCTATTTCGAACAAGGCCGAGAATCGCAATCCTTGGCATTCTACGGTTGATAGGTTAGGTTGTCTGGTGGTGGAGGTAGTCGGGAAGGTGGAAGAAGGGCGACGTTGTTGCCGCTGAACGTGCATCCAAGGGCCGAAGCCCGCTTGTGGGTAGGCAGTTGGAGGAGTAGCTTTGTGGGGACTGGGGAGAGCACCCGACTGAGGGCCAACGATGTTTTCCATGGTTTCGGGTTGTTCGCGAGGAAGGGTGGGGCAGTTCAAAATAGATCTGGGGTAGGCGCTCCTGCGCCACCTTGATCGGCTCACCATCTAACTCGACGATGACCGAAGAGGGGAGCTGAGGTCGAGGTTAACCGTCACGCGAGCAAATTTTCCACGGTATGCTTTTTGGGTATTGCTGTCGATTTTGATCATGCAACCCACCAGATTTCCCAAGGCAGTGAGGATTGAAGGATGGTAGCGCGCAACCGGTAGATCAGGAAACCTAATCCAGGCGACCACGTTGGTGATTTTGCCCTGAGAAGGACGAAAGATGGGGAACCAAGGCTGAACAGAGAGGACATGCCCAGAAATTATTCAAGGCCCCTGGGTGAGGATCTGCTCGTAGTCCTCCACATCCACAAAATTCACAAGGTAAAAATCATTGGCTAGATCGACTATTTTCATAGGTCCCGAAGGTTTCCAAAGGGAAAGTAGTCGTGATTTTAACAAATTAAAACTCATTCTTCTACCCAGAAGCTTAATAATCACAACATTCTCCCAGACTTGATCCAATTTGGTTTTGAATGTGTTTGATAGCTCTAACCCTGGACCAAGTGCTCCTTGGATGAGAGTAATGTCACCCTCTGTAATTTCTATCTGATCCTCTTCAGGCCAGGCAAGCTCCTTCGTGTTTTTAGTATTTCCAGTAACCATTGCACTATAGTTGATAGGTGTGTTCTGTGGATCAGGGGCAGGAGGAGGGGGATCTTCCTCCCTCTCTCGGAGTCGGACCTTTTTGGCAGCATGTGCCATCGGAAGCCGATTAGCTGGCAGTGAACTCAGAGTAATGAACAGTGAGCAGTTGTGTTTCTCAGAGCAATCCTTTTAGTTAGAGCAATGAACAGTTGTCTTATGTAGGTCAGGTACAACAGGCCGCCAGGTGGACCCGACGTCCGCACGTTGCAACTTGCCCTCGACTAGACAGACTCATTGGTTGGATCTCACCTCCACTCGGGTGGGTTAAATTAAACACTGATGGCACCTGTAAGCACTCCGCGTCCTCCGCATCCGCCGGTAGACTACTACGGGATAGTGCATGAAATTGGATGGGAGGTTTCACGCACAATCTTGGATGGTGCTCCACACTGACTGCAGAGCGTTAGGGAGTTTATTTTGAACTTACTCTCTCTTGGGATCTGGGTTATCGCCGGATAGAGCTTGAAGTTGATTCTGCAGCGATGATCGAGATCCTTTCCTCCGTTGACTTTCATTCTCGGGCGCTCAACCCCATAATCAGGGGCATTCACGAGTTGTTTGCTCGCAATTGGACTGTTGTTCATCGACATATTTACGAAAAGGGCAACAGATACGTCGACTGTCTCTCGTCTTTTGTAGCACATTTTGACGTAGGCGTCCATAATTTACCTACTATACCCATTGGGTGTCATTTACTCTTCCTAGAGGATCTATCTGGGATGTATTTCCCGAGACTCTCTATGTAATTTTCTTCGTTGTTTTTCCCTTTATAAAAAAAAGCTGAATAAGAGTTGATCAGTTTTTTACTAAACAAGGCCTTTATATTATAAAATTCACTCGAGTTTTTATTTTTTTATAAAAACTAAGAAGTAAAAAATAAAAATTAAAGCGAAACCACCTCCAGTACGCGGGCCCCAACTCACGTGAACTCCTCAAATCGACAAGGCCACATAAAAGACAAAATGATAAAAAAACAAACCTTTAGAGAGTGGTGTCAAGCTAATGGGGGGTCCCATTAGCTGCTACGCTGATGACTTTTCATCATCTCCCTTGGATAAGGTTGCCACCTGCCCCGGAATAACAATAATACATTCACTATCATCACTACCCCAATAATTGCAAAACCCCACTAACAACTCCAAAACAACCTTGCCTCAATCAAACCCGCCTCTCGTAAACCATTTTCTGTTTCCTGTTTTTATAGAGCGATCCACTCTCTATCTCGATATGTTTGTGTATAAACGTATCCTCTGCCTATTCTGACCAAGCCGTTTCTTCTAGTACAACTTGTGAAAGCAATAGGGAAGAAAATTTTGAGAATGAGTTACTTGAGCCGTGTTTGGATGGCGACGAGCGTGGCCGTGATTCAAGGTTACCCTGACCAGGGTAGTAAACTGAAGTCAGGCTTCAGGTCTCTGCATCACGCCAAAAGGAGGCTATTTTCTGGAGGAGATGCGGCTGATTTCCGACCGCTGTCCGGAGCAGTTGGTGGAAGTCATAATGGAGACGAGGAAATTAGACAAAACGATGAGTCACTCCGACGAGTCATGTACCTTAATTGTTGGGGCCAGAGCTGATGCCAGATCCATAAACCTTAATATGTATTGAGTTCAACAACTGTGAAGAGATTGACTCGGGGGTTTGACTGGGTTATATCTAAGGAGTTGTGGTTAGCATACAGATTTTCTGTATCTGTTGTATAAGATCTCAAACGAAATCAGTAAATGCTAACAAGTGTACATTAAGAGGCATTATGAAATGAACATGTTCTTGGTTAATTTTTTATCCAGCGTGATATTGTTATGTTATCTTGCTGGTCTTAAAAAGTATTGAACAATGCAAGGGCTGATTGAAGTTCTGGTCACAGTTCAAGATTTTCAATTTGTCGGCTCCAGGAGCGCATACATACACCTGCAAAACTGTATATATTTTTTTTCATCATTAAAGACTATGAAATTAACTCTCCGCCAGTTATCTGAAATTAAGAAATCATGATTTTCAACCAAAATCCTGTTTTTCTAAATAATATTAAATCATCCATAAAGTTATGAAAATGAGATTATTATATAAATCAGAGTTTAACTTAATATACAGCATATAATATTTTTTCGCTACTTCAACATTAAAATGATTTCACTAAAAAACTGTATCTTTTCTATATGTTTACAAAATTCATTTGGTGTTCAATCTTGTAGACATATTGTTCTATGAATATTTTTCCATTGCTAGCTGATGCTTGTTCACACTGTAGATCATCTTGTTTCTTTCTTTTCACAGAGAATTGATAGTTGTTATGAAAGCTGTCTTGTAAAGTACTCCATTTTGATTATGATGTTTAGCAATCTTGATAATCCAAGCAAAAGTTTCCAACCAATTATAAGGACCAAATTTAGTCAGTTTGTGCAATATTATGCTTTATACTAATTTGAAGTATTTTTATTATAAAAAAACAAGTAATTCTTGTTCTCTTTTGCTTCTTTACACGTTACACAGATGGGATTGTATGAGCCAAACCACCTGTTCTTGGTTCTAATTCTATTTTTGATGAGAAGCCAAGTAATCATTAATGGTTTAGAATTCAGGGAGTTCTTCCATAATAGATTAAACCACAGGACAATCTCACTTCTATCTTGAAGGGTCTTGTAGCATGACTTATCAGTGAATACTCCATTAGCATCTGGAATCCAAGTGATGCTGTCCTCATTGTGCCAGCGAGTAATATGGGGTAGATACTCTAGTAAGGAGTTGAAATCTCTGAAGTTGCCTGACCACATTCCATTCTATATGAGTGAAGAAACTCTTGCATTAAGAGGAACTTTATTCCTTAGTTAAGATACCGCATTTCGTTGGATGGAGGGTTGAATTCTGGCCAATTATGATACCGACACCATATGTTTTCACCATTCCCTAGCCTATATTTTATCCAAGGGTATACAACATTTCTCAAATTCAGCATGTGAGTCAAGATATAAGAATGTTATCAGGTAAATGGCATTTGCAAAAAACTTTGATTCCTGAGATTTGTTTGATGTATACACTTGATCCAAATGGTAGTCTTATCTATATTTAACCTTCATATTCTTTTACACAATAACACTTTTTGCATTAGAGGCATTGAAATAATTCTCAATCCTCGTTGTCTTTTTGGAATTGTCACTTCACACCATTTGACTTTAGCTCCCTTTGAATTTTCTGCTTTGTTTGACCATAAAAATGTTCTTATGATGCAATCAATCTCTTTGATTACTCTTCTTGGCAAGATGATGTGAGATATCTAGTGAATGTACATGTTATTGAGAACTGAAATGATTATAGTAACTCTAGCTGCAACTGATAAGTACCTATTTTGCCAAACAATAATCCTAGATTTGTACTTCTCAATAAAAGGAATGTTGTAAGAATATTTGGGTTTTGCAAATGAAATAAGGATTTTAAGGTATTTGAAAGGAAGAGAATGAAATTGTAGACATGAAATCTTGCTTAGTTCAACTGAGTTTCTCACATCTTTAGAACAAAACATGCTGCTTTTCTCTGAGTTTACTCTTAGCCCTGACCAGTCAGAACTTTTTAAGAATATCCATCAGAATATTAACAGTTTGAACTTTAGCACCACTTAATATAATGAGGTCATCATCAAAATCAAGTGAGTTAGCTTTTGTTCTCTGCATTTGTAATGAAATTGAAACATACCATTGCATCTTGTAAGTTTGTTGAGAATTTTGGATAACCCCTCCATTACTAAGGTGAATAGCTAAGGGGATAAGGGGTCCCCTTGTGTAATCAACCTAGCACATTTCAAGGGCTTTTTAGGGGCTCCATTAACAAGGATACTAATTGAAGAGGATTGAATACACATTATGATCCGATGAGTGAATTAAGTTGAGAATTCGAGTGCTTTCAAACATGATTGTACAAACTTCCATCCCACTGTGTTGGCCCCCGAATGTTTTTTTAGTTAAGCATGATTTAGATAATTATGAGGCTTGGAGAAGTGAATTTTTAGGAGTTATTTTTTTTATTTTTATTTATGTCTATGTTAGTAGAATTTATTTCATGGGTTAGTTGAAATAAAGGTCGTAAATAAATGCATAAAGGGGTATTTGGGTAGTTTACTTAAGGTTAAAAGCACTAAGGCATTAAAGGAAGGGAAATGTGGACTTTTCTCATTCATTAAGGGTAAAATGGGAAAGGAAGAGTGTTGTTTTGTGCTTTAGAAGAAGAAAAACGTGGATTGGGAGAAAGAAGAAGTGAAATACGAAAATCAAAAGTGAGAAAGAGGGGTTTCGGTGAAGTAGAGAAAAACATTGAGTTTTGAGTTAGGTTTCATCTTTTCTTAGTCTTAAAGAGAGAATTTGAGGTTGCTCAAGAAGGGAAAAAGAAAGAGAAAGGGAAGAGCTTTTTTTAGAGCCAACAATTTCATAAATTGGTGAAGATTCAAGGTAAGTTCGATTTTTATACTTGGGTATATGGAAGGGGTTTTGGTTCATGAAGTT
>JAOSBK010000206.1:15507505-15526828 GCA_027568895.1 Erythroxylum shatona | reverse complement strand
ATACACAGATAATTTATAGCTGTTCAAATTATCCAAATCAAATTTAATGTCAAGATTTTAAAAAAGAAAATACTTACGGAGGGAATTGAGATGGAATGTGTATTGTCGTTATCGATAGAATCTAAGTATCCGTAGGTAAGTGAACACATATTTATTGACGGTTTGCGGTAAAACGTCAGTAAATGTTTAGGGATTTTACGAACGGAAGTTTAGTTTCCATCCGTAATTTGAGCGATATTTCCCAACGGTTATTGACAAACTGTCGGCATATATTCACATCTTTACTGTATATTCACCAACGGATTATTATAAACCGTCGGTATATAATCTCCATCGCTAAATTTACCGATGGATGTAACGTTTCGTCGATAAATTTATTGACCCGGCATTTCGCAACAAACTTTTCTGTCTATGAAAATCGTTGCAAAATCAAATTACCGACGAAAAGTTAACATTTTCTGCCGATAATTTCTACCGGTAAACGTCCTTTTTCCAGTAGTGATCCCCTAACCACATTATGAAAAGCCTGCCCAAAAAAAAAGTCAACCACTTACATATTATTTACATACCAAGAACTTCTTATGGCCATCTCCAATTTCCTTATTTTTTTGCACTAGTCATGTTTCAGACTAATTTTAAATTAATTTTTAGAGTTTACATGATTATTTTGTTTTTTCAGAACAACAATCAAAATATGTATTTATTTACCATTAAAGATTCTTAATAACATCATTGGTCTAAATTGAGCATTAATTTGTGGTACCTGTCATAAACTTGCATTAATATAGTGGGTGTTTGCTCTTCAATTTCTCCTTTTCCTTCTACCATATCATCACCTTCATAACCCTTATGTACCATATACATACGAAATTGCTTCTTTTTTCACTTTTATCCCGATGTAAACGTCTTTTCGCACCAAATACATAAGCCTTTGGCTTTATGCTCATCAGTTTACTACTCGTTATTGCGAATACTTTCATCTCTCAACCCACTAATGGAAGCTTAGGCAAAAGTCCGTTTTGTAATTTTGGAGATTATGATATCCCCTATCTTTGTAATTGTTGATTCCTTTAGTTTATTCTATAGGCTGCAAAAGAATACTAGAAACACCAGTTCTTGTTTTTTTTAACTTGGTTCATATACCAGTTACAAATTTATTAGATTTAATAGCTTCATTGGATACTCAATTTCAGGCCTCAATTACTTCAAGGACAAACTCACCAAATGTAGATTCTAGCATTGCTCATTTATGAAATGAATCAAACTTAGCACTGTAGTCCTTCACACTACTGGCTTGCTTCAAGTCCTCCCATTAGGTCATCGAACATGGATTCCCTAAAAAGTTGCTCTAAAGCTAGTAAATACTTTCCCTTGCTTGGTGGTTCTACTATCCTCAAGTACAATTGGTGTTACAATAATGCCTCTTCTACTAGGCGCTCCATCATTACTTTTCATGGGGTTTTATCCAACATCAATAATTACTCAAATTTAAAGATTCAATTACGAAGGCCTTCACTATCATCAGAAGGGATTTCAATCTTACTGAACCTAGTAGACAAAGTATGTCTATCATTCACATTCATCTCAGCCATCCTTTTATCTTCTTTTATATCTCGACAAGCTTGATTACTATTTCAATTTAGTTGCAAGATTATTTACTTCAATTCCTCAATTGTCTTCTCATATTTTGCCTCTAGTTTTGATATTGATTCCTTAGATTTTCATTCTTTTTTTTTGTTTTGGGATATACTTCTCATCTTTTTGTTCTCCATAAATTATTTTTTTTTCCCTAAAATGAATGGTTCCAATACCAAATTGATAAATTCAATTTCAAAAATTAAAATTATGTTCTTAGAATTTAACTAATTTTGAAGATCGAAGAGAAAGAAGAGAGAATGAGATTAGAAGTTTTCGATTTAGTCCAAAAAGTAGTTATAACTCTACCATGAAAGACTACTATAGTCGTTAACCACACCCTCCTCAACATTTTTTTATGTCAAGCTTAAATCCTTTATGAGGTGCAATCATTTTGATGTGTTTGTGATTGCAGTGGTATCTTGGACTGTAGCAGCATGTGCATTGAGTGCTGACTACCTTGCATGCCCGAGTTAAAGAGTTACCAACTACTGCTGCTGAGGATCTATTTGTTTATTTACTTGGGGCATGACTGCTCTTACTGCTGTTGCAGATTTTGAAAGTTGCTCCGTTGACTGAGCAACCTCTATTGCTACCCAGCATTATTTTGTTGTCTAATCTGTCGACTCTGCCGTGTGTTTGTCTCATTTGAATGCTGCCCCATTGGCTGCTGCGGCTGCTGCTGTTGCATCATCTATACGTGCGTTGATGAATAGAGAAGCTTCTTGCGACTGTTGTTAACGTCATTTGTATTTGCTGTTGATGATTACTAGAAGTTTGTTGCTACTATTGCTACTGCCTTAAGAAAAGCAGAATTAGGGATCTTTTTTTTTTTTTTTTTAAGGGAAGAAAGCAGGGTCTAAACAGAGGGCCTAGAAGTGAAAAACTCCATACATGTCCTCGAAGAGGATAGTAAGACATCCCGAAGGAGGAAATTGTAAAAGGTAATGCCGAAGACGAATGACGCCACATAAGAATCTAACCAATCCGCGCATCGATTGCTTTCACGAAGAACATGTCGCACACGAACCGTCCAGGATCGTGTTAATAATGCCTGAATAGTTTGAGTAAGTGAAGTATTATATGTCATACTAGAGGAGGAGAGAATATTGATGACCTCCAAAGAATCAACTTCTAATTCCAATCACCGATAACTCATATCCCATGCCAGATTCAAACCTGAATAAACCCCCCATAATTCAGCATCTAATGGGGAACAAAAACGAATAGAATGGACGAAGCCTCCTTGCCAAATGCCTAAGCTATTTCAGAGGAGACCACCCGCTGAAGCAAAACGACTAGTCCTTTGTTGTGCGCCATCCGTGTTCAATTGTATCCAGCCCACACTTAATTTCTCATCGGGGGCTTCTGCTTAGTAGGGTCTTCAGTGCTAGTTAAATTCGAGATTAAATGTAAGAAATTAATAATGATGGTAAAATTATTTTTGTTACTGTCAAACATTAAGATCTGATTTAAATTTTAGCATTTATATTAAGAATCAAAGATACTAACGCAAATAAAAAATTGTTACAAGGACAAGCCAAAGGGCACTGCTACATAACACAACAGTTCATAGTGACCGATACTATACAATTGCAGTTTCCATCCTACACATGCAATTTCGTTGACAAGATATGCTTACAAAATTGTCAAAACTACAGGAGAAAAGGGGGGAAAAAAAGGACGGTCCTACGTCTCTTCAGGTGACCATTTGACCGTCTCCATGCTATGAACAACTACTGTCAGCAGGTTCCATTTCAAGTCCAAACCTATAGAAAAAGCAAAATCGTTGAATTGAAATTCACATAAAGTCAAGAGTTAATTCCCATGTGATAAGTAGCATTCTTTCTTTGTGCTATGGCACCACATAGAGCCCTAAGTTATTATCCCAGGATGATTTCACATCTTACTTTAAAGCACTCCAATTCTGCTTCCATGAGAGAATCTGTATGGAGGATATAGTATAGTTGTTTGTTAGAGGTACAAAGTAAAGAAAACTCATCATGCATGTTTACACATTCACTGGCTTATGCGCTCGAGGACCACTATGTTATCAAACATAGAATCTCCTCCTCAGGATGATTAATCATGCATGAGAAATGAGGCTGTCTTAAGCATGAGCTGAAGAATGAAGGTCCAGTCCTTGCAGAGAATTCATCTTTCTTCTCCAAGTCTTCAAAACTCCACCATCACTCTCTCTTGAAAAATAACATGTTCTGATTGTGGCCTTCAATTCAGAAACATTATCAAACTAGAAAAAGATGATTGTCAGTCAATTCATAATCACCAAGTACTTGCTTTAATAAAATTTAATTTGTCAAAAAAATTATTTTCTTACTGCGATTGTTGGATAGTTCATCATTTGCTTCAACATATTCCTCATATGAAGAATGATATTGTAGCGGTAAATAATCCTTGAATCTGGAACAAAGACGAGTTCATTGAAATCCCAATACTTGCAATTAGATGCAATTTATCTCTTTAATTTACACAGTTTGAAAATGTGGAAGTACCAGAAGAGTGAAAGCCACAATATTTGTACTTTCTAGGATGTGAGTTTAACACGGATAACTGTGTCACTGGTAGATCTTGGTACCTGTTAAGAAGAGGAAGCCTATCACTTCCAGAAAATAGTCTGACAATAGATTGTAGAACATTGTTTATCTTCATTGCTTTTGACTTCAACGCCTTCATAAATCCAACAAAATCTTTATATTCAGCAGCACTAAGCTTCTCTTTGACCTTAAAAAGGAAAAACAGGAATTATTGAGTCAGACAATTTTTATGTATTTAGTAAAAGATACTGTCATTTCAGAAATAAAAACTATCAACTAAAAACATGAAAAGAGTATTTACATTATCAGTCCAATAACTACCAGCTAATGCAAAACTTCCTACCAGAAAGCTAGGATCTTAAGCCCTATTGTGGTTTAATTGTGTTATTAGAATGGTAATTGTCTTGCCTTTCTTTATAGGAGATATTGACATGGGTTTTGTACGTTAAAATAATTTTACCTCACTCAAAAATGCAGCTCCTCTTGTTTCCTGATCAGACAAAGGTACAGAAGTAGACTGACCATGATTTTGACAAAGATCAGCTTCCTCCTTCTCTGTAATCTCATAATCTTTTTGGAGTAATGCTTGCCCAAACTGAACATTTTGCCTACTTTCATTATCAGAAATACATGTACTTTGTATTTTCACTGAATTATTCGTTGACCGACAGGAGACATGTTGTGAGCTCTCCTTACTTGATCTATGAACACTGGCAGTGTATCCCTTTGTACAAAATTCTGTATTAGATACTTTGAGCTTCTTTGCTGACCATGACATCAGAAATTGCTCTGTGCTAAGCGTGCTGTTTAAAGAAGATTGGCCAATTAAATAAATTGTTTCAGGCATTTTCTGTTGAGCATATTTCCATCCAAAAACTGAACTTTTTTTTTCCTGTATTGACTATGCCACTTACTTCGATCTGACATCTTGATTTCCCTTGAGAGGAGTAAGAGATGAACGATTGGCAGGTAGAACCTCCTCCAGTTGGCCCGAATCCTTTACTTTCCTGAGTGAAAGTAAAGAGGATACCGATTTCATACAGCCAGCCTGATCTGTTGGTGTTTTCTGCAAATGATCATCAAACAGTTCATAAAGGAAACTAACATGGCTCTAAATTGAAAATTTAGCAGATGCTGAGGAAAATATGAAAAACATACAGAATTAAGAAAACTGTCCAGGTAAAGTTTGTCCACAGGTTGCAATGTTTTCACCTCTTTGATATTTTCTGCATGAAAGAATTAACCGCAAGTTGCAGCACAACTTGGTTTTCTTCAAAAGAGCAAGATGGATAGTAGTTCATAAATAATCACACCGGAAAAAAAATGAAGAAATCTTTCCATCGATTAATAAGGTGGTTCGTGGAACAGTTTCATTGAATGCAACGCCAATAGCAAGTAATCTACTTTGAAAAACTTAACTCATTCATAGGTAGCTCAGCAACCACACAGAAACAGCTAAATAGACATTATATTGGTATGTAGAAAACACCATATTCAAGTCACTGTTAAAGATATTTTACCTATTCCCTGACTGTGTATGAGCTTGTGATCTGTAAAACCACGGACATCTCGGAAAAAACGACTCAAGGTAAAGATCACATCCCCGAATTTGGAGTAACACTGTAAAAAGGCAAGTGAATACACATAAATCTTTGAAGACCAAAGTTCCTGTTATTTAAAATCACTATATTACCTTGAGATAAGGTTGGATCCAAAGTGATATTTGTGATTGGCGGTTTGGATGTGTGAATCTGTTTTTAACACAGAATTTCAAGAAGCCAAAAGATGTGAGAACCTTTGAAGGTTGAATTATTGCGAGTACATTGGTGACTTCAAATAATGGCTGCAATATCGTATCTAGAAATGAACACAGGACAAAACCTTTCATCACAGAATATAATTGCTCCATAATCATGGCGATGGCGAATTACACGCCCGACAGCTTGATTTACTGCCCTTGATGCTTGTTGACTGTACCAATCTTCTCCCTTTAGAATCTGAAAAACCAATGTTTGACATAATTTGGTAATTTTCGACTTTAAACATTGAACATATCATCCAACAGAGTACAGAAATGAGAAAAGTACCTTGCATCCATCATTTTGAGTGTTGGACTGTTGATCCAAGAACTCACGTTTCAACCGGACCTGTCATTATTAAACTCAAGGATCTAGAAAATCTAGAAAATAGTAATGCATTGCAGGAGATATCAGGGGTAGGAGTGATCTAACCTTAGGATCATTCCTCAAGGCAAAAGGTATACCAGTAATGACCACAGCTCTACCAGCATGATCAGCAAAATCTAAACCTTCGCTCACCTGACAAGTATCCAAAATATAGGGGTAGACATTCTAGTCAAACACTGGAAAAAGGAAAAAGCACATTTAAGAATAAAAACAGATTATTAGTACATAAAAGAACGCAAACAAACAAATTTAAGGGAATGGAAACATTTCAAGAAACCGTATCCTGTTTTCTCTCAGCAGATGCATAGTAGCATCAATGTCAGGGACTGGACAATAAATTTCACTGGTTCACAATCTATTTTAAGTACTTTTGGCATGTGAAAATCTTTCCTTTTCTTTTCAATTCACATCTTGAAAGCTTTCAAGACCTACTGATGTAGGATGGACAAAAGAGTATGCCAACTATGTATACATTGAAATATGGGCCACTATAAATCACCTACACCATCTTCCAACAGAAGAACTGAAGAGATGCTCAAAAGAAATACCTTGCCCCGACAAACAGCAAAAAATACTGCACCAGAGGATTTGGTTCCCTTTAGCTTATCCATGTAGTCCTAATCAAAGACAAACATATAATAACAAAGCTTCCAGCAATGTGGGAAAAAAATTGCACACAGATTGTAAGTAACTCAAACTTATAGATGGTACAAGTCACCTCAATTGATGAAGGAAATAGTGCAGATTGTCTAGGCTCTATGACTGGTTTCTTATGATTACATATTCTCTCCCATATTGTTGTTGAATTCGTATGACTCTGCTCCAAAGCACAGTAAGAGATTAAAATGGACAAAGATAGAGCAAACAAATTCTGCTGCACTAGTTATTCCAGTTTGATGCTTTACCGGATTTTTCCAGCACCCAATGCATTGCTCAAGAAGATAATAAGATGGAAAGAAAACAAGCAATCCATCAGGTACAATTCTAGCAAAATTAACTGCAACAAGAAATCCATATATCAGAAACTCGTTGATAGTTATTGAACATAATTGAGTTTACTGATATAGCACCCTATCTTTTCAAAACAAAATTACATACCAATAGCATTCCCAAGCTCTTGTTTGTACTCTAGGGAATCGCGAGTTCTGTAAGATGAATTCAAAATGTTGCCAGATGGTCCAACAGGAACAACACCAGCCCAGAGCTGATTTGAGGATATCACATGAGGGTTTTCCAGTTGAACAGGAAAATCTCTGAGTAGGTAAGCAAAACTTATGTAGTGTTAGAAAACTTTGAAGTGAGCTTCGTTCACTATTATAAGTCTCAAAGCAGAACTTACAAGTTTAACTCATGTGCAAATGAATCCAAGGGGGATAACGTTCCAGAAGTCAATATAATAGAGCCAACACCCAGCTTGGAGAACTGCTCCATGGCAATGCCAGGATTGAAGCACCACCAACTGAGCATTCTAGATACCTTACCTGGAAAATCACAAAGGATGAATTTTTAGCATCCTTAAACAAGATCTAAGCAACAAAGTTTATAATCAAGTTACTTTACCATCTTAAGTGATTGAATTGAGGGAAAACTTCTTTTTATGGAACATACAGTTCAAAATGGACAAGAAATTGAAGAGAACTAACAACAGAAAATGTCATGCATTGTGATTTTTCTGCAGTAGATGTTCAAACAAGCTATCTTATGGTTCATATCACCTGATGTAGCTGCATAAGCTTTGTTACTAAGTTGTGACTCTTCAACTAAACTTAAAATGGGCAGAATGAACATGACTAGTTATTTGATCTGCCCAAGTATTCTTCTTTCTATCCATAAAGCAATTCCATCACTCGCATAGCAAAAACCCCTACAAACCCCACCAGTGCAGTGCATCATTGCCACAAACCACTTAACATCATGTTAAGAGTATCTTTGGGGAATTTTCACAAAAAGGAAAACAGTGAAAATTTTCACAAATAATTCCTGACAGGATTTATGAGAAAAACATGAAATAAACCAGTGCTATCCCCTGTGTTCCCCACATAATACAATAATAAACTGTTAAGTTGCACAAGGGATGCCAGGGAGCTGTAATATAAAAAAAAGGAAAGTAATAATATTATAGTTATGTGGCCCAAAGATTCACATAGACTTCAAGAAAATAACCTTTTAAGTTATTGAGAGAATTTGCCTCAATTTCCTGCACATGAACCTAAAATGGAAAGAAATTGATTTCAAACTTTAGAATGAAACAAATATAGAACAACAATTTCTTTGAAAGAAGCAAATTGGAATTGAAATGAAGCTCCAATCTAATTCTACAGAAATTGTAACACCCGATATGTAGATTCAATTCTTACACGATAATATCTAGCATGAGAATTGCTTTTATCTCTAAATATTATCCTAAGCATGTCACCGATACTTTCCAGCCTGCATGCAGTGCCTTGTGGTTTGTGCTGTTTATCTTCCTCAATAAGTATAACAGCTTCATCAATTATATCAATCAGCTTAGAAGCTGTTTCACTAGTGATGTTAAGGTCAGAAAGTAGCTCATATATGTAAGGCCCAGGTCTCGAGAATCCCAATTCCCTTGATTCAATGGGTACTTCAGCAATCCGCTTCTCAAGCTTCAAAAGAAGTGCTGTAAGGGTATGAATTGGTCCATATGAAGCCATCAGTACAAGATGAGTGCATAGGAATTGCTCAAAAAAGGATCATTAATTTACCAACAAGTATGCTGGTATAGTATTTGCAGAAATAGAAAGGTTAGGGAACATCTGATGATATGGTGCAGCAGCAAAAACTGCAACATGCATTTGATATTATGGTAATATATGTACCTCTAAGAATGGCAAAATTATCTGGATTTCCAGATTTGTCATTTGATTTTTCTCTCCTTCCAACAGAAAGGTCAATACAAGATTTTGCTTCATTGATGCAGGCTGTTAGAAGTCCAGAAGGCAAGTCAAAGGAGGCTGCATCTGCACATAATCCTTCCTGCATTGTTCATGTTCACAACAAACAAGTACCAGCATGTTAATTGTTTGTTCAATGAATTGACTAAACAACTTAATATCATATTGATGGTCTGAAAAGGTTTACAATGAACCTTATTTCCAGGTTAAACCTTTCTCAACAGCTTGCACTTACCAGGTTGTGAGCTTCATCAAATATCAATATACTGCTATTCCAATCAATTGTAAGAGATTTTCTATAGGCACGATCAATTACATAATTATAAGGTGCAAATAAGATATCGGCAACTTTGTGGAGCTCCCTTGCTACATAGTAGGGGCACCTAGAAAAAGCAAACATAATCCCAACTTAAATGACGAAAATGCATTTCTAATAAACAAACGGGACTCATGTAACGGAACTTACGGCCCAAATTTTTTTCCAACAGTAACCAGATCCTCTATGTCAATAGGTTCGCCTCCAAGATGTGGATTCTTCTTCACAAAATCTATGATAAGAACATAAATGTATAAAGTTAGATTTGATTGAGACCATTACATACTATTTTCAATTTCTTGAAAAAGTGTCATTATGAAATTACTTGCATAACACTGTTTACTCTGGAATGATACTTCTACAATGCACAAAACAAACTACCTGCAACACGAGAATAATGACTGCAGCCACGTTTTTCCTGCTTTTCCTGATTTTCCCTCTTTCTGCGGAGATAATGACAAGCATTTGTCTGCGCCTTTCCATGCAGTAAACTGACATCCTCATGAATGCACAATTGTTCCCTAGATCCTAGTACAACCATTTTGGGCCTGCATATGCTTTAAAATTGGGCATTATTAGCTCTAAACTCCATAATCATATCAAGTAATCAACTTGAATCAAGACAATATGAAAAAGACTACAAGGTCAATTTAAATTTCTAAAGTTTTTTTAACCTGCAATTGATAACTGTTGCAAAGAAGCCAAGTGCTTGTGCCATCATGCTAGCTATGTGAAACATGACAAGAACTATTGTGGAGACATGCTTAGAATGTATGCTAGTAAACAAGTTAAATATCATGAAAATTGAAGGAGCAAATAACCCAATACTAAAATCTAGTTTGAAATCATGGTTCCCATTAAAATGAATCTCTGACCTGTAGTTGCTCCTCTTCAATTCTTGAACCACTTGCCGGATTTGACTGTGAGTGCGTGAAGTGTATATAATGGTAGGAAGCCGGGCAGCATTGGGGTGTGGTGATTCATTATCAGAGTCCATCCCAGAATTCTGGCTATTCATACCAATCTTACCAGTTGAGAATCCACCTAGACTCTTTCTCCAAGCCAAAGTGGCACAAAGAAGGGACAGAGTTTTTCCGGTTCCAGTTGGACTCTCCAAAAGTGCATTACACCTCTGCAGTCTCACAAACAACCGCATTTAGTATACATGCTGGTAGTTAAAAGGAATATGAAGCTTTTTATACACTTCCTCTCCAAATTGTGGTAAATTATAGATGAAGAGATGGGCAAAGTTTTGTAAATGTGAAATAAGCATAGACAGTTACTTCTAGGACAAAAATCATACTTTGCAGTTTGGGATCTATACGAAACAAAATGAAACAGATTGCATTCTCTAAATGACAAATGAATCTTAACTTACTGCACATTGTGATTCAAATCACTGATCACAAGTGATAGTGAACCAATAATCTAGTGGTTCTTAGCACTTCAAAAAACTAAACTTATTATTTAAAAAGATAATTTTAATCGTCAAGCAATTGCCTTTTTCCTTCTAAATGAATGATAAAATAGTTAAAACTTCACCCAAGCAAAAGTTTCAAAATCCCATAATACACATTCGATTGAAAGAGAAAGCTTGTTTGATTGACTCACATTCTTCAGAGAGTAGATCACTTTTTCCATGTAAACGAGCTGCGAATCGTATGCCTCAAACGGGAAATCCACGTCGATTCCACTGATCTGGTACGTTGGCATTTTGGCGTTACTGGTGTAGTTTGGATTCCGGAAAAAGTTAACGAGAAACTTTTCTCGATGGCGGAGTGAGGACAAACTGAACCCTAGTGACAGGTGGGATTTCCCGCCAATGGTCACTCGAGCAGCGTTGTCGTTTCAATCGTAGATTTTCAACTTTGAATAAGTAATTACATTACATGTTTCAGTTTCACAAGGAAAGCCCACTTTCTGGCAAGGGTCCATAAGATCATAGATCTTTCTAGAAGCAACCAATGTCTGGACATCTCCACATTTCTCGTTCAATTAATTACATATAATAAAACCACATCATTAGATTTATTTAAATTTAAAAATAACAAAACCATAATTAATTAGCCCACGCCGGTTTTTTGGTCTCCCCTAGAAAACAAACGTCTGTGTGTTTCTCTTCAAGCTCGAAAATAAACAAATAAATAAAAGGAAAACCTTAGAACCAAAGAGCAAATGACAGAGGATTCTAGAATCGCCCACACCTCTTAGCTTCACTTAAAATTGATCTATACATAATACATATACATATATATCTCACCTCTCTCTCTGTCTCTCTAGATTTATTAGATCTTTGTGAGCCCTCTCTCTCTTTGTTTGTTTTACTTACTTTAATTCGTCTGTTTACTTGTGGAGACGTCGTGACCTGTGTGTTTTCTTTAGATCATTTCTCATTTTTGATTTCATTAACTTTCTATCTTTTTGCTGGTTGTCTGTTTGTTGCTCAGATTTGATTGCGTTAAATTGATCAGGTCTTAACTGTTAAGTTAATTGCGGTTTCGCAATTGAACGTTGAATCGAAGATGACTTTTTGGTCTTTGTTTTCTTGTGTTATATTTACGTTCTGACTTCTTTTTTTTTTTTTGTATTCGTATAGTTTACTGCTAAATACGCATGGGTTTTGGATCTTGATGCACGCAAATTTTAGGAATTTGATTGTTTCTGAATGGAATTATGTGACTTTTGTTACTGATCTTGCATCGCCGCTTTTTATACATGTTTGTGTTGCTATGGTAATAGCATAACTGGAAAGAAATGTATTGTTTGCTTTTAACTAGTCAAAAAGAACTAATGTCTATGATGATATATATGGTACATTCTTTGGATATGTATTATTGTTTGTGGTGTGTTGCTGACAATGGTCTTGTACAGGCACTTTGCTTGGAAGTGCTGGTTGTAAGACATGAGCGTGGTTGGTTTTGATTTTGGCAATGAAAGCTGTATTGTTGCTGTTGCGAGGCAAAGGGGGATTGACGTTGTGCTCAATGATGAATCAAAGCGGGAAACTCCTGCCATTGTTTGCTTTGGTGATAAACAGCGGTTCATTGGAACTGCAGGGGCTGCCTCAAGTATGATGAATCCCAAGAATACTATTTCTCAGATCAAACGGTTCATTGGCAGGCGTTTCTCAGATCCTGAATTGCAAAGAGATCTCAGTTCATTGCCTTTTGCTGTTACCGAGGGCCCTGATGGATTCCCTTTGATTCATGCACGGTATCTGGGGGAAGTGCGAACATTCACCCCTACCCAAATTCTAGCTATGGTTTTCTCTAATCTGAAAGGCATTGCTGAGAAGAACCTGAATGCTGCAGTTGTGGATTGTTGCATTGGAATTCCAGCTTTTTTCACTGATATTCAAAGGAGGGCTGTTTTGGATGCAGCAACAATTGCTGGATTGCATCCTCTCCGCTTGATCCATGAAACAACAGCCACAGCACTGGCTTACGGCATTTATAAGACTGATTTACCTGAGAATGATCAATTAAATGTTGCATTTGTTGACATTGGACATGCCAGTATGCAAGTTTGCATTGTGGGGTTCAAGAAAGGTCAGCTCAAGATACTTACTCATTCATTTGATCGGTCCGTGGGTGGTAGGGACTTTGATGAAGTTCTCTTCCACCATTTTGCTGCAAAGTTTAAGGAAGAGTATAAAATTGATGTTTTCCAGAATGCCAGGGCTTGTCTGAGGCTCAGAGCTGCTTGTGAGAAGCTGAAGAAAGTTCTTAGTGCCAATCCTGAAGCACCTCTAAATATTGAGTGCTTGATGGATGAGAAAGATGTCAGAGGGTTCATTAAAAGAGAAGAGTTTGAACAGATTAGTGCTCCAATTTTGGAACGGGTGAAGAGGCCTCTGGAAAAGGCCCTTCATGAGGCAGGACTTGCTGTTGAGGATGTTCACACGGTTGAGGTTGTTGGTTCCGGATCTCGTGTTCCTGCCATTATGAAAATATTGGCTGAATTCTTTGGGAAGGAACCAAGACGGACAATGAATGCTAGCGAGTGTGTTGCTAGGGGTTGTGCTTTGCAATGTGCCATTCTTAGCCCAACATTTAAAGTTCGGGACTTTCAGGTAAAAGTCATGATCAATCACTTATATATTAAATGTTCATCTTCATTTCTGTTCCGGTCTGTGATGTGCTGCCTACAACTTGTCAGAGCCATATCTTTGAAAATATTAATTGTGTATGAGATTGGCATGTGAAAATGTGGACAAATGAGGTATCTCTGTACTCTTTGTGAGCATATATTTGGACTGATTAGTTCTTGTATTGACACCACTTATTCTAGTGTAGAAGATGTGTCAGTCCTTATAGTGAGTGGAATGTTAGTTCAGTGAGCCATAGCATGGCTATATTTCTCTCCAAAAGTATCACTTCTGCTTTGTGAACGTCTTTGTGTGCGTGGTCTATGATAACCTCTTTCCCCGAAGTGGGTGTATGAAGGACCAATTCTCAGCTATTTTAAGTCGTATTTCATTTTCCTTTTTCTTTTAGTTTCCCATTTGCTCAACCTCTCTGCGTCACAGTCCAAAATGATTGACCATTTGAAGTGCAGGTGAATGAGAGTTTCCCATTCTCAATAGCTTTATCATGGAAGGGTGGTGCCCTGGACTCTCAGAATGGAACAGCTGATAATCAACAAAGTACAATTGTCTTTCCCAAGGGGAACCCGATACCTAGTATTAAGGCTTTGACGTTCTACAGGTCAGGTACATTCATTATAGATGTGCAATATGGTGATGTCAGTGACTTGCAGGCACCTGCCAAGATTAGCACTTACACGGTAAGGATTTTATTGCTTTGCGAGTGCATTTGTGTTGTCAGCTCAGTCACATACTCCATTATGTCACACTTGCTTCAACTCTTATTCTTGTGCAGATTGGTCCTTTTCAAACTACAAATAGTGAAAGGGCTAAGGTTAAGGTTAAAGCCCGTCTCAATTTGCATGGAATTGTGGCCATTGAGTCAGCAACGGTAATTCTTATCACTGCCATTTGATTGAGGTTGCATACCGCATATGGTAGTCCATTTGCAGTTCTATTGATGTACTGTACATACTTTCATGTCAGCTTTTGGAGGAAGAAGAGGTTGAAGTTCCTGTAACAACAGAGCCATCAAAAGAGTCTGGAATAGTGGATACTGGTGAAGTGCACAATGATGGAGCTCCTTCTGGCTCTGCTGAGAGTGATGTCAATATGCAAGAAGCTAAAGAAACTGCTGATGCTTCTGGATTTGAAAATGGAGTACCAGATCCTGGTGACAAGCCTGCACAAATGGATACTGATACCAAGGTGGGGTTATTCAGTTTGTCCATACTGCTCACCTGCAACTGGTTTGTGTGATGACTTGTGTTGTTGTGTCAGGCTGAGGCTCCAAAGAAAAAGGTTAAAAAAACAAATATCCCTGTGGATGAACTAGTTTATGGTGGGCTACCTTTGACAGAGGTGCAGAAAGCAGTAGAAAAGGAATTTGAAATGGCACTACAAGATAGAGTAATGGAAGAAACTAAAGACAGGAAAAATGCTGTTGAAGCATACGTGTATGACATGAGGAGCAAAGTATGAAATTCTTGCTGGTTAAATTGACAAACTTATGTTTAAATTCTGATAATCATATCACTAATAATGCTCTTGTGAAAACAGCTGGGAGACAGATATCATGAATTTGTCACTGATCCAGAAAGGGAGCAGTTCATGTCAAAACTTCAGGATGTTGAAGATTGGTTATATGAAGATGGTGAAGATGAAACAAAGGGTGTTTACATTGCGAAGCTTGAGGAGCTCAAGAAAGTAGGGATGCATGTTTGTGTATAGGCTCTTGCTGCTTGTGTTAGTATTTGAATGTGAAGTTCATAATCATATATATCTGATTTGCAGCAAGGGGATCCCATTGAAGAGCGCTATAAAGAGCATTCAGAGAGGAGTTCCGTGATTGATCAGCTTGTTTATTGCGTAAATAGTTACAGAGAGGCAGCAATGTCTAATGATCCCAAATTTGATCACATTGACTTGGCTGAAAAGCAGAAAGTGAGTGTCTGTTAATTCTGTACTGTATCATATTCTTTGTTGTTGATTTTTCCATGGAATCCTAATACCTTGTAGGTTCTGAATGAGTGTGTGGAAGCAGAAGCCTGGTTAAGAGAGAAAAAACACCATCAGGATTCGCTTCCCAAGTATGCTAACCCGGCCCTTCTGTCGGCTGATGTGAGAAAGAAGGCTGAAGCACTTGATAGGTATGTCCTCTTGGTTGTTCTTGGATCTTATTTTAAGGTTGTTGAGCCGGTTTCTACTTGAGAAGTGAATCTTGACCTCTAGTTAAGTTTCACTGCTGTGGATCATTCTGTATTACGTTTCTTGAAGATGCTTAAATCTTAAATGTTGCTTCAACAGGTTCTGCAGACCGATAATGACGAAGCCAAAGCCAGCACCAGCACCAGCACCAGCACCGGCAAAGCCGGCCACTTCTGAGACCCCTGCAACACCTCCTCCTCAAGGAAGTGATCAACCGCAGAGTGGAGATTCCAACAACCATGGTGCCAGTGACTCTGCTGGAGCTGAGACGGGTGATGTATCTTCCGCATCTGGAGAGCCAATGGAGACTGATAAGTCGGAGGCTACAAATGCTGCATAATTGTGCCCTACAAGTTGCCCTTATTTGGTGAAGAACCCTTCAAAGCTAATACAGATTCCTGGTCAGTGGGGTTCGTAGACACAATGTTCTCGTTTGTAACTTTAAAAGCTCTTTCCGGGCTGTTTATTGTTGTCTAAAACGACTCTCTAGAATCAGGGATTTTGAAAGGAGGGTTTTCAAGAGATTGGTAGAGGAGACTTTCGTCTTCTCAAGGGTTCTAAGTGATCTTCGTTGTTGGGGGAGTTTTAAAAGCTCTCCAAAGAGGCTTTAAGCATTCACTGTCTATGCCCTGTTTGTAGGATATTGGCTTGGGTACTTGTATGAATTATTCGTCTTGATTTTAAGTTTAAAATCTCCCTTTCCAAGAGATATTCCATAAGCATTGGCAGAAGGGGGTTGTAGTTTTTATGGATGATTTCGAAAGCCTCCTCTGTTAGAGTAACGTCAAGTCCACCTCTGCGTTGTTTCGGACATGTTGTCTACTGTTGCGTGGGACTTCGGCGCGAGTCTCTGTTTGTTGCTCTGGCGTAGCTCTTCTTAAAGAGCAAGTCCAAAGGTTAATCAACGCTTGTTTTAGTTTTGTTTCACCACAGCATCACTTGTGTGGGTTACGTTGGTGTGCTTTTTCGTTTGCCGATATTGCTAAAGATTTTTTTATTATAAATTTAATATTTATTAATTAGGTAAGTGCATTCATTGTTAATAAGTAATATAACAACAGATAAAGGTTAAATTCACGAAGAAGTAATGTGGTTAAAAAGTTTAATAATGAAAATATAAAATAAGAGTAAACTAATTTATCTTAATGATAACTAAAGAAACGAATAATAAGATAATTGATTAAAAACTATATAACTAAATGGATATGTTTCAAGGCTTTCTTGATTCGAGTGAGCACTGTCAAAGTATGATTCAAAGTCATGTCCTATTCTTCAGGGTGGTTGCTAACCATTGCTATTTTATAGGAATCATTGTTATTATAGGGTAGCAGTAAGTAAAGTAGATAAGACTTAGGATTTAGTTGTTGCGTATATTTCTCTTCTTCTGTTTTATCTTTGTAAGCTTTTATGAGGCATGGTCTGTCATTTTCATTATTATGTGTTGAATAAAAGGCTCTGCTACTCTTCTTGCACTCCCTACTAGATTTAGATGTTAGTTTGAATAAATTAGCATTAAAATAAACAATAAAGGCTTGTAAAACTATATTTTATAAATTAAATAAAATCAAATCATAAAAAATAATTACCATCATTTCTTCTCTTTAAATATAGAAAAACTGTTTAGTCAGAAAATAAATTCAAACCTTGAAATCAACATAACAAAATACGGAAAAAAAATTAAGTTTTTATTTTTATTTTTAGTTTTTTTTTTATTTTCATATTTTATTTAAGTTTTTAGTTTATATTTTTTGTTTTGGTTTCTTCTAATTTTCAAAAATTATGAAATCTATAAAAAGTAGTTATTTATTATCATTTAATATATTATTTAATTATTTCAATTTTAATAAAAACTGTAAATAATTTAATTTAATATTATACATCTAATAAATTAAAATTAATTATCAATAAAAATTAATAATTTAATTTAATTTTTATAAGTAAATTAATATGTAATTAGATTTTAATAACTATTAATAAATATAATTACATTTTAAATATATAAATATTCAGTAAATTTTGATTTAATAATTAAAATATACTTTAAATAAATATTAATTTATAAATAAAATTTTAATTTTTAAATTATTTACTTCATTAAAATAACATAATTTTACTAATAATTTGTTAATAAATATTATATAAGAGATTAAATAAATTTATTTAATTAAAAATAATTTATCTTTAAGTGTTAGCTAAAATGTAATTATTATCAATGATAAAAACATAACTATATTAATATTAATAACTAAATAAAATTTTATTTTTATTAAAAAAACAGAAAAAAAAACTAAAAATTACAGAGAACCAAACGAGCCACTTTTAACCCCGAAAATATGCAGGCAACCGTATCCTATTTAAATTGCTCCGATCACATATGTTAAATAACATCTTATTCGGTGTATTTTTGACAAAATTTTTAATTTTATTTCAAATTTTAAAAAATAGATCTTGATATCATAAACCCCGCTATTAATCAAACGGTTAATAAGGTGGTTGGCCACGTTTAAACATTTTTGAAAGGAAGTGAGCCACGTATTGACTAATTTTAGCACAACTGATAACGGAACCGAAACCATGACGCTCATTATTGAAATTACCAGTGATGCAATTCTAGCACACATTATAATCCGCAATCTAAAATCTTAATTATTAGAACAACGTTTGTCTATAAGTTAATCTGTCCTGTTCATGATATGCTCACTTTAATTAGATCAGTCACGTAATTTCTTCGCCAGTCTAATTAAAGCAAAAATTCACATGGCTGCCGGATAAGCAGATGAGGAAAGACCCAAAAGTTCAAAGTTTTCATGCAGCTACTGCTCAAATAAACATGATTTATCAGCATAATTTTGTAGGGGTCAGTATAAGTTGCTCATCTTACAGTAGAAGATGACTTTCCCTCTTTACTTTTCTTATCTAAAGATCATAAATGAAGCAACTATCCACGAATCCGCAGATAATGATACGTTAACTAACTTCAAAGAAGCTCCCATTAACACTAAGTTAAAAAAAAATAAAATATAAAAAGAATATATTATTTTAAGGGGAACAAATTATAAACAGACGTACTTGGTTTAAGTACAAATAGGAATTTAGAAACAATAAAGATAGGCTTTTATACTAGGCACTTTCAATTGTTACATAATAGTACTTGAGTTAATGAAAAACATATTTCCAAGCCAACTATCTTGTAGGCTGGTTAGTAATCTCAGTAAAAAATACAAAGATAGGTAATGACAACTTGTTAGGATCTTCAGGAGAGAGAGAAGATTATTCTAGAAGGAATTAGTTATAACCGAATGTACCTAAGGGAGGGTCTATAAAGGGGTAGCAGAGAAGAGAGAGAAAAGGAGAATATTTGTGAGAAAATAGTGACAGAAGGTTCATCACCTTCTGAGGAGCTTATTCAGCTCTGGTTAGTGAG
>JAOSBK010000206.1:15482364-15507405 GCA_027568895.1 Erythroxylum shatona | reverse complement strand
ATTTGTGTTGTCCTGAAATAGACATATGGAAGAAGAGAATGAGGCCGTACAGTTTAAGGCTTTTGTAATTTGGCTAATAGATAGAAGGTTACAATTCAATGTAGGAACACAAAGTACATTTCAAGGATCAAGGAATTAGAAATTAGGATATTACCAATGCCTTCTACCTTAGAAGTTTCACCATCAGTAGTAATGATAATTGTTTTTACAATAGAGGCAGAGAAATTAACAAACTTATCTCTATCACAAGAAACATGGTTAGATGCACCAGTATCTACAATCCAGTCTGTATTACTAAGAACAACAGAGGAAATTTTGGACTTAGATATACTTGATCTTGCTGCAAAACCAGTAGCAACTTTCTCAATATCCCTTTTATAATCGTTCTTCACAGAGTCATTCTTTCCCTCGTTCTTCATTCTGGATTTGGGATGCCAATCAGGGAATCCATGTAACCTGAAACACTTCTCAACAATATGATTATCAGCATGACAGTGCGTACAATATCGTTGTCCTTTATCTTTCTTATGCATCATCTTCTTCGCAGCTAAAGCCATTCCTTCTGCAAATCCACCACCCATCATAGCCTCCTGCCTATTTGCCTCAGAGCAAACAATTGCATATGGACTCTATAGACTAGGAAGAGGAGTAGTGGAAAGTATTCGTCCCCTTACTCCATCCAGTCCTACATCAAGACCAGCCAGAAACATATAAACACGTTGAGCATTTACCATTTTATTATAAACCTCAATATTAGCAGCACACTGCATCTGGCAAATCTGAATGGCATCCGATTCTTGCCATAAGCGCTGCAGTTTTCCAAAATACTCAATAACAGAACCTCCATTTTGGCGCAAATCGATGATTTCACAATGAAACTTATAAGCTCTGGAGGCGTCTTCACTGACGGAATAAGTCTCCTTCGCTACCTCCCAGATGTCCTTCGCCGTGGGCAAACGCAAGAATAAGGCTCTCGTTTCCTTGGTCATTGAATCTAACAACCATGACTTTACGAGGCAATTCTCGTCCTCCCAAGTCTCATACGCCTCAGAACTTTCATCAGTTGGTGCAGATTTCACACCAGAAATGTATCCCCACCTCTTGCGTCCACGCAATTTGTTTCGTGCATTAATGGACCATTCGGTGTAATTGGACCCGTCTAGTTTCTCAGGAGTTAAGGCAGAATTGAGTTCATTCATCAAAGATGAAGACCCAGTAGTAACGGCAGATGTCGATCCATTCTCAGTGGAAGGCAGAACAGGAAGATTGTTCGACATAGTAGCAGGATTTTGAAATTTTGGGTTTCAAGTTTTTTTGGTAAAAAAACGAATGATAAAAGAGCCCAGCTCTGATACCATACCAGAATCAGAGAAAGTATATTATATTTCTTCTTATGTACATGTATTTATACAAGGATACTAACACTATTCTAGCCTAAAATTAAGTTATGTACATCCGTAATATAAGTAACAGTTAGAGACAATGGTATTTGAATCATAAATATACAAATCAATCTAATCTAGTTATATTTACTAACACTCCTTTCTTGCTTTTCTTCTTCCGACCTATATTGGTAAAAAGGGCATAACTTTCACTACAAATATCGAATTAAGGTCATTCAAAGACCTTTTGAAAAGGGCTTCTAGACCTATAATTTCTATGAAGACCTTGAAAACAAATTTTGCCTCTATAAGGGTCAAAATTTCAAAATAATGTAGCTGTCCTGAATGTCCATTCTAAGCAGCATCATAAACTTCTAATGATCATATCTCTCAACTCCAATATCCAAAAATTTCATACTATATATCATTGGAAAGCTAGAAAAATAATCTACATATTCCAAGAAGAAACTTGGTCAAATTCAGCCTAGATCAATACAGTATTTCTCTTGAAACCAGAACACAAATTCTCACCCTTATGGAAAACTTTAAAGTGAAATGAACAATTTTGGAATTGTCATGGGAAAAACACAATCATATCTCATTAACATCAAAAGATAAGAGATTTTACAAAGCTTTTATAGGCATTTTTAGTCACAATACATCAATATCTCAAAATGCCAAAATACAAAAAAATACAAGAACAGTAATTTGCTCAAAATGCTAAAGCTTTGTGGTTACAAATCTAGTTTAAAACACTAAAAGATGCAAATTTTGGAGTGATGCCTCAACTTTTTTTGACTCGATCTCTTGCTCATTACCTAGAGATGGGAAGGAATGGGGTGGAGTTTAAAAGCTTGTGAGTAACAATTTTATAACTAGTAATAAGCAAAACCATTGAAACACTTATTTCCATTATAACAAAATTCACATTGAATCACAAAGCACATATTTCTCAAATTCTCAATAATGCAAATCAGGTATGCATCAATCTTGTCAACATATCATGAGCATATAAACACATCTAAATGGTTTGGAAGGTCCATAAATAGAATGAACTAACATATTTTCATGAAATGGGCTTATGTAGTCGTGAATAGAACAAACTAACACAATCCTACATAGAGGTTTTGTGTAGTCGTAAACATGAGGGAATCCATGAAGGAGTTCTATGCCACTAGCGGGCAGGCGAGAGAAGCCTTTAGTCGAAGTGCACTTGACATACAGAATGGACCAAACTAAACCCACATTACATGTATTTCATAACTTGTAAACTTGTTGCCCAAAATGGCACATTTTTGAAACTTGATTTTTCAAACATAGTATCTTTTCAAAAATCATTTGCACAATAAGTGCACTTGACATACAGAATGTACCAATCTAAACCCACATAACATGTATTTCATAACTTGTAAACTTGTTGCCCAAAATGACACATTTTTGAAACTTGATTTTTCAAACATAGTATCTTTTCAAAAATCATTTGCACAATCTTTTCATAATTCATCAACATAATATGCACATACCAAACACATAACACATTCTCAAAACATTCAAAGAGTCATAAAGTACGTTCATGAAATAGTAGAAATCATTTATTTCCATCATTCAAAAGAAAACATTAATGGACTATTACTTAATTATAAAACCATAACCCACCTTGAATTCCTTGCTTAAAACTTGCTGAAAATGTCTCTTCCCTTTCTCCTCTTACCTCTCTTAATTTCCTTCATCAAAGACAAAATTTCTATTCAATAGGGATTCATATTGGAGAACTCATAAGACATATTCACTAAAATTGATCCTAGAATTCTTAAACCCATACATTTCTTAAGCTTTATGTACCAAAACCTTTTCAAAACTCGAAAAGATTAAAATCAAATTTACCTTGAATCTTCACCAAATAATGAGATTGTTGGCTCTAATGGAAGCTCTAATCCTCCTCTTCCTTTTTCCCTTCTTGAACAACTTCAAAATCACTCTTTAAGACTAAGAAAAATCAAAAACTAACTTAGCTTTCTTTCTCTCCTTTCTTTTCTCTCCAATGACACTCTTTCCCTCTTCTCTCTTCTAATTTTTGTTTTTTGGCTTCTTCACATGCAAGCTCACCTTTCATCTTCTTCTTTTTTACCCTTAATAAGCCCAAAAAGTCTATTTTACCCTTCCTTATAAGCTTAGGTTCTTTTAACCTTAAGGTCTTCCAAAAATGCCCTTCATGCAATCTTACTATCTTAACACTTTAATTCAATTAACATATGTCATATAATCTTGCTAACATTAACATAATAATAACTCCAAAAATTAAATCTATCAAAACCTCAAAAATTATTTAACTTATGCTTATTCATCAAGAAAAAAATTTCTGGGGCCAACAAGTGCAGATACAAGGGGTCACCTTGTATAACCCATTTTTTTCTCATTGAACCTTGGAGTTTATTCCCTATTAACTAGTACAATGAAGGACATTGTACTAACACATTGCTTAATCCGTTATATGTATTTTCTTAGGAACCTAAACGCATCAAGAGATTAGAGTAGGAAGTCCCAATTAATAGAACCAAATGTCATCTTAAAATCTATTTTTGATACACAAGATTTTCTATAAACCTTTTCCTTGATAACATTGGAATAACTCCTAAACTAAGAGCACATTATCCCTAATACACCTAGATTGCTTATAAAGGATCCACTCACCATCTTTAACATGCTTATAAAGGATCCACTCACCATCTTTAACCTTTGAACCAAGATATTATATATGATTTATATAAATGATAAAATATGAAATAGTCTTAAAATCATTCAAGTTTTTTGGATTGGGAAACCTTGGTATTAGGAACATGTGAGCTTGATTTATTTCTTTGATAAATCTCCCACTGTTAATAAACTTCACTACTCTACATACTTATTCCTTAGTCCATTGCATTTTTTTTGCTTTAAGAAAAAAGCACTTATTCCATCTGGACCAGGTGATTTATTGAAGTTTAGGTTTTTGTTGATATCTTTTAATGGCCATTTGGACCAGGTGCTTTATTAATGTCTTTTAATGTTATTGGCTCAGTAAGTTTTAGTGCTTGGGGGTGGGGGGTGGGGGGTGGGGTTTATACTAGTGCTTATGAAAGTAGAGATTGCTTGCACGAATGATCCACTATCATTATTAGTTCCAAAAAATTCACAGCAATGATTGAAAATAATTTTCTTAATTTCATTCTATCGCTATACCTTTTCCCCTTATTTTTTGATAAAGCATATGATATTGTTAGAGTTTCTTCTTATTATGATTGATAAGAAGAAAAAGAATTATGTTTATCTTTTTATTGCAACCAAAGTACATGGGAGTTATATTCTCTTCCATTCCTAACAATGTACTTAAGGGACCTAAGTAGAGACTTTTTGTATATAATTGAGCTTTCTTCTAGTGCCCTCAATAAACAAGCACTTATTGTCTTTAACATTCCTATTGAAGGTTTTTAATTTTTGTTTCATTATCCTTAGCTTTCTTTCTTCCAAAATTTAACTACTTAAATCCCTAGGCAATAGTTCTCATACCCTCCTTCACAATCTCCTGAAATCCTCAGTGTTTAACTAGAAAGTTAAAGAATCTAAATTATGTAATCTTTGATATTGCATTAACCAAATTGGAAACCCCAATTAGTGAATCGTGATATGTTAATGTATAATTGAAAATTACCTTGCTCCATTGGAATTCAGTTAGTCATTCCTTGTTCACTAAGGCTCGATCCAACTTCCTTCCAAGGAATCATTCTCCTTGTTATTTAGTAGACCAAGTGAAGTAGTTTCCCTTATAGTTAAGATCTTCCATATCCATAGTTCTTATACAAGTTTTGAAGTCTAAGAAAGGGGTTATTAAGCTTAACCCTCCATCAGATTCAGAGTTATATAAAGTGCAGTTAAAGTATCTAAAAATTATCTATGAGAGTTGGATATTTTGATATAAGTTTCACAGGTACTACCATATATATTTCCTTTAGAAAGTAAGATTAGCAACATATATAAAGCTAATATAAAGCTTCTAACATGTTATTTTCAATAAGGTAGATAAGTGAATAGCTTAATCATTAAATTAGTTACTAATAACCTCCACGAAGTTAGGGTTGTAGTATATAATTTTCCTCCCATTGTGATGAGAATTATGATTGATGATTAGTTCCTAGCTATTTTGAATAAACAAAGCTTTCTATACTTCTCCTATTTGATTTTGTTTTTTGAAAGGCAATAGATAATGAGATTTGTTTCTTTGAGATATTCATTAATAGATTGTTGTTTCTTAAGGTCATTTAGGCCCCTTATATTCTAGGTTAATAATGATATAGTTAAATTATGAGGAGGATTTACCCCTATTGCTCTGTCTTTTATATCTCCTCACTGAAAGAGTGAAGGACTCAGATAAGTTCTTGGATTCATCATTTGTAGAAGTAGTTCCCTCTACCTGGTTCATAGATATATTTTCATGGTTTTAAATAGGTACTTGATCAATAAACTTGATAGTTTCTATATTTAAAGTTTTAGAGAGATTATTCATTATATTCCTCATGTCTTTTTCACTGGGGCCAATAATCTTTTTTTTAAATATCTTGGTAGGGAACTTCCATCCCTGCGTTTCAATGGGAATTCTGCTGAGTTGTTGTTAGGATCTTCAGGAGAGAGAGAGAAGATTATTCTAGAAGGAATTAGTTATAACCGAATGTACCTAAGGGGGGTCTATAAAGGGGTAGGCAGAGAAGAGAGACGGGAGGAGAATATTTGTGAGAAAATAGTGACAGAAGGTTCATCACCTTCTGAGGAGCTTATTCAGCTCTGGGTAGTGAGGAGCATCTGCTCTGGTTAGGCACTACCATTCGGTAGTGATAAGTATTTTACGGATATATAGTAATAATATAGAGGAACTCCAGTATTATAAGTCTAGAGTTCTAACACAACTACAAGTTTTTTAGGCTGGTTACAGAAATACAGTCAAACCGTCCCCAAACCATACCCAGCCAAAAAGAGAATAAAGAAAAAAATAACCTCGTAAGGATCGAGAGATGGATGAAACTCGTAAGGATCGAGAGATGGATGAACCGAAATAGCAGCCAAATCAAAAATAATTCTGACAGAGAAACTAAAGCAAAAACGCAACGCCACACGCTTCTAAATATCAAATCCAAGCCTTGCACAAAACTCTGCAGAAATTCAAGGATATAATTTACACAACAAAAATTGCCCAAAAACATCTCCAGTTGAACCACTGTCAAACATCTCACTTCTAAATTTTCCAAATCTAATGGGTTACAAACATATAAAAGTCAAAACTTTACAGTCACTTAAAATAAAGGGACATTACAATTGATATGGAGTTTATAATCATGGAAAAAAGTGCACAAGATAATCCATCAGAGGTCATGGACACAGCCTCCGTACACTGTATTGAGTTAGCTGTAAAACAAGCCAATCCAACTAAGATGGCAAAAGAACCTCTTAGACAATCCAATCACTACCCAAAATTGACAGAACCGTGTATCATCAATAGCAAATGAATTACATCAAAAATTAGACCTACAGAGCCCCAACAATGAAGATGTTTAAACCTGATCTCAAGAATTGTAAACTGACTTTCATATGTGCATCCAAACTTGACTTTGATCGACTGCATATAGAAGTTCTCCTCCTCTTTTTTGTATAAAAATCATAAGGTCCTAACTTGATCCCCATAAAAACTGGGCACTAAACAATTAGATAACCTATTAGCCTGAGGAATTAGGTAAAAAGTTTTCAAGAAAGTGCTTTCTAGTAAAGTCAATTGCTAACCTTCATCATCATAACTGCAGTAGAGGCAGCAGTTCTATCATTACACCCACCATCTAAACTCACTTATGACACTATTAATGCAATTATACATTCCAAACTAGCACCACTTGTTAGGGAAAAATTACTACAACCTCAACAACAATAATAGCAAGAGAAATAAAGTGCAAGAAACTAAATCAACACACACGCAATTAACGTGGAAAACCCCTCTTAACTAGGGGAAAAACCACGGTCCGGATCTCCACGGATTAAAATCAATTCACTATAATAATCAAGAGTATAATTGACAACCAACAACAATAATCTCAACGACAAGTACAATTATCTCTAAGTTCTAGTACAAATTAAAAACTCTAATTAATTTACTACTCTCTACAAACCCAAGAGATACCAACGCTGAATATTTGTTGATGATGATCCACTTCCTCTTGATTTCTCACCAAACAGCTGCCTTCTCACACGCCAAAATAATGGAGTAAACCTCTCTTTTTTTTCTCCTCCGTTCTAGTTTTTTTACAGCAATACTACTCACAATCAAAAAAGGGTAAACTCTATTTTATCGTATCATAAATTGGCTTCTCTAATAAGCTAACAAAACTTACCACCTATGCGCTAATCAAAGAACTCTTTACTTAGTGGGCCGCCACTTGTAAGTAAAATAAGGCCCACTCTTGCAAAACTCACATAGCTAGTATTTGAGATTTGAGGAGATACCCAACACCACTAACCACTATGATGCATTTACCTCTTACATAATTCTTTAATATCCATCTTCCATCTTAGTTTCTATGTTCTAACTACTAAAAGAAAGATTGTATTAAGCATGTTCACCAACTAAACTACAATGTTTGTAACCAGCTAGATTTGGAAATTCTACATGCAAAGGTGCACTTTCAGTCCAAATATGCCGCCGGTGCTCAGGCTACTAAGGAAAAGTCAAAAACCTATGGCAAATCTGGTCTCCCAAGAAACAAGTTCCATCTTAAAGCTGCAGCCACAACTTTTTCCAAAGAACTTCTAGCTTCCCAAAAAATTCGAAACAAATGTATAAAAACCATCCCCTTATACACGTCAATATTCATCCAACAGAGTAACTGTACCTTTGCCTCATAACCAATTTAACTTAAGTAGGAGTAGTTCAATTGCCTCTTACCAACACATGTATGATAACCTTATTTTTAAGTGTTAGTTCTCAACTGTGTACGATTAAGCTCTTGTAACATAAACTTCACTTATCACTGAATCGTCATGAATAATTCCCATAATAATGTTTTAAAAGGTTGCCCAAATGAACAATAACAACTACTGAACATTTACGAGAAAGTGAATTAACATCATTTTATAGGTTTTTAACATGTAGAATGACGAAAAGCAACACTATGGAATTTAATCAAGTCCAAGTTAAAAGAAATATGGAAATAAAGGCCCAAAATGTCCTATATTCCATAAAAGGAAAATGAGTAGTATAGCCATAGTTGGCACCGAGTCTTCCCTGAATTAGACTCAATTAGCCCACAAAGGAACCTGATTAAATCCATTAATTACTTCCACATTCATAAAGCTGTATAAGTACGACAAGCAAGGGAAGTTCTCTGTACCTCACATCACCTTCATCCTAGCCGACAGAGTGAGAGTAACGTTTGTATTAAGTTTCTTTGTTTCTTTATTATTCTATTTGTAATTCCATCAAAACATATGTAATTACACTATTTTCTATTTGATTAATATAGCCAAACATAGAGTGCAAAAGCAGAACATGGACATCTATATTTACAAGAGTGTTGGATATTCTGTTGTTTTGGCCCTGTCTATATACCATGCAGAAGGCATAGAGAATCCAGCATTTTATCCCTCCATAAGCAACAGGATCTACAAGGTCATAGTTGGGGCAGAAGAAGGGAAGGAATGGACAACCCCGGAAGCTTATGGCTTTCCGGACCCTATGTGGAGCCATACGCTATTGATACCGTTGATGAATCCAGAGGACTTCAGATTTTTTTGCTTAGAGGTGGTAAGAACACATTCAATTTGTGATCCAGGAACCTTCACTGGGGAAGTTTTGGTTGGCAGAGTGAAAATCCCGTTGCCAAAACTCTTCAACCGAAAACAAGGACGTTTTGGACTTGTGCGAGTTGAAGGGTCAGAAAATAAAGCCGAGGGCCACATCATATTAGGAATGGAGTTGAGGAACATCTAAGAATCTGATAAGTTAATTTTCTAGTGCTCAGTGTTTTATTCGGCTGTTAGACTGCCATAGTTAATCAGAAGCTGGGCTTCCCCCCTCTAAATTTAAGTCTTTCAACTACATTTATACAGAATAGTAAAGGGGCACACTATATTCAGTTGGTTTTCTCCCCCTTAAGTCTTCCATTTATGAAATATCCCTATTAACAAGCACCCCTTTTCTATTTTTTCTCGTAAGCAAATCATTGTTAAGAGTTCCTTAAATACAAAAATGTAACTAGCAACCACCTCAAAGAAATTTTACCAAATCAATGAATGTGGGTGAAGGATGCCCTCATTACTGGGATGGATTAAATAGCTTTTTGACAGGTAGGTCTATTATACAAAAAACAAAATATTAGTCAGTAACCACATACTAGATTTATTACAAAATGAGACAAAATCGAAATTAATAACATGATATACTATAATTAAGTACATTCAACACAGAAACTAGTATAGGTAAATGATATTTCCTATGCGCATAATCAAGTCTTAAGTTTGGCTAAAGAACTTAAAATGGATAGGTCGACATTGATTTCTCCTTGTAAAGCATAAATGGTGTGCAAGAATCCTTCCGTACAATCATAAAATGCAATAACATCAACAATATCAAGACTCAAAAAGATTACTGAATGACAGAAATATACCCAAGCAGAGAGTTAAAAAATAAATGAGAACACAATTAACGTGGACATTTGAGGAGGTCACAGATAATTAACGGTCATACGTACTTTGATCATTTAGTTTCAAATTCTTTAAAGCAATCAAATAAGTCTATGCACTACCCCAGTTAAGATGCATGCCAGAAATACATGAGATTAATTGAGGAACACCAGAGATACATTTCCAGTTTCATCCACCTAGACCATCATGTAACATCAATAATATTATTGTGAAAAGGCAAATGAAAAGTTACCGGTTTACACTTTCAGATGGTTTGAGTTCCATCAAGCAATCAAATAGAATTTGAGAAAAAGGCAATAGATACCTATGATGGAAACCAAGTCCATAGTTTACAACACAGTTAGCTTTTCCAGTTACAAACTAAATGAAGGTGAAAAGAAGCGTATTGATTAATCTACTAGTCGCATGGTGAATCGTACGCAAACTGATTTTTCATCAGATTTCAAAATAGTCAACATGAATTTTGCCAATTAAAAATAACATAAAGTAGAACTCACTTCTTTAAGTTCGAGCTTACTTCAACTGTGCATTGTTGCTAAATTGTGCACCACAAACATGCACGAAGACGCACTCACTCGTCAACAAAGTGTAACCGGAAGAAAGAAAAGATCATGAGAAACGGAGCATACGCAAAGTGCCAAAACGCAAAACCAATTTAGATTTCCATCGGACGGCTATTGGAATGTTGCGTATTTTTTAAGTCAGTTACAATCCGACGGTGCGCATTTTTATTTAAAAGAAAGTTAAATCTTGGACAAAATGGGTCGGGTTTTGGGCTGGCCCAACTAAACCCTAACCAACGCTTGTTAAATGGATAATGGGAAGTTCCTCATCTGATTAAAGATTAGTGACATCGCTCTCTGCAGAAATGTCATACGAACGCTTCCCAGAACCCACCGTTTACGGCAGAGCCATGGCCACGTCACGACCTTCACTTCCCAGAGCTCTCGATCTCGAACTCACGGTAATCTCCGCTAAGCATCTCAAGAACGTGAATTGGAAAAACGGCGATCTCAAGCCCTACGCCGTCTTCTGGGTCGATCCTGACCACAGAGTCGCCACAAAATCCGACGATTCTGGTTCGACTCGACCAGTATGGAACGAACGTTTCACTCTTCCTCTCTACCTCCCTCTCCAAGACTCCTTTCTCACTCTCGAGATCTTCCACTCCAAGCCCAGCGAAACCCCCAAACCGCTTGTCGGTACTCTGCGATTACCACTCAAGACCTTACCGGACCCGGATGATATTTCCCGAATCCGGAAGTTTGAGCTCACGCGCCCGTCGGGTCGTCCGCAAGGTGTGATCAAGTTAAAACTCGGCGTCCATGAACGACCCTTGCCCCCACCTCCCCCGCCCCCGGCAGATTACCATACTACCCCTCCGCATAATTACTATTACAACATTGCCCCCATGCCGCCACTCCCTCAATCTCGTGATTACAGATACACCAGTGCCCCGCCTCCGACGTCACCATCGCCGCCGCTTCCGCCTTACGGATCGTATCACGACGCTTACTCTCCTTCCTACTACTCTCAGGGGTACTACTCGTCCGCCCCGCCGCCGCCGCCTCCGAGACCTTTTGTGGATCGGACGGGTGGTTTTGGTAGGCCATCTGCTCCGGTGGATTATGCACCGTACGAACAGAGGCAGAGAGGAAGCACAGCAGGGATTGGGACGGGATTGGCTGTGGGAGCGGTTGCTGGGGCTCTAGGTGGTATCGCATTGGACGAGGGGTTGAAATATGAGGAAGAAAAGATTGCAGAGCGTGTGGAGAATGATATTGTGTCGAATTCTCGTGATGACTATAGCGAATATCGCACTGATTATTGAAGGTGAATATGTGGTAAGCTTATCACTTTTAATTGTGTTTGTATATAATATATCTACCGTGTCGAATATGGGTGGCTTGAGAGAAAACATTGGGAACCTCTTGTTGCTTGAGTATTTTATTTGGTAAGGAATTAATGATTGCTTTAACTACCTTTTGTCAATGAGGGGGTTGCTTGGTGACGATGGAATAATCTACTACCTTGTTCTTAGTTCTAGTGGTTTTGCATTGCATGCCATGGATTTGGAAAGAATCGCTCGTATTGTAGAAATGTGTGGAATTCATTGTGAATGCTTCTGAAATCTTCTGTGTACAAAACAACTTGCTTTGGCGGTTTCCATATGAACTGGGATCTGGCAATGTTGGAGGACAGTTCAGGTGGTTAGTTGCTACAATTGGTAGTTATTTTGTTAGTAGCCAGAAAGTGTAAAATGACAGTTAGTTGTGCATCATGATGGACTGGTCAAGTCTAGCAAATAGCAACAAATCAACTCGAATATGCAAAGTATTAGTTTTGATTTCCCATCTCTAATGTTAGCAAAAGAATTCGTACGACCATGCTTCTACTTGTTTATGTATTGTGCATGTGTATGTGATCATTTGGCTATTTAAAAGTGGGTAGTCAATAGCACAATTGGCCTTTTATAATGTAGAGATCCATTTTGGTAGAGAGGTGTCAATTCAGGCTCTAGGTTAAGACAATTTAGAGATCCAGTTTGGGAGAGAAGGGTCAACTCAGGCTCCACGGTAAGACTACATTAGCTTACTTTTAGGACTTGAAGTGTCTTGACAGTAAAATTTTGGCAATAGGATTTCTTCAATACATCTAAATTGGTAGCACTTTCCATGTCCGAGGAAAAAGTCGAGGCTCTTTCTCATGCAACTTCTTCCTACTCCAAGTTTGGGAATTTTACAACCTCTAAGGTGTTATTACCTGTATCATGGATTACGATCCAATTTATTTGAATAAACTGATAAAGTAGAGTAGCAAGCAAGGGCCATCTACTAAGGTTATCTAGATTTAAGGGCCTATCCCCCATATTAGAATTTTCCTTCTAGTGCATCTCTTTGTCCATATAAATATGATCATTTAAAATTTTCATTTAATTTTTATTTATTATGTAATAATATTAATAAATAATATGAATAATTTCTCATTTTAATTACAATTCATATTTCATAAATATTTAATAATTAATTAGATTCATTTATTGTTAATAAAATTATAAAAATATAAAAAGTTTAGTTGCATAATCAAAAATTATAAATAGATAAACTTATCTAAAAATTTGCTCTTTCATTAATATTAAGAATAATTACAATATCAAAACACCCCTCATCATCAGATTATTACTATTGCATTTGCTGTCTCTGCGGGGATCTAGTCATTTGTTTATCCACCCCTGTAGTTAACATTGGCATAACCAAGTAAAAAATTGAGATCAACCTCAAGTAGACAGGATGTTAAAAGTGTTAGAAGATAAGTTTGAGGATGAGGATATAGGGGATGTTTGGTTCTTTTTCTTGGTATTATTAAAGTTGATCAGATTGTGTGGACTGAAATGACAGATGAACATTCACACTCATCGTGAGAGTGGAAAGGAACTAAATATCATCGTGACAAAGAAAAGGAAAGTGTTTAATGGAAGTAACAAAGTTATACTTACTGAAATAATGGTGGAAATAAGTAATGATTTTAAGTGCAAGAACATCTTTAGGCTTTTTTGCGACTTCTGTATTATCACCTAACTAAAAAATGGTTTCGAATCTAGCAGATTAAAGTGAGGACAAAGCTAGCTAATATTTATTATAGCAATTTTAAGATAGTCATACTTGCGCATGGGTAAGAACTTCATTAATAAGGTCACTGTTGAGATAAATTTTCACACCTTAGAGATTTACGCGAGGTCTAAGGTTGCAATAAAAAAGGTCTTACATTTTTGGGACTCACTCGATAAGTTTCGGTAAGCAAGGATTCTCACCTTTGACTAATAAACATTTGAACAAGACCATATTACTTAAATTAGTCCAAGTACGTAAGAGAAATTACATGACTTTTATGTAAAGCACAAGAACCATAGTAAGTATACCCAAAAAAAAGCGAATGTCAAGGTACTCGTTCTCATGAATAGGTAGGAGTGAAGGTGGAGATGGAGGGGAATATCTCTTAGGTAACAGAGTTTGAGCTAGACTTTTGAGGTTTGTACCTCTAGAAGAGGTCCTAAAATTGCAACAGCAAAAAGATGAGGGATCGACAAACTCTCTAAATGTAACAGAAGAGTATGCTTAATTCCTAGCCATGGACCGTGAAGGGTCTAAGATAGATATAAAGGTAAAGGTACTATTTTATATGAAAAATCAAAGAAAAAGTTTCAAGGGAAAAAAAAAACTTCAATATAATTCCAAAATTCCAACTTCATCAACTTCAATCCACAACAATCTCATCGCTTTAAGTTTGAAAATTCAAAGGTTAAAAAGTCATGAACTATGCAAAGTTAAATTTCAAGATGAAATTGATCAAGGTTAATAAATATAGGCACGAAGGAGTTCAATAGATCCTTTAAAATTACAAGTCAATTGCTAAATAGGTTTAATTTGGCCAAAAGGTCATCAAATTTGAAAAATCCTCAAATTTTGTCATTATGCCTAAGTTAAAATTTTCAATTTTATCATGAATTGACAAAATTTGACAAAATTAAATGTTGAAATAGTTTTAATATACTTTTATTCCAATAATCAATCATCAATTTTATAAAAGTTTATATAATTTTAAATAAATTCGAAAATTCCCAAAATAGAGTAGTGAAAGAGTGTCCAAAATTTGAATACATGTAAACACTAAGGATGAACATGTGAAATTGGGAGTTTAATAATCTTAATTCATCATGCAATTTCACCAATAATTTAAAGAATTAATTGAAAATTAGCAAGGAATTAAACAAACTAAATGAACTTTTACGAAATTGAATGCACAAACAAATTAGAAATTGTTAAACAATGAAAATAAAACAACAATTTTAAGAAAAAAACTAATGAAATTCCTAAAATCAGAAGAGGTTAGGTTTACCCTAAAATGAATATGAATTGAGAATGGATATTGATGGAGCTTGATTTTGAAGATGTAAAAGACTCTGCTATAGTCTATCGTGTCGTTTGATACTAAAGAGAAGTCATTGAAGGTTGACAATGACAATCCCAAAGAAAGCTCCAAAAAATTTAATTAATCCATTTTGATAAGCTGGAAGATAAGTGGATATAAAATGGAGAAGTGGTCAAAATGAAGAGAATGAGGAATAAGGGTCAAATGGTGTGACAATAAAAGGGTTGATTTTCAAAGGAAATGAAGAAGGGTTCTCAGGTTAATAGTGAAAGAGTTGAGAAAGTAAGGCAAAATGTTTAAAAATGGTTGTACTAATTGACCAATATAATTGACTAAACAACAATCAAAGTTATGATACAATATTTGTTTGAAAGGAGGTTATAATGGTTGACTAATGTATTATAGTGGTTGATTACTACATTGACCAAACTTCTTACAAGTTGATGGTTCATTAAACTTGAAAAATTATAAAGGCATTGATCAAACACTCCTTTATATAGGTTGACTAATGTGACCTAAAATCATACATTTCTACCAAAGCCTTTAAACTAATAAAGCACTAAAACCTAAACAATTCAAAGAAAAAATCAATCAAAAGCAAATTTAAGCACCAAAAGTGATCTTAATCAAATAAAGTTCACAAAAATCATCCATAATTCTCTCCCAATTGTGAAAAATATATCATCAATTTTTGCTTTAGTGAACATATTAACCAATTAATGTAGTGTTTTACAAATTCTAGCTCAATATCCCTATTTTGCGTATGATCTTTAATAAAAAGATCATTGATTTCTATGTGATTTGTTCGAGAGTGTAGAATGAGATGCTTTGTGAGGTAAATGGCACCGATGTTATCACACGTGATAGGTATCTTTATAAGTTCCTGTTATAGTCTCTAAGTTATTGTCTACTTTAAAGAATTTGTAACCAACAACTACCAATTGTCATATATTTGGATTTAGCGGTTGATAAGACATCCAAAATTTACTTCATACTAAACCATACAACTAATGCATTGCCTAGGAATTGACAAGTACTAAATGTGCTTTTTCTATCCAAAAGATTATTGATATAATATGCATTTAAATAACCGATAAAAAAGTATGTTAAGATACCAAAGTCCTAATAAGAAGGTACCACATAAATACCTAAATATGCGTTTAATAGTTAAAAGATGAGATTCTTTAGAACCTGATTAAGATTTAGCATATATGCATACATAATATCATACCTACTTATTATAAAGTAAAGTAGACTACTAATCATACCTTAGTAGAACTTTACATCAATTGATTTGCCTTCGTCATTCTTATTAAACTCAGTTGATACATATATGGGTGTTCACAATGGCTTGGCTTGATCCATCCTAAATCATTTTAGTAGCATTTTCGTGTATTTACCTTGATTAATGAAGATATCCTCTTTTGTTTACTTGATTTAAAGTCTGAGAAAGAAGTTGAGTCCCCCCCATCATGTTCATCTCAAATTTTCTACTCATACATTTAAAAATTTCTTATACAAGTTTTTTATTAGTTGCAAGGAAAGTAATATGAACAATTAAAATTGAAGTTTATGCTTTTTAATAAAAAGAGTAGTGTCAACCTTGCCTTTAGTAAAATTTTTTTAAAAAGAAACAAAATTAATCTATCATATTAAGTCTAGGAGCTTTTTTCAAACTATTTAAAGATTTATAAAGTTAATAAGCTTGATTAGATGCATTATGAATTTCAAAACTAGGAGTTTGATCATTATAAAATTCTTCTCGAGTAAAACCATTTAAAAGTAAACTTTTAACATCCATTTAGAACATTTTAAAATTATTGTATAATGTAAATGCAAGTGGTAATCCAATAGCTTCTAATCTACCTTCCAGTGTAAAAGTTTTCTCAAAATATATATCCCTCTTTTGATTATATCCTTTAGCTACCAATCTAGTTTTGTTTTTCATAATGGGTATCTGATTCATTTATTTTGTTTCTAAATACCCATATGGTACTTATAATTTGGTGGGTTCTAGGTCTAGGTATTGAAGTCTACGCCTTACTTAAATTGGTTCAACCTTATTCATATCAAGAACATAACTTTCATCAGTAAGGGCTTTTTCTATAGTGTTAGGCTCAATTTGAGAAATAGAAGTAAGTTGAGATATATCTTTAGAATGTGATCTAATAATTACCTTTATTGAACTTTGACTTTGATTTATTTTTAAGAAGATTCTTTTTGAAGTTCCAATCTCTTGGAAGCTCTTCATCCTTCTTGTCTCTCTTACTTGGTCTAATAATATACTCACTTGGCTTATATGAGGTGTCTTGGTGATCATTCTTTTTCTCTTCAAGGGACAAGTTATCCAAATCCATATATATACCTAATCTTTATCTTTAAGAATTTTCTTGTAAGTGAGAGGGTTAGATTCATCAAATACATGCACAAACTCTTCTACAGTAACATGCTTCTTATTAAATACTTTATTTGTTTTGCTATTTAAGGAATAAACAAGAAAACTCCATTCATCCACTTTAGAGTCAAACTTTCCTAAGTTATACTAAGTACTAAAAATATAGCACTTATAAAAAGACTTTAAAGTAACTAATCTTTAGCTTCTTTTGTACCAAAGCTCATACATCTAAATTTGGTTTTATATAGACTCTTTTAGAAATGTGACATATAGTTGTTACGAATTCCTCCAAAAGTACTTCAAGAGATCATATTCATTTGTCATAGTCCTAATAATGTCTTATGTTGTCCTATTTTTCTCTTAACAACTCCATTTTGTTTAGAGATTCTAGGTGTGAAGAAATTATGAAAGGTATAATTATCTTCACAAAAGGCTTCATATTGTTCATTCTTAATCTTCCTATTATGATCACTCCTAATTGATTCAATGGAGAGTTTCCTTTCATTTTTAAACTCTTTTGAAAATCTTAACAAATGTCCTAAATTATTCATCTTTACTAGCTAAGAATAAAACTGATATATGATCGAATCATGAAATTTTTACCACCTAGAATAGCAACTTTAGTATAGCTAAACAAATCTATGACAAGTGATTGTAAAAGTTTTGTGGAAGTTACATACTTTTTCTTCTTTAATGAACTTTTGGATTGTCTTCCTATTTGGAAATTTTTGGTATGAGGAAGTTATGATGAATCTATTGATTTCTTTATAAACCTTATCTTTCTTAAACTTGACATTTGGAATCCCATTGACAAGTTACTTGGAGTTGAGGTTAGAGATGAGATCCATGCACGTATATAAATCACCTGTCCCAAATTTATACATATTCACCTATAGACACTAAACAATTCATATTGGATAAAAAGACCATAAAAATCAATTATGTAGATATTTCCTTCTTTCTTATTAAAAAATGTAATGCTATTATCAACTACCCTAGATATAATGCATGATTTTCTCTCATGACATATTTTATAATTTTGGTCACACATAGTTGATTCACATTTAACAAATTATGGTTTAATCCATTAACTAAAAGCACATTATTAGTTATAGTATGATCTTCTTGTTAACTCTGTTAATACCAATAAGTTTATCCTTGAAATTGCCTTTAAATGTGAAAAATCATCCATCCTTATCATTAAGAGTTACAAACTGAGATATATCACTAGTCATGTACCTTGAGCATCCACTGTTCATTTGTCATTTACTCTTGTTTTTCTTAAGTACCTAAAAAAAGGAAAATAATGTGTTTTAGGTACCCGAATGAACTTGGGTCCTTAATTGTAGCCTTTGCCTATCTTTCAACCTATTTCCTAAAGCTTTTACTCATTAAGCTTTGTTTTGAGAAACAAAACTTAGCAATGTGCCTATATTTTCCATAAACTTGACATCCATATTATATTAATAATATGCATTGGTACAATGATAGTAAGACCTGTAGTTTTAATGCATAAATGCATTACTAGGTATTTTTTATATATATGGATACTATGGAGCCCTCATTTAGATATTATAGGGATTGAAGATTTTTTGTGGTAGTGATATGGCTAGCATTGTTATATACATGAGATATGTTCCTTTATTCATGTTGATGTTTATAAGGTATGTGAACATGTGTATGACATCACGTTTAATATGATGCCTATTGTAAGTGAGGACTTGATTCTTGAATGAATTTGAGTGTTTATGAATTTAGAAAATTTTTTCAACTTAAAATTAAAGTTTGATTGATTTTAAGTTGAGTGATGATATGAAATGACAATTTAAATCAAATTTTAAACAACAAAAACATTATAACTGTGTATGAAAGAGAAATTGTAAACTAATTTTTATAATTGTTTGACAAACAATCCTTATCCACGAACTCTTTTTTCAAGTGAGTGAAGATGAACTTTCTTACAACAATTTTTGTTTAGGTAAAGAGAAACCCTTATACAATCTTCCTTAAAGGTAAAGAGTAACCTCAATTCTTCTTAGATTAACGAAATACAAGAAAAATAACCCCAAATGATCTTTACAACTTGAATAAACCATGCTTGCTCACTTTAATACTCAGGGGCACAATCACTTTACAATAAATGAATAAATGCTTATTTTTTACAAATATGTTATTACAACTCCTAAATGTAATAAAGATGTCCTACAAGCGAACATCTTAAGTATTTATATCCATATTAGTTCCAAATTGTTGTTAGACATAAAAACTAGCCATTATAATGATTAGGAACAATAATATTGGTCAACTAATCTAATACACTGGTCAACCAATCTGGCACATTTCATATTAGTCGACCAATGAATCAATTAATATGACATATAATCTCACAACATCCATTTTTTTCAACTCTCAAATGATATCAGTTGACGAAGTTCAAACGTTAGTCAATCAATGCACCCGAAAATATGTTTCTTAAGATTTTTCAAATTCTTTATAGATCAAATCACATTTTTTTGACAAAACTTGATCCAAAATTATATCAAGATTTTCTAAAGAATATTTTAAAGATCAAAAACATTTTCTTTGAAATCAAAATCTTAGTTGATAATTGAAAAGATTTATGAATTAAATTTCAAACATGATATGTTTTTGCATGAAAAGCATAAAATATTAAAATATCCAAGTAAGAGAGACAACAAAAATTATGAATTTCTTGTGTCTTAATCTTCTTTGGTCTTAATCTTATCTTTGAGTTAGATTAATTGAAGTATATTAATTTCTTTGATGGTCTGTACAAGGTGTTTCTTGACTTCATTTCATATTGTTTTCTTTTAAACTTAAAAACTAAATTATTAGTAGTAACTATGCTTTATTAGCATTAAAACATGAATGAAACCTGTCTTGGTTCAATTCTATTTAATATAAAAGATATGTAAATATGATAATTAATAAAATAGTAAATATTTTATAATTGTATTTGTTAATAGTAAAACTAGCAATCAAATTATTTTTAATTACTTATAGAAACTAAATTATAAATTATACATAATTAATCTTATAATTGATAATATTATATATGATAATAAAAATTAGTGAATTAATTTAGTCATATTAAATTCATTAATATATTATTAAATATAATATTAAAAAATTAACATTATGTATTAAATATATTTATATAAGTAATGAGGGTTTAAACATAATAAATGAATACAATAATAAAAGATTTTATATTTTTACTAGAAAAATTCAATCAAATTAATTGTTAATCAGTTATAAACATATAAATTATAGAAAAAAATAAGAAATTTATCATTATATAATAATAAAGTTTAATAAAAGATTTCATTCATTATCATGTTAACCTAATAAATATAATTAAATATAAAATTTAATAAAATAAAAATACTTATTAAATATTATTATAATTTAATATAATTAATTAAAATATAATAATATTTTAATATTATCTTTCGAATGCCAAAACTGTCTATGTAGAGAAAGTTTGTCAAGTATGTGCTTTGTCAATATTTTTAATAAAAATATTAATGAATTAGGGTTTATAGACTTTTTTTGTAAGTATGAAGACCTTCCATAAAACTTTTAAAATAAATGACATTTTAATGAAATTGATAAAATCCTACTGAAGATTAATGTCTTCTACAAAGTGTTAGTTTAAGCTGCACAAGGTTGTTAAGCCTTTGTCATTGGCTTATGCAGACAACAAAAATTTAGCAGTATGATTTCTCCAATATATTGTTTAAAATATCACAATCTTTGTGGATTTTATTAAAAATATTTCAACTTTCATTTTTTAACATTAAATAACATCACTTCTGAAAATCTATCTACGTCTATCATAATGTTAACAATATTTTTCACTCTAATTAACTTTGGTGACATGTCAAGTGGTATATAATTATAACAATGTGTTAATTTTGTCTAAAATAAGTAAAAAATTCAATCTTTATACTTATATCTATTAGAATAAATCCTAATTAATTTGTGGCTTATATTTATATTATAGAAATATTGTATATTTTGTACTATCATTAAGGTTCAGTTTAATTAAAGTGATTGAATTAAATTTTGGCCTTAAAACATCTCAAAAGGTATGAGCTAGTTTTATATGAGTAGAGACCAATATAACAATTTCCAATTTGATGGTAGACCGAATTAGAAATTGTAAACCCATTAGGTTTGGGGATTTACCTTTACAAAAATATGGTTATGATCCCAAGTTATATGTGTGGCTATTAGGTTTTCTCTTAGTATCCCTATTGCGAGTGAAAATTGCAAAATAAGAGCCAACATACCAACTTGGAAGATTGTAATTCAAATTTTCAACTCAATGATTCAAGACAATGGATTCAAGTATGCTTCCGCTTTTATGTTTTGATGATTAAACATGAGTTTTGTGATTTATACAATGATTTTTTGTAACAATAAAGTTTAATCCATCAAGTGGTATCAAAACAAATCCATCAAGTGGTATCAGAGCTTACTCATATTGAATCATTAAACTTATTATTCTATTTTTTATTTTATGAAATAGTTGTAATATTCTATTTGTAATTTATAATTTATTAATTAATAAAAATTGGATTCAACCATCAGTTTGGCTATGTTATCTTCATTTTTGTAAGAGATAATGTGTATAATTTGGTTAAAGATCTACTTTGAAGGTGGGTAGCCTTAACAGAATGTGTATCTCCCACTTTCCAAGAGAACTTTTGGTTTTTAAATACTTTCATCTCACCAACTATTGGATTGAATGTTTTCTTAAAAGAAGTATCACAATGTAGAGAAAGACAAACAATATCATGTCTATCAAACTGAAAAAAGGGCAATGTCTTTTTATAGTATGAATGAGGGATTTTGAATGCCTTCCTCTTTTGAAAATGTAATAACAGTTGAAAATTTCCTAACTTCTTTTATCATTTGTAAGAGTATGCAGGCTTATATATATATAAATTGAATTTGAATTTTTTAGTTTTGTTTAGGATTTTAAACATTTTGAAATCTTCATATGGTCAATATAAAGAGCCTGTATGGACATATAATTAAAGACTACATAATACTCATTTTTACATTTCAAATTCACATTTTGGTTTGGTATTTTTTTTATTGATGTTCTAGAATGACTTAATTGAAGTAATATGTTACCAAAGTAACCTCTTGTGTAGATTAATTTATGTTAGAATGTCAATTGGTTTGTGTGTATATTGTTTATATGAATATTAAATAGTAAAAATGGAAGGTTAGTATTTGGCTGAACCATATGCACACCTGTGGTAATAAATAAGTGATAATCATCGAGTTTCTACGTGAACAATAAATCAGTCCAAAGAAAGGCGTATTGTTAGATATGATTTATTGTTAACATTTCATTACTACTCTAAGAGTACCATTTACAAGTTAATATTTCAGTCTGAAGCTAAATATTAATATTGTACTCAGTATCTTATGATATGGTTTTTCCATAACTTGAATTTGATTAAGTATTAATAAGTTATTGATTTGAGCATGTTTTATTTTGTGATCTAGTTAATTCTTTTGCTACTAATATTTCTGCTAGTATTAGTTTAATTCACATTCTAAGTGGAATGAACTTTAAGACATAGCAAGAAAATATCATGATTGTTTATGTAGTTATGGATCTGGACATAACATTAAGAATAGAATGTTCCATTACTCTTACAGCTACCAGTACTCCCAACCAAAAGAGGGAGATGGAGAAGTGGGGACATTTTGATCACATAAGTTTCATGATTATGAAGCGTGTCAATCTAGAAGCATTTAGGGGAATTGTGTCTGAGGAGGTTACTATAGACAAGACTTACCTTACTAAAATTGAAAAGATGTTTGCTAGAAATGAAAAGATGATCTCTCATAATGAAATATAAGGGAAAAAGGAAACGTAAGGGAGTACATCATGGAGATGTCTCATCTTGCTTTGAAACTAAAGGCACTTAAGTTAGAACTACCTGAACATTTTCTTGTGCATTTACCTTTACCTACACCTATTACTTCTATAGGGATGTATGCTATAGGAAGAGGGATTGTATCAAATATAACACTTGGCGTGTAAAGGAAGGTATGTTTCTCACTGTAGTTTGTTCTTAAATTAGCTTCATTGTCTAGACACACTTGGTGGATACATTCTGGTTCCACTACTCACATAAATGTGTCTACGTAGGGTTTCCTAAGTTACCAAAATCTGAGTGATAGTGAAAGATACATCTTTGTGAGCGATGGAAAGTAAGTGGAGATGGAAGTAATGAGGACATTTTAGTTATTATTATGAATTGGATTTTATTTAGATTTGAAAGAGACATGTATTATACCATTATTTAGATAGAATTTGGCTTTTATTTATTCTTTGGACAAATTTGTTTACTTTTGTTCATTAGAAATGGAAAATTTAGTCTTTTAAAAATTCAAATCTTATTGGTATTAGTTCTTTGATGATAACTGATAACCTTTATATACATGGTACAATTGCTTCATACAATAAATCCTTGCATACTAGCACATGAGGTATTAAAAGAAAATTAACCAATGAGAATTCATTATCTCTATAGCATAAGCGCTTTGGTCATATCTCTAAAAAGAGAATTGAAAGGCTTGCATCTAATAGAATTTTTGGTTCCCTCAATTTTGACATATGTGTCACTATATAAAGGGGAAATAGATAAACCAAAAGAGATTAGGTGCTAGTAGGTCTACAGGCGTCTTAGAACTAATATATATATGCATATGTGGGCCATTCCCTACAACATCTTAAAATGTTTAACAATATTTTATCACAATCATAGACAACTACTCAATATGTGGTTTCCTATTTCTCATTCATTAGAAATCTCAATCGTTAGATGTGTTAAAAACATTTAAGGCTAAATTTGAAAATCAACTTGGCAAAAGGATTAAATGCATCATATCTAATTGGGTTGGAGAATACTATGGAAGATATGATGGTTAATGTGAACAACATCTAGGGGCCTTTTACCAAATACCTAGAGGAATGTGGATTTTTCCTGTAATACACCATGCCAGGTAGTTCTAATATGAATGGTGAAGTTAAAAGAAGAAACAAAACACTTAAGGATATTATAAAGAGTATGATTTCTCATATCATCCTGTTAGAATCCCTCTGGGGTAGTATTGAAGACTACAAATTACTTACTCAATATAGTCATATAGACAAAATGAAAATAAACTAAACTCAAGAACAATTAGTTGCTCTTTTATAAGACCTAAAGGTTTCAAGTTTTATGATCCCACTAATAAATGAATTTGAGATGGTGAGAGGAAAGTGTTATTATTTGTCAAGTCATTTTTTGCAACACCCTACTCCCGCATGACTCGAACCCGACATCGATGGTGATATCCGAGTCTGTGCCCCGCGAGGGTGACGTGCTACATCACTTAGTCAAAAACTCAGTAAATTTTTTTTCTTTAAAATCTCCAACACACACACTATGCGGATAACAATTTATCACAACCACTTGGGCCCTCTCATAAATACAAATCAATTAGTCAATTATACAAAATTCGGAATACACAATTTTATACAGAAATAAGAAGACACTAATGCAGACGCGAACTGATCCCGACCTC
>JAOSBK010000206.1:15436182-15451234 GCA_027568895.1 Erythroxylum shatona | reverse complement strand
ATTATATGTTATGTGATTGGGTGAGCCATCGATGATGGTCACTTATTGAGTTCGCAAAACTCACCCAAAATTTGCAAATATTTTTCAAGATCGGAAGAATATCCCGTTGGGTAAACGGGAGTATACCTACAGCATACAAGTAAGGGATAGAGGTCAGGATCAGTGGCGTTTGCATTGTATTTCTCTATTTTGTATTGAATTGTATTTTCTGCAACTTTTTGTATAATTTTGGATTCCAAAATGACTCAAGTGTTTTGCATTTGTGAAAGGGCCCAGATGGCTAATGAAAATTTTATTGATGGTTTTGTGTTAATTAAAAAAAGTTTTTGAATGAATGTGGGCCCAAATTGAGTATCGATTTCTGCATATTGTGTTTGTTGTGGTTCAAAATAAATTTATGCCAATTTTTAAATGATTAAGTGCTTTAGAACGCCACCCTCGCGGGACATGGACTCGGATATCACCCATCAATATCAGGTTTGGGTCTTGCGGGACTGGGGTGCTACAAATATTGTTGTTATATTATTTTGAAAAGTTCAATTTTCTTGTAAACTAATTACACTCACTAAGCTCGTTTAGCTTACCCTTATTTTTATGTTTTTAAACAAACCACGCTAAGTATGCATACAAATGTTGTAGTAATTAGGTGCTTGTGTCATTTTTCTACGTACATTTATGTAAAGAATGGATGTTTATAAAAGCTTTTAATGAAATGCTTGAATATGTTTTAGATTTAAAAATTTTATTATAGTGATTGTTGAGAATTATTTGTTTGGGTTGTTTGTGACTGGAATTAAAGTCCAAAACTTATAGTTGAGAAGTTGGTGTGAATATAAAAGTGTTTTCAAATTTTATAGAGCTTTTAAACATTTTATTAATTCAAAATGCAGTCATTATACTAATGAAATTTTTAATAAAATAAAAAAAGTCCCCACTATTTTCAGTTCTTTGAATTATTAAAGTATAAAAGGTTTTAAATAATTGCACGACTTCGCTTTACGGGAACCCTTCGATTCGAGTCAGATATTGGTTGGAGGGCTACCGTGGGGTCACCGGGAAGCCTCCCCTCGAGTTCCAAAAGGGGAACTCCAGGATAGGTCCTTTCATTTTCTCACACTCTTTTATCTTTTCTTCTATTTTCATATTGGAATTAAAGCATATACGGATGAATCCAAATATTTTGATTCAAGTGGATTCAAAACTCTAATTGTAACCTTGTGAGGTTTTATCTAAACTTATATTCATATTTTAATTCAAATATTTCTTGATTTGTTCTTATATTTTATGAATAATTAATATTCATTAATCTAATAAATAAATTTGATGCTGATTATTCTACAGATATCCATGAATTCAGTAGTCTGAAATTGTTATGAAGGATTGGCTCAAATACTAAATAAGTTATTTATGAATGTGCATGTTTAACTTATGAGAAATAAGAAAACTAAATTGAATAGTTATCCTTCTTTCAAATTCCACTAGAGGTGCAAAACCCTTAAACTCACTAATCTTTTGTTTGCTAATGATCTACTGTTGTTTTGTCATGCAAATATGGGTTCAGCTCAAACTTTGCTCAGTAGTCTAAGTACTTTCTTTATATTTTCAAGAATGGATATAAACCCTTCCAATAGTCAATTTTTCCTTTCTCATGATATGGATCACTTGTCCCATCAAATGGAAGTTATGTCTGGGCTTAGTAAAGGATCTCTCCCTATAAGATATTTGAGGGTACCTTTTATAATAGGGAGGTTATCAAGGAGGGATTGTTTACCTTTATTGGATAAGATTGATGCCAAGATCAGCAAATGGACTCACAAAAACCTTTCCTATACTGGTAGACTACAATTGGTCATTTCTTTCCTATCTTCTTTTCAAGTGTAATCGGCTACACAATTCATTCTCCCTTCTTCCATCCTTAAGGAGATCGAGTCCAAACTTAGGAATTTTTTGTGGGTTGGGAAGGTGGACATCAAATCTCATGCTAAGGTAAAATAGAGTGACATTAGTAGACCGAAAAGGGAGGGACGTTTAGGGATTAAACATTTGCCAACTTGGAATTTTGCCTTGTTAGGGAAAAGGATCTGGTATTTGTTTTCTGATAGTGAGGCTTTATAGGTTAAATGGGTGCATACGATCATTTTAAGAAGGAAAAAAATTTTGAATGCACAACCTACCAATAATAGCTTGGAGTTAGAGAAAACTCTTATTTGTAAGGGATAAATTAGGGAACCAATTCAAATTTAGGATAGGGAATGGATACTCTACTCTCTTATGGCAAGATCCTTAGCATCCTAAGAGAATCCTGAAGAACTTCTCTTCATCGAGGGAGATCAATGGATTCTGACTACCTATGACAGCAATAGCTTCTGAAGTTATCAAAAATAATGAGTAGAGAGGGTAAGAAATACCTATAGAGATCATTGTTAACCTTAAACCTCTACTGTACCAACCACATAGTCCAAATTGGATTATTTGGAATGGTTACCTAGCCCTTTAAAAAAAATACACTAATTGATCAGCCTATAATTTCTTAAGACCTTCAAGACAGACTGTTTCTTGGCATAATCTGGTTTAGTTCAAAAAGAACAGCCTTAGGTGTTCTTTCATATTGCGGATGGCTTTCCCAAAAAAGCTACAAACACAGGATAAACTTCTTTTTCTCCGTACTCCTAACCACTGTTCCTTATATCTCTTGATCAATGAGTCCAATGACTACTTGTTTTTTTAAATGATCTTTCTCTAAATCAATATGGAAACATTACCTCAACCACTTCCAAATACACATTTCTAATAAGACAAGCCTTCAATCCATCCTCAATTGGTTTAACCAAAGAACCTCTCACAGCAGCCTTTTCCTGATACTGCTTTCCACTACTATTTATAACATTTGGATTGAAAGAAATACAAGAACATTGAAGGATGAAGCTATGGATGTGGAGAGCCTACACTCCAAAGTAATCTTCCATGTTATGGAACATCTTAGCTCAAACACTAAGGGAAGGTAAATAGAGGTAAAAATTATTCACTAATCACTTGTTTGCAGTTTTATTTTAGGAATGGTAACTACACATGTAACTACACTTATAGCTTCTCCACTAGAAAAAGAGTGGATAGAGGCAGCAATCACTCCTACTGCAATTCAGAAATCATAGAGTTTTGACAGGAAATGGTTTCAGTGACAAGGAGCTACAGGTTTACAGTTTTATCCTTATTGCAGATCACTTTCTCCAATGAAGATGGTTATAAGCTTAATAGTAGGAGAACCATTTCGTACGGAAGCTCTATCGATAAAGGTATGTGAGAAGAAGGAAACCAGGATAGTGGACAAGTAAAATGGAACTTCAAGTTTCATTTTCAGTCAAGCTGATTCCATCTTTGGTTTTATTTAGGTTTAGTATATGAATGTTGGTCTTTTTATGCTACTGGACTATATATTAGTGAACTTATGTTACTCGGTAGAAGAGCTAGATTTATAAGGTTTCTTGGTAGGAAGCTAGTGGAGGAGTGTTGTTGGTAGTGTTTATTTCACGATTTGATTTAGGTTTCTTATGATTTTGCACTACCTTATTCCTTTTGAAGGTAAGAGATTTCTATTAAAAAATCTCTAGTTATGTACAAAAAAATTTTTGTATTTGTATAAAATTTTACTAATTTACCAAAAAAATTAAATAGTTGTAGCTAACTTAATTATTTAATTTAGGGTCTAGTCTTTTTCACCAAGCTTATTGCTATCATTTAATTGATGTGGAATGCTGTCATACTCAATCAATTCATGGTAAGTTTTAGTTTGAATGTTCGATTTGAACCAATTAATTTTGGAAAATTTAAGACTTACTATGGCTATCATAATATGTTTTAGACTAACTACTTGAATTTTGAAAAATATTTTTTTAGACCAATGATCAATGTTATAATAAGATGAGATCTTTTCGTTGAATCATAGTAAAGTACCATTAAATTTCTCATTTTTATACTTAGTTGTTTTATTTTGATTCCTTAACAAATTTAATGTATTAGTCCCCACCTTGTTTTTTCAATTGAAATAAAAAAACTAGTTGTTAGTTATTTTAGGATTCAACTTGATTCCATAACTACTACAAGAGTTTAAAGAATCATAACTAATTTCGAGAACTTCGATAAGCTGACCACCCTTTAAAGAAAGAAAGTGAGCATATTTCATGAATCGATCAACCATAACTATAAAGATGGTTTTCACATTAGAATGAGGTAATCCCACAATAAAATCAAGTGAAATGTCATGTCAAGCACTTTATGCAATGGATAATGGCTGCAAGGTTCCATGATATTTGGCTAATTTTAGTTTGTTATGCTGACAAATGGCACATAAACCTTAACATCTTATTGCATTCCCTTCTAGTAAAACTATTCCCACAACCTCTAATAAGTAGTATCATGCCCTAAATGCCCTCCCCAAGGTGAACTATAGTATACCTCCTTCATTTGCTACTTAAGCATCTTATCATCACTAATAACAAGTTTTCCCTTTTGTTTGAGAATATTGTTACCCAACAAGTATTCAGATGACTCATGAGGATTGGTTTGTAATCATTGAATAGCCTAGTGCAACTTAATATCTGTTGCTAGCTAGCCTTCACGTGATACAACAAGGGCTGACCACTGGTAATACAAAAAGTGAGGATGGTGCATCTTTGCGAGATAGGGCATAAAACCTTTTATTTTAAGAGCCTTTCTTGTATTGAATAATGAATTCATAGCTTATTAATTTTCCCAGTTCCCAATGTGCAATTTAGTAGTTGTAGGTTGCTCCAAAAAATATTTAAGACACTTTTGGTCTATAAAAATATTTGCATCATAGTAAATAAGAGCTCCATCATTTTACAACACACACTAAGGTAAGCAATTATTTTTCATAAACAGATAGTTCATGATAACATGGTCCCATAATTTTACTGTAATATGCAATCAGATGATGATCTTGCATGAACATAACATCAAAACTCGAGTCTGAATCATTAACCTCTAACATGAATACCTTTTTAAAATCTAGTAAATTGAGCACAAGAGCTTGCGTCAATGCTAGCTTGAGATTTTTGAAGATTATTTGGGTAGTGACATCCCACTGAAAAGTATTTTTCTTCAGTAGTTGAGTGACTTGAGCATCTATCTTATCAAAATTATTAATAAACTTATGATAATACCCTACAAGGCTAAGGAACATGCAGTTCACATTTGTAGGAATTAGCCAATTGAGGACATCATTGGTTTTCCTGACATCCATCAACACACCATATTTAGAAATAATATGGTCCAAGTAGTCAATGTGATCTTTGCCAAAGCTACATTTTTCCCTATTGGAAAAATCTATATTGTTGCAACTCATGAAAACATTATGTAAGTGTTATAAATGACTTTCCCATGTCTTACTATATACTAAAATATCATCAAAAATTACCAAAATATACTGCTGTTAGAAAGGTTTAAAAATAAAGTTTATTATTTCCTGGAATGTTACAGGTGCATTGGTCAGATCGAATGGCATCACAAGCAACTCATAATGATCCAAAAGTATTTTTTAAAAATTGGGATGTCTTTAGGAACTATCCAAATTTGATGATATCTTGATTTAACATCGATTTTAGAAGAAAGCTACCCTGTCTAGCTCATCAAGCAGTTTTGCAATCAATGACATAGGAAATTTATCTTGGTTTAACATCTTTGTGCCATTTTTCTTTTTGACTAGCACAATAGGAGCTATAAAAGGACTAGTTCTCTCTCATATTAATCTAACTTACAACAGTTCATCTAACAATTTTTTAATGAATCCTTTCTGTATGTGAGGATATCTATAGGCAAGTGAGGATCCTTCAATCATAGGTATTTTATGATCTTATGGCCTAGAGGGTGGTAGACCATATGGCTCTTGGAAAACCATTGTAAAAGCATCGAGTAACCCCTCGAGTTGGTCACGTTGTTCCTTGGTCAATAAGTTCTGATTCATCACCACATACTTTGTCCACAAGTTTTAGAACAAAAGACTTCATAACAGTGTTATAAGACTAAGCTTCAACAACTAACAACTCTAATTTGCCCCTATTCCTTGAAAATGCTTTGTCTTTCCCATATGTATGAATTTTATAGAAATATTTTCACAATCCCACTTTATAAGACCCAATAGTCTCAACCAGTGCATACCTAATATGGCATGGTGATTAACAAATGGTAGTATGAGAAAATCTATGTGAAATACATCATTTCCATATATCTAATTCTTGTTCTTGCAATAATAGGTAACATCCATTGTCTCCTCATTAGCAACTATGACATTATATCTCTTAACTACCTAACAATTTAGACCCAAAGCTTTCACTAACTTAGCACTTAAAAATTATGTGTACTATAAGTATTTATAATCTTTTAATAAAACCCCTTACCCACACTATATTTCATACAATGAGACATGAACTTCCTCTCTATTCTCCTCACCATTTATCTATACAAACTTGCAGTTTTGATTGTCATCTCCTATTTCTATGGATCCTTCAACTTCTTCCTCCTCTACATCCTCTTCAATGATTAAGGCAATCAACTTCCTGTTTTTGCATATGTGGTTATAGTTATATTTTTCTCCACATAAGATTCAAAGATCCTTCGATATTCTTTTAGTTACAGTAGTCTAGTCTACTATTCTTGCCTTTCTATTTTTTATGTAGGGGTATGTATATGAGTTTGCTTGTGGATGAGTTTATGTTTAAGTTGGTGGAAGTTGAGTGTGATATCAGGTTTAATGGGTTGGTATAATAGTCAACTTTGACTATTTGTTGGTTCTGAAATGGGGGGTTTTATAGGGTAGCTTTTTATTAAATATTTTTTAACACGAGCAGAAGGCAATTTGATTATAGGAGTGATAATAGCTTATTGAGTACTTAGTGTTGGGAAAATACTCGATTGGTTGTGGCTATTGGTGGCTAGGTGAGTTCCTTGTAATCGCTAAGGATACTCTCTTGTAATCTAGTAATAAGCATTATAGCTTCATAAACTATTTTAGGTTTGAGTATCCATACAACCTTTTCCAAATATCCCTTTAATCCACCTAAGTAACAACTCAATGATATAGAACTATCTAAGTTAGCTTTAACACTTAGTTCATCAAAATTTTCCATGTACTCCTTAACAACACCAAATTACTTCAGGTGCATTAGTTCAACAATGAGGCCATGAAATCTTCAGCCCAGATCTGTGACTAACTCTAGACAAGAAAGGGGGTAAATAACCTTAATTCTTGAGATATCGTTATTGTCAGGATAATTCCTTCTCCTCTGAATGCATCAGGATGAGTTTCTCCTTCTCGTTAAACGTTTTCCCTTAGTTAATAGCTTTTAATACCTCCTAAACTTAGCATTTATTTACATCCATAATTTCTCCATCTTTTCTCTCTCATCTAAATTCTAAGCTATCTCCCTCTCCACACAATTAAGTCTGGTTTCCAATGTGGTCACCATTATAACCTACTCTGATACCAAAATGTAATAGTAAAAACTAAGGACATAGGAATAAATGGAAATCAGGGAAAAATCTAAAGGTTGTATTGACAATGATATCCTCTCTAAGAAAGAAATGGCCCAAATTAAGGATATAGTCCAAATCCCCCATCAGAGAAGAAACATCCCTGAGATACTCAGCTTCCTACAATAACCTAACAGACTTGATAAATGACCCTTTAACACTTAACAGCCATGCTAGCAGTAAGTAAAAATAAATAAAAGCAAATCTTACGACAAGTATATGTGAATTGAAATAACTATGAACACACTAGAGGTTACTTTAATAAAGCATCGCATTTGGAACTTTCTGTAATAGCCCATCTCTAAATAGAAATTACATCCTTAATGAAAATCAATACTGGTAATTATTCAAATGATGTAAACAGTTGAAGTGATTTCAATAATTTTATATAAAAAAATTTTCATTTTATTTTAAAATATATAATAAGATAAGATAACAAAATGAAAAAATACAATAAAATAAAATAATAGGATAAAATGATATCATCTTGTTAATTCATTTAGAAGATTAGAGAGAAGAAAACTAGAGGAATTTTGTAAAATGACCCTTTGATAAATAGATAAGAAAATAAAATCTAAAGTATGTAAGTGATTTTGTTTTACTATTAACAAGTTTGTTTCGATTTGATTATGTCATTTGTATTTAATGTAACATTAATATTACAACATGATATTACTTATATTCTAAGAAATATGAGTTTTATCCGTTATTTTGAAACTAAAATACTTATTTTGGCTGTCATGTAATTTTAGGCTAGTCATTGGTTTAAAATTAATAATGTTATTTGATTAAGATTTCAACATCTCATGAAAATATTAATCGCCAATATTCCTTTGACAAAGTGTTGTTTTTTGATAAATCAAATACTGGTTTTCCTTAAATATAGTTTAATGCAATGTTTTCAAAACTGAACCAATTCAACCGATTTTAGAATAAAAATCTTGAATCAATCAACTTTTCAGTTCAGTGTTTAACTTTCTAGTTTGATTTAGTTTAATAATTTTATTGTTAAAAATCAATAAATCAACTGTCGTAAACTAATCGTTTTTATAACCAAAACAAACTGATTAATTTTTATTTAATAGTCTCCATTTTTAATTAAACTTTTATTTTTAGATAAGTAAGGATAATCTTCTTTAATTATTTTTTAAATTATTTGAAATTTATTTAATCTTTAACCAGTTTTATGATGATTTATATCGACAGAACTTTTTATGCTTTAAACCTTTTCTCTTACCAGTTTAACTTTTAATTTAGGAAGAAATATTTGTCATAATTAGAGAAATACATTGGCCATCTTCTTTAGTTGAAAATCGTGAGTTATTTTAGTGGTTCCAAAACTAAAACAAAAATATTTTTAGTCACTAATAAGATCCCTTAAAGATTTAGCAAAAGCACTAAATCAAAAGAAGTCACCAATGCCATCACTTAAAATCCCCATCATTGAATAACATTAGACTTATTTTTTCCTCATGGTTGTTTGTTTACGTGTTTTGTGAACTTGGATGTAAAAACACACTCACAAATTTGAAAGAGTAATCATGACATCAATTTTGTGTTTTCTTTTTGGCAAAAAGGATAGTGTTTGCTATGTAATACCCATGATCGAGTCAAAGTGACTAGCGATTAGGATGTCGACGTTGGCTGGCATAACTTATTATGCTTGGAATTTTGCCACTAGTAACATCTAAGGAGAGTTCTAGTTGTTGACACTAGTTTGGCATCATCGTACTGCTGCTTGTGACTCTCTCGCTCTCGTTGGTGAAAATGTTGGAAAATTGGGCTGAGATCTGATCCTAGCCGCAGCGGAATAATTATTAAATATTTTCACAAATGGGCTTCCCAAAAATCAAAATCTCTTTAATTTTATAAAATGATTAACACAAATTATAATAAAGTAAAAACTTAATTCGTACCTTATTCTAAAATTTGATTTTTGTCTTGTTGTATCCTTCTAACCATTTCTGAAATTGATTCGTCTCAACCACCATAGTCGCACAGATATTTGACTTCTAGCAATATCGACATAATGGGTTAAGAGAACTCTATAACTCTTACAGAAAGGGTTAGCAAGAAGTGTCAGCTTCATAGAGCTTAACTCTATTTATAATAGGTTTTGAACATGTTAGTAATTTAATTGAAATTTAATTCTAATTTTAATTAAAATTTAATTAGTATTACAAACAATTCTAATTAAATACCAATTATGCCAATTAGATTCAATATCTCATATTGATCTTTACGTATTAAATATCTTATATTAATCATAAAGTTTCTCAAACTTTACAATGAAGTCTAACTTGATTAAAATAACTTTACTCTCCTCAACTCATTCTTTATGTAAGACCTATGAGGTTTCTAAATAAGTTGGTAATGATTATAAATTTTAATTTATCTTTAATTCTCCATTTAAACAATTTATATCATAGATTAACATTGACATCTAACAATGCATTATGACCACCTGAATATTTAGGAATATTAAAGTAGTTTTGATTAACCTTTTCGTACATGATTATATCATATAATTTAATCCTTTCATCAACTAATATTTCAATTAGACATAGAGCATGGAATTAATATCCACTTTATTTTAAGTTTAATCATATTAGATCTCTACCATTAGTTATTGATTCAATTAATGACATTATAAAGTATTGTCAAAACGTCATTCTACCTTGGCTAAGGATTTCTCGAATTAATACTAATCATGAACAATGAAACATTCTCCCTAATTACTTTAGGGTGATGAATCTTATCTTAATCACACAACTACCTCCATATAGTTCATGTTACATCCAATGACTATTAATTGATTGACCCATAAATAGTATCAAAACATAACGATTCCTATACAAGATAACTTTGGAGACCTTAAGTCAAAGGATCACTTATTCAATCATCATAATGAGAATTCAATAGACATATAAGTAATGTTCCAACTGGATTTTTCATTTCGGGTCTGTTCAGTGAACTTGTTCTCTAACAAACACTCACATATTTGTTTAAGTATCTCCATACTTTGGCCTATAACATTGACTACTTCCTCCATAAGGAAAAACATAACGTGTGCTAGTCTTTTTTGTTCTATTAATTTCCAGTCTTAACAGAACAATGACTATGAACAATTTAAGGATAATACATAAATGCAATATGAATCTCATAATTATAATCTCATTATAATTTTATTTACAATGCACAGTTAACCTATGGACTTTATCATATACATCTAAACATGTATAAAATAAAAAATGAATTTAAATATTTTGTCACTACACTACAACAAAATCGATTGGTTGCAAGGCATAAAATAATAATGGTTTTGGAAACCCATAAACATATTGAAAATTCACAAGTGAAGTCATTGCAAATTAGAAAGAGACATAAGAATAAAGTGAGTTATATGTAATGATATGACTCATAACTTATTGCCTTAAGGCTTTGGGTTGAGATATGATGTCCTAGTTACATATGGGCTCATTTGGATTCAGTCTAATTTCTCCTTAACCTCCCTTAAAACCCTTCAGAACATGCCGTCAACATTTTGTCGATGGTGTTTGCATGTTCATTATTTTGTGCCACCATCCTTACTAGTGGTGCTACATATAATCGTTAGAGATATGAGAAGACAACTAGTAACTATTACGTATTTTTTTGAAGGTAGTTGGGTTTCAAAACCAATGAAGATGCTTAAGTTAAAATTAGTATATTACTTATACTTAAATATAAGGATAAATTAACTTATTCTATGTGTGGAATAAGCTTTATTTGCTTATGAAGTTAGCTTATTCCAAAATTATAATAGACTTACCTTTTTATCATTATTTTTTATTAATTAATTATTAGTTAATCAATAAATGAATTACCACTCTAAATGAGCTCATTTTATGTGCGACCTTAGAGTTGTTTGTAAAATTTTTGTAACACCAACCTAAGTATGGGCCAAACTCATAAGTTTAATAGGGTTCAGGTAAAGTCCTGGTTAAGATCTATTAAAAGAGTTTGTTATTTTGAGAATTGAATTGTTGACTTGTGTTTTTAAAGACATAAATCTTAACTATTTCTCTATATTTTACATCTTGTATGAATTTATTGAAGAAGTTGAGTTTTGAAGCAACTGGTAAGGATATTTCTTTGTGACCAAAAGATCATAGGTTTAAGTCACAGAAACAACCTCTTTATAAAAATGCAAAAAGACGGTTGTGTACAATTAATATCCCTCCCATAACCTACGCAAAGCTGGGAGCCTTGTGTACTAAGATTTATTGACTTTTTTAATGAATTTATTATAGACTTATTTATAAACGATTTCTGTTGCATTTGAATTCATCTTCAAATGTTTTTAAAAAATTTTAGAGGACACTTCTCATTAAATCATAACTTTATATGATTTGTCTCCTTCATTAATCCTTAAATAGTTGGTCTATATTTTATTTATTGATTTGAATAAATATAGATATATTGATTCAAAAAATTATTTTTTATACTCTTTTGAATGGTAGGCTTTAATGATTTGCTTGTAATGTAAGATACATTTCAACTTATTATTCAAAAGTGCTGAATATTATTTTTCATTGAATATATTTTAGGAAAGTAGTTATAATGAGGTCTTTAATTTCAATTTTAACTCAAGCACAATGAAATCGCATAAATTTCATAAAGGTTCAATTAAATCAGTTTCGAATGGTGTTTGGGAAAAACCTGATGTTATATGTTATATTGGTTAATAACATAACACACGATGTCATATTTACTGTTTATTAGAGCTTCACTACTTCCCAAAAAAATATGAAGTTCTTCGCAAAACACCTATACCCCAATAGGGTGATTTATTGATCAAACTATGGAACTCTCCATCTGATCATATCAACACATATACTTGGTTGGTGCAAGCTTCTTTAAAAGAGTATTGGAGAAGCGAAATGTCTAGAGTTCTTAAGTTTAGTGGTTTATTATAGGACATTATAAATTTAATAACTAATATGAACATCAGTGATTATTCTAATGACCTAAAGCTTAATTCTTTGTAGGGTTCGTCGAATTTTAAAATTTTATTTAGAGAATATTTGTCACTTTTTATTCTATGAGTAGTACATTTTTTAATGATGCACATATAGCATTAATTGCTTGTATCAATTTTGTTATAATTGTTAATTTATGAGTAGTATTTGTTTATTGAAATGTAATAATATTTCATTTTTTATTGCTTTATATATATGTTATACATATCATACTTGATCTATTTACAAACAAATGCACCAAATAAAATGAAATTTTGTTTATTGACTATTCTATAGGTGATGATTGAAAACTTTGTGAACTTTTGATTCGATAAGTAATTGAGAAAACAATTAAAGTTTCTATTTAGAATGTTGTATCAGATTAATTGAAAATAACAACATTCATATGATAAATATGTCATTATGGAAACTATGTGATTGAGGAAAGTGAATATTGCATCTTAAAATATTATCGTAGAATTCATTAGCTAGTAAAAAGATGAACGACAAAATTTTCAAAATTCAATAAATTGCAATAGTAAGAGACTCTTATCTCACAATATAAAATCATGAAAGTTTTTAAGAAAGACAATATGGCTCAACATAGAAAAATTATGAGACATGTAATTTATGTCAAAAAAGAACTCCTTGGCTTGTATAGGATAAATGTTCAAGTCATGTGAGAGTTCAAAAAGTATGATAGACCATGCCAAGGATATATGCTCCGTATTACTCACATGCTTTGGTAACACTTCAGGGACCAAATTATGATCACTTATTATTATTGATCGGCCTCTCTCCTAAAATGACTATGTGGCTTGCCCAATATGTCACGACCCGGTACCACTTCAGGTCCATGACAGCCACTGTATAACTGGGCTAAGGACACTCACAGTATCCTTAATCCGGCTATGCAAGGCTAACTGAATATCCATTCTTTTCTTTTTTTAAAAAAAAATTCGAGCAGCACAACGACTGTGTTTTAAAAATCTCAAAAAGCTGAAAAAATTTTCAAATACACTTCTATATTCATATCCAACCACAACTTCAGGACTTTAAAGTCCACTCAAGGCAATCTCAACAATAGTATCAAAAGATTCATACATAAAGTCATTTATAAAACACAAGGCAATCAAAAGTCAACTTACAAAATCATAAAGCATATCTACATAAACACAGTTCATGAGTCACTAGACCATAAAAGTACAAAATAGGAAACTCCCCACGTGCAGTAATACCTCAAAAATGTCAAAAGATTGCACGATCCACTCAAAGCTTCAAACTCACTAAACCAACCTGTATGATTGGAAAGCGGAGGGGGTGAGTACACTAGGTACTCAGTGAGCAGGAAAAACATATATCACAAATAGAATTCAATTCATACCAACATTGTGTAGATAACCTATGAAGTGAATATATATTACATAGAAAAAGCATAGGCCCAGCCTATGAGTCAACGTACACTGGTTAGGAACATTAACTCAACATAGGTTCCAGTTCCAGTACACAAAAACATAAAAAAATATCATATGTATAGATCAAATATCAATAGGAAAACCAATATCAGGATAAGCCAAAACAATCATGTGTGACACCACTAGTTGGACAAACTAATGTGCACAACCACTGATACTCGGTGGCTCGACCTTCGTCCATGATGAGTCTGGACTATAGTCGACAAGAGCGTCATTACCCTAGGTAATGACCTCGTCGGTGTCCATACCCTAGGTGTGGAATCACCCGTGAGTCCCGTAGAAAGGTGTTGATATGGTGACTCAACTTTTATGTACCAACATCAAGGGTATGACAGTTGCTTAATCAGTTGTGCCCAGCACACAATTGGCCAATCATTTTCTCACCAATCACAAAATAAATCATGTCCAATTATTAAGTATAAAATCAAATAACGCACCATGTCTTTCTTTATCGGTCTAACTGATAAAATAAAACCGTGTCATGGCTCTAAGCCAAAAGAGAACAAAAACATACAGCATACATGACTCGATTATGCATATGTAAATTTCAAAACATTATCTCATAAAATAAAAGCCATCTTTAATACTCCAAATGTAAAATTGTTCAAAAATGTAGTTTCAAAAAATAAAGCGTTGTCTTTTACATTTCAAGTTCAGATTGGTGGAAAACAATATCATTTCTCAAAATACATAATAAAAATATCAACTGCACTCCAAGTGCAAAGAGTTATTAAAAACATTGTCATTTATCATACCTAAACATATTAGCATCCATTTGAAATTCAAGTCTACCATACATTGCCTAGGTTCAAAATTCACATACCAGTCATCATACTTGTCTTAGGATGTTCTAATCCTATTTGAGAAATACGATTTCCCCAACTCACCTCAAAAGAAGATATTCACTCCCTTAACTTTAACAACTCTCGATACGAGCTCCTTGATTCACAGCTCCGAGCCTTTATACATAAAAAGGCATACGATAAAAATACTACTTAAACATAAATTTCATATTTATACACCATCACATTA
>JAOSBK010000206.1:15408248-15422876 GCA_027568895.1 Erythroxylum shatona | reverse complement strand
TCCAATAAGTCTATAAATCATGTCTAATCACCTATAAGGCATTAGAACACATTTAATTTAACCACCATGGTCATATCTATCCAGTGGACTTGGTTTTTCACACTTAAAAGCTTATATGTCATAAATCTCCAAGATTTCGCTTACCGATAAACTCTATATTCATGTAAGGGCATATAACATTATAAATCATTGACATACATACCAAAAGGATTCAAATTCATTTTTGAACTCATATAAAACCATGTATGTATCAATATACAGTAGTATCTCCAAGTACAGAACAATCACCAAAGGGCTCAGAAAGTTCGACGTTGCAAAAAACTTAAAAATGATAGGAAAAAATATTTGTTACAAGTTGAGGTTGCATAAAATAGGTCAGATCATTCTACTACCTCTTATTCTTGTTTTGAATTTATATATAGATTTAATCCTTTAACTCATTTAGATGTTTTACCTTTGTCTACAAATGAACACTCTAATTTGGATAGTAAGCATAAGGCAGATTTTGTTAGGGATTTGCATACTAAGGTTTGTGCTAATATAGAGAGAAAGAATGAACAATATGCAAGATAAGCTAATAAGAGGTGTATAAAGGTTATTTTGAACCCAAAGATTAGGTTTGGGTTTATATACGTAAGGAAAGATCTCCTATTCAAAGGAAGTCTAGGTTGTAACCAATAGGAGATGAATTTTTGCAAGTGTTGGAGAGGATTAATGGCAATGCCTATAAAATAGAGTTATCAAGAAACTATGGTAATGTGACTATCACTTCTATTATTACAAATTTATCTTTATATGATTTCGTTGATATGAGGATGAATCGTTTCAAAGAGGGAATGATGGAAAGCATCTTGCATTAACACCTAATTCCAACCATTCTTATGATCCTTTGTAAGGAATTAGAGGTCTAATGACTAGGGGAAAGAACAAATGCATAAAGATAGCTTTGCAAGGATTAATCTTAGGGATGTAAGAAAAGTAGACTATTTAAGATGAATCAAATGCATTGTCAAGATTAATCACCTTTCTACATGTTGTTAAAGATATAATATGCTTACTATATGAAGAATAAGGCTTGGATAATTTTTAACAACATGGTCCACTTATTTTAAATTTAATAGAGCCCAATTTTCATAAAGATGTATTTAAGGGCTTTAACTCTTTTTGTTTTATTTGTTAGGTTGTAACTTAGTTATAAAATCCAAACTGTGTTAGTATTGTTTTATAGTTGTTTTCTAGTTTCCTATTTGGGTTAGGATTTGTTATGGCATTTGTTTCTAATATGATTACTATTCCTTAAATTTTCTAATTTGATTAAGATTCTTTATGACATTAAGGATGTGAATTGAAATGGAATTCCCAAAGTCCTAGTTAAATTAGTATTAGTAGTTAGTGTTTGAATTCTTTTTGCACTTGATAAGGATTGTTCCTTTAGGACTAGTTTTCTTCTCCTTCTAGGATTTTGTTTCTTCATGTTTGTACGCCTATAAAAGGTTGTCTTATTGATGTAATTTATGGAACATCCATATAAATATCAATTTGAGAGTTTTATTTACCTGTTTTGAGAATTTCCTCTTATTTCATTAACAAGAACTTAATATGATCTTAACAAGGCAACTTGTGGCGATTAAAATTCTTATAACTTTAGTTCTAATAACTGAGTCAAGTTTCTTTACCTTATTTAAGGTTGATTCTAGGGTTCTAATTCCTTCTGATTTGGGCATTGAGTGATTTCCAACGTAAGGTGTACAGTATGTATTCACAAGGGTCCATACTTTATATAGAAGACAATAAGAATAGAAAGTATCTATATAATGAGATGAAGATATTACTAATGCAATAAATGATCTAAGGTACAGAATATCAAATCTATTTAAGGATTAATTTATTAGTCAAGAAATCATATATTCTAAATAGGTATATGGTAATGTGCTCTCGTTATATACTAGTCACACAAGCTTTTAGAAAAATATGCAAACTAGAAAATTCTATTTATTTAAATCCCATCATATGTAAGTAGGAGATGAAGAAAAACTATACCTATAATGAAATTAAATATTGGTAGTTGTTTCAATAGTCTAAATAGTTTAAGCATTTCCAATAATCTTTTGATAAAAGTTACCTTTGTTTTAAAATATATAAGAAAATTAAAAAAAGAAACAAAAAATTGATAAAATAATATTAAGTAATTAAAAGATTAGTGAGAAGAAAGAGACAACTGAAGAATTTTTGTAAAAGGATCCTTTAATCAGTGGATAAGAAAATAATGTTTGTAAGTGATTTTATTTATATATCAATGATGTAATTATATTTCAATCCTTTTGTGTCATCCATACTTTAATCTAACAATATATTTGCTATTACAGTTTCTCTTATCCACTGAAATAGTTAGATGGTGACTTGTTGTAACTTTGTAGGCTTTTTATTCAAACTTTAGTATTTCTATCTTCCTAAATAATGTAGACACTACAGCTACGGGCTAAGTTAAGCATTTAAACATTAGTGCTCTTGCAAAGGAAAAGGTCGAGATGCATTAAGCAGTTCAATCCCAATAAATATCAACTTTCTTAAAATTAAACATCGAAAGAATTTGTTTCCAAATTAAAAGGGGAAGAGGCAATCAAATAAAAGATGATTATGGGATTCTAAGGTATATTAACAAAGAGAACAACCATTATTTGTCACTAAAATGATAATTATCTAATCTTTTATCCATAATTTATTTTATTAAGCTAAAGAATGAAAGTTACTTTAAGAAGATGTTAAATATATCATGGGATTTTCCACCATTGATTAAACCTCTAAGGAGTAGAGAGTCAGACTTAATTGTGAATTATTTTGAAGGGTGTAAGGTCTAGATCATTCAGTCCTCTTTAAAGGGATCATGGCAAAATTATCTCTAATATTGGTGAAGAACTTTAATAGGTACATCGCCCATTGTTAAGAATTATCAACAATGATTTCTTTTACTTATAAATATGTTGGAAGACATTCTCTTTTAGAACTTAAGGACATAAAGTTTTGAATGGCGCTAAGAGATGACAACTATCTAAAAAAATTCTCTTCTCATTACCAATAATGAATTTCATCACATATTTAACTTTTTCCTTTATATTACGGATTTTTCTAAAGAACTAGGAAGTATCTAACCCTAGTTTAACTACCTAGAAACACCTTCCTCTCAAAAAATATGAATGTAGCTATTTCACCTATAATGTGTCATCATTAGTTAATAACTTCTAAATACATTTGCATAGAAGCATTATGTTCATCATCCTTATAAAATGTATACCCAATCCATTTCTTTACTTGGTATACAAATACCACTCGACTTTACTTTAGCCCTTGAAGAGAATGTTCTATCTCTTATCTTAAGAAAATGCATCTTCTTCCTATCAATAGTCTTAACTATTGTCATAGGGATACTTGTGTGTATACTTCAGCAAGCATAAAGTTTATTGATCATTGATAAGATAAGTTATAGTCTTCTTAAATTATAGAGCTATTTCTTGTTCCAATTGTGCAATTTTTTATCGATTATTTGCATAAATAATTTACATCCTCTATTTATAAGTTTGGATGATGATAAATAGATCGTCAGACACTTTAAAAAAAGCACGCCTTCTTAGTAATTAGTAAACTAAATTAATCTTGTAATTGTTTTTGAATCGTCATTAGAGATGAGAATATAACTATTAGTGGGATTGATTGTCAATCCCAAATATTGCTTTTTAGTAAAAACAGGGCACTGAGGCCTTATTCACTTTATGAAATAACAAAAAATCGTCTTCAAATGATTTGCAGAATATTGAACTTTTTGTAATTAGAATGATACTTAAAATCCAACTATGAATGTTTATTGGTGTAATGATAATAAGGGCATCTATATATTTTAAATAAGTATGCAGAGAGAGGATATCTTTAGTGTAAGCCTTTATTCCTTTTAAAGATGGGAGTAGGATAAAAGGATGTTAACTCTAATCCATCTCCTTTTGGTGAAAACATTTTATGTTTGGTTAGAGATTACTCGAGTTACTTGAACTATTCTTGACACCATCATCTTAAAAATAATTTTATAAAAGGTGTTATAGTAGGATATGAAGTAGAAATCTTTAAAAGTTAAGGGTTTAGAAACTTTAGAAACCAAACAAATGAATGTTTTGTTGATTTCCTTCAACATCACCCCTTTCGTAAAAAAATTTAGAATCATCTCTATTACTACATCATCTACCAAGTTCCATATGTTCTAAAAGAAAAAAAAAGTATTGAAATCACTAGGTCTTACAGCTTTATAAAGTTTAAGGCTGAAGAGTGTTTACCCGACATCAATTTTGGAGAGAGGATTAAAAAAGGAATAAAGTTGCTGATTAATCCCATATAGAATTATGTCTAAAATATAATTTTCCTTACTAGTGATTAACCACGATTCCTTAATTGATTTAAGAAAAATTCACTATTATAGTTTTAATTTTTATTGTTTACTACATTATTTGTATCAATCTTCATTGATAATTTTATAAGCCCAAATTACACTTATGTCAATCTTCGTTGGTAATCCAAAAGATATATTACACACAACTTAAATTCTTAATTACAAACTATTAAGAAACTATAATTTTCTTCATTACATATACAACCATTCTTTAATCAAAAGACACATCCAAAGGCATTTTTACTTCTAACGGTTAGCCTTATCCCTGCAGATGATCCTTGTATATTACTCCTATTACTTGTACCTACATGGATTAACACTTATGCTAAGCTTAAAAACTTAGTGGAGAAACACTTAGTTTGGATGACCACTCGCAACAATCATCTGCCAAGCACACACACATTCATAAATATCATAAACTCATGTAAACAATGATGGCATAATTAAGCAAAGTACATAATGCAAATATGCTTCAATATATAATACATATGTTGTAAATTCACATTTATAAGCCAAATATTGATTTCCAAACCTCATTAATACAAAGTATTCATGTTGTCATGTTGTATCTCTTATTCATAATTGTTTAATTTCCTTTCTGTGTTAGACCTACACATTCTTGTCGAAGTGGATCATGAGAGCTGTGGATATTTGAAGATATCAAACTGTGGATACCCAAAGGCATTGAACTATAGATACCTGAAGGTATCGAATTGTGGATACTCAAAGGTATGGAACTTTAGAGACATTTTGGTATCGAAATGAAGACAGCAATAGTGTCAAACTGTAGCAACAATTTTGTAACCCTATAAGCATGCCTATCTATCCATCACCAAGACAATGAATCAGGCACTATAACATTTCCTTTAATTATTTGCCAATTTCATATTTAATTTATTGAGAAATAACATGATATTCATTTGAAAACATAAAATTTGTTTTTAAGTTCATATATGCAAGTTATAACTTATCACCATTAGGATAGTATTCAAATCACAAGTATTCATATGATTTATTTTGTATATTTTTTGTTCAGTTTTGTTTCTCAAGGTAATTCCAGTATATAAATTCCTATACCTCATTTAAATATAAAACATGTTAAATTGTACCTAATTATCTTCACAAAATTAGTATAGGAACTTGTATAGTCATACTACAAACATATAAGCAATAAACATGCAAATCATCTATGTACATGTAAAATTTCTTTAACATGCATTCTGCTCAATCTTCAATTTCAATGTTTAATCACTCAATTCACATATGGTAAGTCATATTTTATTTATTTATAGGTGTATACATAGTTTCATAAACATTCAAAAAGTTTATGAGATAAGTTGGTACAAAAAAAAGCGAAAAACTCAAAATAGTACAATTTGAGATAAGACCATGGTGAATCTAAAAATAGGCAAACAAATCAGTACAGAAATAAATTACACAATATTCTCCACTTGTTCTGTAATTTTCATATAGTAAACATTCAATTTAGGCTTTAGGATCTTCTAAACATTTGTCTCCCTATATCGCTAGTTTATATAGTACTAAAAATCAGACCATTTGGACTTATAAATCATGAGATATGCACCAAACATCAGAAGCTACTCCAATATAAGGTGTAACATCCCATCACCGATGGGAAGGGTACAATAGTAATTTGGAATGGGTTATGAGTGATTAAACTTGTCTCGACATGTTCATGCATAATATGGCCTCCATATACACATGAATAGTAATTTTTGTATATGCACATGACTGTACATGCATTCATGACATTTTCCGGTATATGTGTCTATAAATGTGATTATTGTGAAAAATGTGATGTTTGTGCTTGAAAATTTAATTGGAGTGGGTCTTTGTGTGTTTTGAATTTCGGGAGAATTTTAGAAAATTTTCAGAGAAAATTTCTGGACCGAAAAAATTGTCAAGTGACAAACGGATTGGTTACCGGTAGTAAAAAAATTACTGTCCAATGACACTGAAAATTAGATACATGATTTTAGAAATTATTGATTTGAGTCATTGGAATTTTGGGGAAAGATTGGAGTAGAAATTGAATTGTTATTGGAAAGGAAACAAATGAGTTCTTAAAAACAAGACATGTGGCAAGTGACAAGTGTCACTTGCCTAATTATGTCTTATACTTAGTTTTTATTTTAAATAACCTCTCCTTTTGGAAGCTTTCCACGACACTTGTCTTTCAAAAAGCCTTTGGAGTTTTGTTTTAGGGTTCTCTTCTTCTCTTCTTCGTAGGTTCTCTCTTCCTCTTCTTCATGGGTTTTGATCTTCTCCAACTCTAAGCCTAACTCTCACCTCTTACTTGCTTCCTTGTCACTTTGCTCTCTCTTTCTTTCTCACCATAAAATCTATCTCTTCCTCTTTTGGAGTTTGTGTTTTCCAAAAAAAAAAATTATACTGAGTTTTGACTGAGTGATGTAGCACGCCTCCCTCGCAGGGCACGAACTCGGATATCATCATCGATGTCAGGTTCGGGTCATGCGAGAGTGGGTTGTTACAATATTGATTCCTGATTAATTCTAGTATAATTTTAAGGAATCGAATTAATTAATTTTAATCTAATTAACTAATTAATTTTAATTTTAGAAACTACTTTCTAAAATTAAATTAATTATTTATCTTTATATGATTAAGATTGATAATTATATTGATTCCTGATTAATTTTAAAATTTTTAGAAAATTTCAAAAATTAATCAGGAATCAATATAATTATCAATCTTAATCATATAAAGATAAATAATTAATTTAATTTTGGAAAGTAGTTTCTAAAATTAGAATTAATTAGTTTTAATTAGATTAAAATTAATTAATTAGATTCCTCAAAATTATAAAATATTTTCTTAAATAATTATGAAAGATTTTTCTTGATTAAATTTATTTATTTCAATATGATTGAGATAAATTAAATTTATAGAAAATTATTATTCAATTTGTTTAGAAATTGTTTCTTGAACAATAAGTTTCTTGATTTAAAAAAAAAGTATTTTTCTTCATTAAATTCTGAAAAGTGTTTTATTTATTAAGTAAGAAAAATGAGATGTCTTTAATATTTTGAAAATAGTTTTCTAATTTGTTCAAGAAAGTTTTTCTAATTAATTAAGATATTAATCTCTAAATAAATAATATAGTTACTTTCTTAATTAAATTTAATAGTGTTTTATTTAATTTTGAAAGTAGTATCCTTTTAGTATTAAAAATAATTTTCTAATTAAAGAAAAACAATTTCTAATGAGATTAGAAATAATAATTTCTAATTATGATGAAAATAGTTTTCTAATTGGATTCGAATGTGTTACTTATATAATTTTGAAAAAGAAGCTTTTCTAAATTATAATAAGTAAGAAGTACAATTTATTGAAAATTGTTTTCAATTAAATATTATCAAAAGAGTCAAGATAATTGAAAATAGTTTTCAATTAGATTTGAAAATTGTTTTCAAATCAAATTAAATTTTTATTTGGAATAGAAATTTAATTTATTTAGGAATTAATGGTTTTAATCTAATTTAAGTTTCCAAAAGAGTTGGAAATGTTATTTTAGATTATGAAGATCAATAAATAAAATTAAACGAAACTTGACATTTTATGCTTATAATTTGATTATGAGTGCATAAGTTGCATATTATATTTATAAGGTTGATATATATGTTGAATGCATTTTAAATAGTATGTTTTATATATGTGATATTTTATATGCAAATTTGTGTTTGATGAAACGAATGAAGCTAAATCCCTAATTAAAATTTTAAGGGACGTTAAGAATGTGATAGTTGTCTTCCATTGTTATAAAAATAAACCAGAGTTATGTTTATTGTAGACTTGTTGAGCAAACTCAAGACCACTTTAACTCGAATATGTTTGATCTTATGAGAGTAAGTTCTACTTAACTAAATTTGTTTGATTTGGATGAGCAAACTTATGATCACATGAATTTAGAGGTAAGGTTAGGAACAATATATAAGATATATTTTAACAAGAGTTATCACCTAACCCATCTAAGAGTCACATGAGATAAAGTTGTTATCTATTTAATTTAAGTCTAGTTGATTTGTTGAGCAAACTTAAGGTCAACTATATTTGAATGAGATCCTAGCCTGCTAAAGAGATTAGAGTAATCTTTCCGAATAATAGTGAGGGCTATTATTTCGAATAAAATAATGAGAGTAACTAAATGCATGATTAAAGTCTTAATCTTATTTGGTTGTTATAACATATAATTGATTATTTGCTTTCTTACATTTCTTACATTTACATTTTTAATTTTTAAAAATTCAGTATTTCCTATTACAACTTTTAGATTGATAAAATAAAACTTTTGAAGAAAAAATTGATTAAAAGGGAGCAGGGCCGGTCTTGACATTTTATAGGCCCTGGGCAAATAAAAAAGGTTTATATTTTGTATTTTCTTTCTTTATGATAATCAAGAGTGAGCTCTTATAAAGAATAAAAAAGATAAAATAGGGATCCTTTTGATGCCCTTTGTGAAGATTAAGATCTTTATAAAGAACAAAATAAAATAAAATAAAGCTCTTTTTATCGCATATTTCATTCTTCATAAAGCTGAGCCCTGAATAAGTACCCTGCCTATCTTTGTCCAAGTTGAGTCTGAAAAAGAGACAAAATCAAATCATCTAAAAATGATAAAATCAAATCAAATCATCTAAAAACGATAGCTAAGCTGCTAAAGTCTAAAAATTTGGTAGAATAATTTCTGAGAGCAACCAGATGTCACATACCAGCGAAGAAAGCAACAAATTGTTTAAGTTCAAATTCAATGCTTTTAAGCTTTTTCTTATCTTCCCTCATCCAATAGAAAATAATAAAATTATTAATGCTAAATTATTTTTTTGGAAAATGTTATAGCCTTTATTTAGAAAACGACGATCATTCAATAAAAATTCTGCTAAACGCAAAAATTTAAAGATTTAATACAGAAAATCTTATCTTTAATTAATAGAAACCCTTGCAGTCTTTATTTAAAAAATGACAAACAATGCACGAGTAGATTATAAATTTTTAATAAATCAAAATAAAATAAAAATTATTTGTCAGGATTCTAATAAATTGAGAGGTTGTGAATATTTTTGAGTATTTTTATGTAATGTTTTCATTTTTACTAATTTTTCTCTGAAGTAATTGTATTAACTTCCAAGGTTGACGCTGTTAAGACGCCGTACACGGTGGTTTGGACAACCTCCAACGCAACCACACCACAACAACAACTAGTACTGTAATCGAAGTTCCCTTCAAATTTTCTCGCTTTCCTTCTTCATCTGTCATTTTCACATGCCTTTTGTTTCTCTTTAGTCAAAAGCACACTGGGACCCCCCACTTTCTCCCCAACTTTCTCTAATCCCCATTTAACTTATGACTCAAACTCGACTATTTCAAACCTCACCATCATCACTCTTTCGTAAAAGACTTTAAATTTGGATGCTCTGTCAATAACTAATCTGCTTCTAATGACATTATCAATCATTTTTTGTTCTAATTATCCTACTTTAAAACAAACTCCAACATTGGATACAGTTTGCAAGAACTAAGGGGAAAAAAAAGCCGAAATAAAGTGAAGAACATGAACCAAAATCCAAACTTTCTTACACCCATCCAAGAAAAACATCGGAAAACAAAAGAAAGATCCTATCTTTACATTTGCTTCGTTAGATACTGTGACCAAACAAGCATACCCTAGAGTCCCAGAAAGTGAAACCACCAAACCATGCCTGCTAGGCCCTTATCTCCAAGTCTTGAGCATCACAGACCTAGTTTCATCACCAAGACCAGAATTTTGTTCCTGGTGCTAACAGTCTCAGCTTCTGTTGTAATTATTTTTACCATTCTTTACTTTGTATATCATCTTTGGAGGACCCTTGGCAAGTGTTCAAGAACAATCCCTTTTGATTCTGGTGCTCCTCTAAAGCTTCAAAAGTTTTGCTACAGAGAGCTGAAGATTGCCACCAATGAATTTGGTGATGGCAACGTTATTGGGAAAGGTGGTTCTGGTACTGTCTTTAGAGGCATTGCCAGAGATGGAAAGTTATATGCCATCAAGAGAATAGATGCTGTGACTTTACAATCAGAAAGAGAGTTCCAAAACGAGTTGCAGATTCTTGGTGGTTTGAGATCACCACTTCTGGTTACTTTACTGGGGTATTGTGTCGAAAAGAATAAGCGCTTACTGGTCTATGAGTATATGCCAAATAAAAGTTTGCAAGAACTGCTCTTTGGTGATGGGCATTTTAGTCTGAGTTGGGAAAGGAGGTTCAATGTCATACTTGATGTTTCAAGGGCACTTGAGTTTTTGCACCTTGGTTGTGATCCACCCGTGATTCATGGGGATGTTAAACCCAGCAACGTTTTGCTTGATTTTGACTACAGGGCCAAGATTTCAGATTTTGGCTTGTCAAGGATTAAGGTGGAGGGTGAGTTTGGAGTTGATTTATTTAGCCAAGATTTAGGGAAGAGTCAAGAGCTATGGAAAAGCCAAGAGCTTTCAGGAAACTTAACTGCAGAGACACCTGCTATTGGTACTCCTGTGGAGAGTTGTCATGAGGTAGATTTTTCCCTAGCTTTACAAGCTTCTTCGTCATCCAAAAATAGCAGAGTTTGTTACAATGTTAGAGCTTCAAATTTAAATTCTTCAAGTTATAACGTCAATATTTCATGTGAAAGTGATGCTAAAGGTGGCGATGGAAAGGGTAAGGAGGTTTCTGCTGTGGATAATGGTGGGGATGATTGGAATTGTAAATTTGTGTCTTATGATGATGAGTTCTGTAGTACTGATCACAGCAAGGAGCTGACAACTAATGGCTCATTGATTCTTGATGATTCTTCAAGCACAAAACAGTGGGGGAAGGATTGGTGGTGGAGGCAGGATGGGAGTGGTGAATTGTGTCCTAAAGACTATGTTATGGAGTGGATAGGAAGCCAAATTTACCCCTCCACGAATCCGGATTGGGGCGAGGAGAAAAGAAGCACTCCTGAGAGAACAGAGTTCCATAATTCAGTTCCGATGGAGAAATTGGAAGATGTAAATGAACCTCAATTGCAAGAACATATGTTGGATAATCAAATTAAGAGGTTTGAGAAGAAAGAATTGAAGGCTGGGAAGAATCGTAGGAAAAGAAACAGGAAAATGCAGGAGTGGTGGAAAGAAGAGCACTTAGAGGAGATTAGCAAGAAAGGTAATAGGCTGAAGAGTGTTGAAACAAAGTGGAAAAGGAGGGTTAAAGTTCCACACCTTGACCTTGGTCGTCGGTTTCATTTTCGCAGGCAAAAGAAATTTGGGATCCAAAGTGAGAGTGACTGTAACCAAAATGGGGAGTTTAGTTTCAGAAGGGGCTGGAAAAAGAAAAGTGTGCGGTCCACTGGAAGTGATATGTGGAGTGGGGATCTTTTCAGCCGTGAGTTAAGTAGCACAACAAGCATGAGAGGAACATTGTGTTATGTTGCACCTGAATATGGTGGATGTGGATATTTGATGGAAAAGGCTGATATCTACAGCTTAGGGGTTCTTATTCTTGTGATCATATCCGGCAGGAGGCCACTTCATGTACTTGCTTCACCGATGAAGCTTGAGAAAGCAAATTTGATAAGTTGGTGTAGGCATTTAGCTCAAGCTGGGAACATCTTGGATCTTGTTGATGAAAGATTGAAGGATAACTACAATAAAGAACAGGCAAGCCTTTGTATCAACTTAGCACTTGGTTGCTTGCAGAAGATGCCAGAATTGAGGCCAGACATTGGGGAGATTGTAAAGGTCTTGAAAGGTGAGATGGATCTTCCCCCTGTTCCTTTTGAATTTTCTCCGTCGCCACCTTCCAAACTGTTCAATAGATCAAGGAGAAAACAGAAAGCCAATGCAGAGTAGGATTGATACATATTCTTTTTGGTTCTTTTTTTCTATCATGTGTGTTTGGAGCTGTTTCCTAGTGCTAAGGAGAGATGATTGAAAGCATCAGTTGGGTTACACATCTGGTAGTGAAATGTCTGTACTTTTAAGGTTTTAGCTACACAATGTAAATGCGATTGATGATTTCTTCTGTCTTTTCCCTTGATACAAACTTATGAACGCTCAGGTTCTTCTTCGACTTTTCTTGATTTCTATTTGCATGTTTTTGTTGTAACATCTAAAAGAAATCAGTAGATTCGGACTAAAGATCGTCGAACTTGCCCACAACTCTGTGGACATCTAGGAAAGAAATTTGTACATATGCTTGCTCCTAATACTGTTTCTTACTTGCTTTGTATCTTAAAAAACTCAATTTTGTATGCCAGAGGTGATATCACTAATGTCCAGTGCCATTTGTTGCTAATGCAGTAGACTTGTGTGGCCGTTTGATTCATTTAGCAACACTGTTAGTGTCCTGTCCTGTCCTGCTGCATATAAAACTTAAAAGCTTTTCTTCTAGGAGATCCGTTAAGCATAGGTGTGTTGTTTCCTCCTTTTGGGGAAAGAAGAGGAAAATATGGAGTCTAGAAAGCTTCCTATGCTGCAACTAATATCATACATGTGTTGAAGTTGTTGGCAATGTAAGCTGCGTATTTGGTTGGCTCTACTAAGTGAGCTTTTGTTTGTTGTGCTTACAAGAAGTGAAGAAGGCAGATAGACATGAAGATATTATTGAGATGTTCCCCATTTTCCAGGGAGAGCGGTGCGAGACAAAGGCAGCATTAATAGAATGTTGAAAACTGGGTCTAAATTTACTTCCATACATAATTCACATTCTGCTTTTTGAATGTCCTATTTAAGAATGTTGGTCCACATGACTCCCTATTAGCTGTGTACGATTTATGAGTCTTCATTTAGTTACCATTGCTTTGGTTGCAATGGACTGGAATCGTCTGAATTTGAAGTCCGAATTTGAGCTTGAAGTAATTAAATTTTACTTATTCGATTCACTTGAACCTCGAATTAGTCTGAATTCGACTGTTTTGTTAAGTCTCAACTTAAATTTAAATCTAAACTCTACTCTAATCAAAGTGAATTTCAGACTTATCATAACCATTGATTGTTATAATTCAAAGCTAGACATCCTCAAGTTACAGGGGCCAGCACAGAACTTGACCATTATTACGTTGGGTTGGGAAGAGATTTCTAGTCACGGGAGCACTTCTCACCTTTTAGTTTTTACTTTTTCAGCTTTTACTTTTTATATTTATTTAGGTCATTGGACCCAGAACCAGAAGCCCCATCTAATCGTATAAAGTCACAAAAGGTTAAGCCACTCAGTTTGCTTTTTGCTCCTTGACAAATACTGAATCTTTTGTTGTCTTGAATTGAAAAGGAAGAGCTAATCCATGTACTCTCATTTCATAATAAGATTTTAAGAACTTAAATGCCTTTACATATTTGATAGAGCATTTACACTTGTTATTATGTAAACATTTGTTAATTGATCCAGGTGGCATTCGGACAAACTTTACATATTTGAGTTTGATTTGTTTTCTATTAAGATGTAAACATTTGTTATTTCTCATAGTAATAAAGAAAATTTGGTCTAATTGATCCAGGTGGCATTCGGACAAACTTGCACAATTGCCATTCAAATGATTTTTTTAATCTCACATATATTGTTAAGATTAAGGTTTAATGAAATTCTAACAAGGTATTCTTATATTATCCTATGTGTTAAGATTAAGATTAGTTGAAATCTTAAGAAAATATTTTTGTGTATCTTATGTATATCATATATAGTTACTAATTTTTTCTATTAATAGGTTGTAGAGGTATAATGAAAATTAATTGAAAATAAGACTTTTCTATAGCATTTTGTTTCTACCATCATGGTATCATAAATAATGCATAATTGTTTGAAATAAAAATAAAGGTAAATTAAGCAAAGATCCATACAAGACTCGCGGAAGCCTACAAATCTTATGAAAAGAATGATAACTTAGAGGAGGTTGTATGCAAACCTCTTCTAATAATACACAATGAAAGAAGGCATCTTTGACATCTATTTAAAAAAAGTTATCATTTTCAATCTGCCGCAATAGCTAATACTCCCTCTTATTCAAAATAAGTGTCATTATAGAGGGAGTTTAATTATTCAAAATAAGTGTCGTTCATGATTTTTCATGCATGTTTATAATTCTATTTTTAAAATTACCCTTTAATTTCTCTCACATCTTAATTATACAGATTACATTTTCAAGGCAATTCAACATGCAATTAATAA
>JAOSBK010000206.1:15394579-15408148 GCA_027568895.1 Erythroxylum shatona | reverse complement strand
AGTGATTTTTATATTGATGTTTTATTATTATGATGCCATGTGAAGTACAGTAGTGATCGTTCGTAGCTCACCCTTATAGTAGGATATGTATCGAAATGACCTACGGGCGTCCTGGTGTGTACCCTGCGGTAAGGGGGCGCTACATAAGGCCAGCATCAGGTCACCATTTTCATTCTCAATTTCTAATGTCATAAATCCATAATTAAGTCAGATTCTCTTCTAGAGGATTTTATTTCTATGTCTTAAGTTTCATCTCCAATTAGAATCACCCTAGAGGTCTATAGATGGAGTTATGGCCAAAACAATAGCGTTGGTTCAAATGAACCGAGAACCTAAGACAGAACTTCACTAAACGTTACTCTCTCTTATCATATTCAGCCAATTCTATGCAAAGCAACACCAAGACATCATTCCATCAACCATTTAATGTCTAAATCAATCTTTGTACACATTCAAATATGCACACATATATAAATTAACTAAGTATAGTCCCAAACCTTGAAATTTGCCAATTAACTATTCTTCTAGTGCTTTTCCTTCTCTTCCACTTTTGCTTTGGTTGATTCATCAACTGGAAACACCATAAATACATATCTCAATCCCAATTCCAACCTTAAAATTCCAACTCTTCATGAGTAAAGCAAGAAAAGATGAAGATGAAAAGAAAAAACACTAACTTTTACCTTGATTTTCACTTAGGATTAGCTTGATTCCTTATGCAAAATTATGTGATTAAAGAGATGAGATAAATAGGAGATGAGAAGAGAAAAACTGGAGTTAAAACCCTACATAAACATCCCTCTCCCCTCTCTTATACTCCCATTTTCATGAAGTTTCTAGTTTTAGACACATGTTTCAATCTCATTGGATCATACGTTGATTTTTGACAAAATTGCACATTTGATCCTTATTCTTCCTTCAATTCCCACATTGGCATATAAAGTCATTAATTGAATTCATTCTAGTCCATATTTCACTTATAATTATTCATGTCCATACCAAAATGAATAAATTACCAATTTACCCTATCTTTTAAATTAATTACCATTATATCCCTTACTATGCTTAGATATACTTAATTCTTTATGTTCACTTCTTAATACAACCTAGACATACTATATTGCTTCTAGGGTATATATTGGGGCCTTACATTTCTTTCCCCCTTAAAAAGAATTTGTCCTCGAAATTTATACCTATGTTGACTAGCTACGGGTACTAAGTTCTCATCATCGATTCAGGTTCCCAAGTTGCCTCTTTAATGTCATGATGTTGCCAGAGCACCTTTACAAGAATAATTTGCTTATTCCTTAACTTCCTCACTTCTTTAGATAGGATTTCCTTCGGCTCTTCATCATACAAGAAGTCTAGTTCGACTTTTAGTTTTTACACTGGTAACAAATGTTAATCATCCGATCAGTATCTTTGTAGTATTAAGATAGAGAATACACCATGCAACTTGGATAGTTCCATAGGAAGAGTCAATCTATGTGCCACTAGTCAAATTCTTTTAAGGATTTCATACGGACCTATAAGTCTCATTCTAAGTTTTCTCTTTTTCCTGAATCTTAAAACCTTTCTCTAGGGCAAAACTTTTAAGAAAACTTTGTCACCTACCACATATTCCATATCTTTCTTCTTCAAGTCAACAAATGATTTTTATTTATCACTTGCAACCTTCAATCTTTGTTGATTTATATGGTAATCCAAAAACTATATTACACACAACTTAAATTCTTAATTAAAAACTTTTAAGAAACTACAATTTCCTTCATTGCATATACAACCAGTCTTTAATCAAAAGAAACATTCAAAGGTACTTTTACTTCTAACAATTGGACTAAATGTCTATAGATGATCCTTGTGCCTTACTTTTATTACTTGGACCTACATGAATTAATACTCATCCTAAGCTTGAAAGCTTAGTCGAGAAATACTTAGTTTGGATGAAACTTACAGTAATCATTCCCTAAGCACACACACATTCATGAATATCATAAACTCATGTAAACAATGATGGCATAATTAAGCAAAGTACATAATGCAAATATACTTCAATATATTATCCATATGTCGTCAATTCACATTTATAAGCCAAATATCGATTTACAAAGCTCATCAATACAAATTATTCATATTGTCATGTAGTATATCTTATTTATAAAAGTTTAATTTCCTTTCTTTGTTAAGCTTGCACATTCCTGTAGGTGTGGATAACGAGAGATGTGGAATTTTGAAGATATCAAACTGTGGATACCTGAAGACATCAAACTATAGATACCTGAAGGTATCGAACTGTGGATACCTAGAGGTATCGAATTGTGGATACCCAAAGGTATCCAACTGTATAGACACTATGGTCTCGAAATGAAGACACCAGTAGGGTCAAACTGTGGCAACTATATTGTAACCCTATAGGCATGCCTTTCTATCCATCACCAAGATAATCAAATAGGCATTGTAACATTTCCTTTAATCATTTGCCAATTTCATAATTAATATATTGACAAATCACATGATATTCATTTGAAAACATAAAATATGTTTTTAAGTTTATATATGCAAGTCATAACTTATCACCATTATGATAGTATTCAAATCACAAGTACGCATATGATTTATTTTATACATGTTTTTTTCAGTTATGTTTCCTGATATACATTCACATAATTCCAGTATATAAATTCCTATATCTCATTTAAATATAAAACATATTAAATTGTACTTCATTATCTTCAAGAAATCAGTATGTGAACTTGTATAGTCATACTGCACACATCAAAGTAATAAATATGCATACAAATCATCAATGAAAATGTAAATTGTATTTAGCATGCATTATGCTCAATCTTAAATTTTAATGTTTAATCACCCAATTCACATAAGGTAAGTTATATTTCACATATTTATAGATGTATGAACAGTTCCATAAGCATTCAAAAAGTTCCTATATGAGTTGGTGATAAGTGTAAATTGCATCATATTTTAGGGCATAGTTTTATATGTATTTTTCCATTAATTCAATCATTTAGTATGTGTTTAGGATAGAATTGTGTTAGTTTGTCAATTATTTGTTTTTTAAGTGTTTTAAGGGTTAGTACAAGCTTTTGAGCTTAACTATTATGTTTTTGAAGTACCTTGATGTGTTTGCTAGTGTTTAATATTGAAGAACGAAGGAGTCTTGAAAGCCATTTGGGCTGAAACAATAGCTCACGATCATGAAGAAAGGCTCAGATGTAGGCCACGGTCATGACCTGCATCAGGCAGATATGTAGACACTCATGAAGTTAAGTTTTGAGGGCTTTTTCGGACCTTTCGGACTCCGAAAAAACTGTAAGGTTACCCAAAACACAAAAGCATATAAAAAGAACAAAAAGAGTAAGAGAAAGGAGCTTCTGCGTCAGCCACCTTGAGAAACCCTACAGAGAGAACATTGAGAGATAAAGGAAGAGAAGAAAAAAGAGAGAAGAGGTGAAAAAGCCAACTCAATGTACTTCCTAAATCATGAGGTTTCTCGATGTCGCCACCTCCGGTCATCCATTTTATATTATATTTCCTGTTTCTTTCAGTTTTATTATTGTATAGAATTGGATTGCACAGTTGATAATAGAATTTAGAATGTCGAGGATGTTCTAAACTTACCTTTGAAATTTTATTCTTGAATTAATGAGAATATGATTGTTTTATGTGTTTACTGGATATTGTTGTGGTTTGATTTTATGATTGCATAATTTGACAATAAATTGAGATGATGAATCGAATGAAAAACGATTAAATTGGACTAACGAGATTTAGGTGTTTTAATAGAAACCAGAATTCAATCAAATTGAGAATTTATGTGAAGAGAGATCTTGAATAGATTTCTAATAGTTTATTAGAGAACTTCAGAACTAATTAAGGTTTTGGATAGGTTATGAGTTGAGATTATTGTAAACTCCATAATCTGATTAGGGTTTATAATTTAAAGTTAATGGTTATAACTCGAGAGAGAGTAATCAACCATAGGATAGTCTTGAACCAACAATTCAATAATTCATAATCAATTAGGTTAGCATTAAGGATAGGTAAAATTCCCTTTCTCTCAATTGGTAATTTCTTTCGGTTGATTCTTAAGTGTATTGCAAATCGCTTATAATTAGTATCTTCATATTTGATTCTTAATTTAATTGATTGAATTAAATTCTTGTATTAGTTTCATTGCATCTTAAATTTCTATTATTTGTTTCTGGCTTTGGATTTTAGGATTAGATTAGTTCCTTCCTCATGGGATCAATACCTTTGGTACTACGCTAACGAATCGTGCGCTTGTAGATTATTGAGAGTTAATAATTAAAACTTACACACAACCATACCCTAATCAGTTGGTTAAAAAAAAAAAGCGAAAACTTAAAATAGTGCAATTTGGGCTAAGCCTACGATGGGTCTAAACATAAGCAAACAAATCAGTCCAGAAACAAATTACATGTCGATCTCCACTTTTTCTATAATTTTCACATATCAAACATTCAATTTAGGTTTAAAGGTCTTATAAACATTTTCTCCATATATCTTTAGTTTCCATAGCATTAAAAATTAGACCATTTGAACTTTTAACTATGAGATATGCACCAAACATCACAAGTTGCTCCAATATAGGGCCAACATTAGGTCACCATTTTCAATCTTAATTACGAATATCATAAAGCTAGAATTAAGTCTGCATCTCTTCTAGAGATTTTTATTTATATCTCTTAAGTTTCATCTTCAATTATAATCACCCAATTTGGAGACTTATAGGCCGAGTTATGTCCAAAACAACAAGGCTGGTTCAAATGAACTAAGAACCTAAGACATAATTTTACTAAACATTACTCTCTCTTGTCATATTTAACCAATTACATGCAAAGTAACACCAAAAAATCATTTCAACAGCCATTACATGTCCAAATCAATCGTTGTACACATTCAAATATGCACACATACAGAAATTACCTAATTATAGTCCCAAACCTTGAAATTTGCCAATTAGCTCTTCCTCTAGTGCTTTACCTTCTCTTCCCCTTTTGCTTTGCTTGATTCACCAACTAGAAACACCATAAATACATATTTTAATCCCAATTCTAACCTTATTATTCCAACTTTTCATGAGTAAAGTAAGAAAATATGAAGATGAAAAGAACAACTACTAACTTTTACCTTGATTTTTACCTAGGATTAGCTTGATGTCTTATGCAAAATGATGTGATTAAGGAGATGGAATGGAGAGGAGAGGAGATGAGAAGAGAAATTTATAGAGTTAAAACCCTACATACATATCCGTCTTGCGTCTCTTCTACCCTCTTTTCATGAAAGTTCTAGTCTTAAACATATGTTTCAATCCCATTGGTCAGACACATGTTTCAATCCCATTGGACCATATGTTGATTTTTGGCAAAATTACACATTTGGTCCTTCTTATTCCTTTAGTTCCCACATTGGCATAGAAAGTCATTAATTGATTTCATTCTAGTACATATTTCACATATAATGATTCATGTCCATACTGAAATGAAGAAATTACCAATTTACCCTTATCTTTTAAATTTTTATTACCATTATGTCTCATACTATGCTTAGATACACTTAATTCTTTATATTTACTTCTTAATACACCCTAGACATATTATAATGCTTCTAGGGTATATATTGAGGCTTTACATAACTCACGTTATTTTCATGATTATGAAAGAAATATTTGATCTTATATACTAAAATATAAAGATGTTGAAACAAACGGAAAAGTGCTTATTAAAGAACAAGGTCACAAAATTGAACTATCATTATAATTTATTCTAGAATATTACTTGTGTGTCTATAAAAATATCATAGTGATGATTGTGCAAATGATTATTTGAATTGAGATCCCAAAGACATATCATATATGCATTATTATAATTTGATATTAATTATGACATATATATCTTAAGATAACTCAATTTATAGTTACTGAATATAACATGAATTATATAGAGTTACCTGAGAGATCAATATATGATTGGTCACCCTAAAGTCATTAGAGTGAATGTTCTATTATTCTTAATTAATATTAATTTGAAAAATTTTCAATTAATATGGAAAGACACTTTGAAAATAGTTTTAAACATTTTTAAAATAATCAAAATATCGAAGAGCTAATATGATTAGACTCATAAAGTAGACATTGAATTTATATTTTATATGTAATCAAAGTATTGTATAATGAAACGAATTTAAGAAAATCATAATTAAATTAGAAATTTTCATAATTAAAATTAGAGTAAACACTAAAGGCGTGTTTATTTCTATTTATATTTTAAATTTTGTTTTTGTTTTCAAATTTAGTAAAAAAAACATATTTGTTTGAGTGTATCGTTTTTGTTTTCTGTTTTAGCTTCTCCCAATTTTCATAAATAATGAAAACCATAAAAATAATTTTCTTCATTTTTGTTTTCTTTTGCAATATGATTTACTATTAACAAAATATATATTATTTTAATTATTTAATATTAATTATTAACAAGAATCATTAATTCAATGTTATATGTTTAATATTTTAATATTAAATATTAATAATAATTATTGATAATTTAATTGTTAAACTTAATTCAGTTTTTATAAATAATTCAAATTTTAAATTTAAAATAATTTTAGTTTAATAATTATTAATAAATATAATTTAAATTTTAAATATCTTCATAATATATAAATTTTAGACAATATTTTTTCTAATAATTAAAAAATATTATAAATAATTTTTAATTATAAATAAATTTTTAATTATTAAATTATTTATTTTAATAAAATATAATAATTTTATTGATAATTATTAATAAATATTATATCAGAGATCAAAATAACATTTATTTAATTTATTTATTTATGAAAATATTTTATTTTTATACTTTATATAATGTGCAATTATTAGACATTAACTACCAAACATATTTTCGTTTTTATTTGAAAGAAATATATAAACGAAAACTAAAAACCACATTAAAAAACAGAAGTGAAATAAACGACTCGTAAATTCTTTTGCATTCTTAAGTGGTCATAATTTAAGATTATAATTTACATTCATTATCAATATATTTAAAATGTAATATATCACACATAAATAATCGTTCAAGAGTGAAAAAAATATTTAATCAAGTTGGACTTAATTGGTAATTAAATTAGAATCATATTTTGATTAAATTATTAAAAGGTTTCAACCTTCATATAAATAAATTTATTCTTTACTAGAGTTAGCATTACTAACATATCATTTTTTTACACTAATTATAGAGTTTCCTCAACTCGTGCATAATTAGAGATCAATCATTAGCCTATTTTTTAAAATAATTTTTTAAGAAGTTACAAGAAAAAAAGTTAAACTTCATATTTGAGTGCAATTTTATGTTTATATATTGTTATAATCTTCCTTTAGAAATTATTTAAAATTTTTATTTTCTTTTATTTCTTTTAAAATGACCGCACCCTGAATTTCTCAATAGTGTCATCAATTAATCACCAATTTCCTTAAGTTGCATACGGTTTAATTAAGCACACAATACATTAACCGCCTCAAGTGGTTGGGAGCGGGCCCACTCTGACGCTAAGCTCATCTCGCTCCTTCGTTCTATTCATGTTATATTATCCCGCGCTTAAATTCTTTCCCCACGTATCTTCATCCCATCAATAAAAAGGTGAGCAAAAGGGTTTATATATTTGCAATGCTTGCTCTAACGCCTTTTTAATTCCTTGCATAATAACCATAGACAAGACCAAATATGTGTGGTTATCAATTTTTTTTTGGTCTTCTAGGAGGTATCCATTAGGCCAAAGCCAGTAACTAATCCTCCTTCACTGTCTGATATATTCCATTTCGAGAGCTACAATTAATTCAAGAATTTGCTGCGTTCCCAAAAATAAAAATCGAACTTGAAACCTCTTGATTAAGCTACGAGAAGATCCCCCTCCCTCCCCCCGGGTTGTATTTATCAATGATGATTATTATTTTGACGAGAAACGCAGTCCACGATCTGACACCCCATGACATGATACATTGTCCAGCTACATTGCATGGCTCTGCAACTTTTAGCGTCTACCTGAATTGCGTGTGGCTGTGCAAACACATACTTGCACGCTAGTTTACGGTGTACTTCCACTTTGGAATTTGGTGAAAGCCAGTAGACATTGCCGGGCATGAGTTGGATACTGCCTCTTCGCATTTATGCAGAGAATGAAATTGTTTACATTTTCGTTTTCTGAAAGCAAAAACCCCCCGCCGAATGTTGCACAGAAATATGAAGCATAATTAGTGCGAATCTCGACTTTATTGTACTATACGACGAATTCAGTTTTTGTCTGTCTTACTGATCTCGCATTACAGAACATTACAATGTACCAACTATTTTCATGGAAAGATACTGAGAAGGGAAGAATTGGTTGGCTTGCCCTCTAGTCAATTAATCTTTGACTACGACAATATTGATACATTCAAAAGTAGTAGAGCGAACATGACAATAGGGTCCCATATGTACATAATTACGTTTGTCTTTACATTGGCTCTCCAAAACCAACTACTATGCTCTATATCAGTATAGTCTTAATTCTTCATAGAGCAAGACGACATATTTATAAGTACACTGAATGGGGTAGAGGAGATACATTGTTAATCCAATCTCTAAATTTCCGTAGAAAGCCAAACATCTTAAACACTTGTATCATTAAATCCCAAATGATTATGTTATAAGCCTTATATAAATATACTTTCTAAGGCATAATTTTGTAGGTAAGCGCTTCTTCTAAACAACTCTTAAGCTAACAAAATATTTTCCTCAATTGGCTCTCTTCTAAAAAAGCCCTTTCAGTATCACTTATCAATTCACCTTTTTCATCCTTGAAGCTAGTAGTTTTGATATGACTCAAATGAAGAATTGTTCTATCCTTGCCAAGTTAAGCTTTTGTTGTACTAGTTAGAAATTCTCCTTTTGATCTTGTCGATCAGAGGTTGGAAATCTTTGCAAGTTGTTCTTTTTAAGGTAATTATATTCCCCAAACAAGTAAGAGTTAGTGATTTAGATTGCTAACATATAAGAGATGAAAACTAAAAAACATACCATTGTGCACTTTATATATATTAATGAAACTCAGACTTATTTTGATGTTGTAGGTGGTAGAGATCGTTATGGACGGATATTCGGGCTAGGATCATTTGCGAATATTTGTTATTTGCAATCCTCTATGTCTAGTACAACAACGTCTACCAAACAAGCGCAATCGTTAGAAGTTTTAGAAGCTTTGGGCCATAGCGGATACATTGATGGAGAGGATGACTCGCATGCAAGAGAAGATGAACCAGATGGCTCACATGCAAGAGCAAATGGAACAGATAGCTCAACTAAGACAGGAGCTGCAGTAGTTGAAGGGAAGGGAAGCACTTCAGAGCACCCCCCATCACTAGGACATTAAGATTGTTGTAGTCATTTGCTTTCAATTACAAAGATATGTTATGTACACTTTAATGCTATTATTATCAATTACCAAAATTTCAACTTTATATCATCAATAAATTTCTATTTAAACAAATTTAATATATAAACAAATAAATCTAATATGCACAGATAATTAACAACTGTTGAAATTATGTATTTTTATAAGATCATCAAATAAAATTTAATGTCGAAATTTTTTAAAAATTTCTAACTTCCAATTACCGATGGATTAAAGAAAACCGTCGAAAAAATGTTTAAATATTACTGACAGAATAATAAATCCGCCAGAAAAGTATCTCCTTATTATCGACAGAATACATTATACCTTCAGTACATTATTCGTTTTATTTACCGACCATTTCTATTAATCCATAAGTATATTTATGACGATTTACCGATGGTTTCCTTAATTCTATCGAGATATTTTATCGACAAAAGGCATATAACATTCTCATCATTATAATTATCTATGCCCGTATTAAGAACGCTTTTATCGGACGTTTAATTCCATCAATAAATATTAAATTTAGCGTTAGTCATTTCCGTCTTAATTCGATGAATTCTTATAGTGCATATTGCTCTTAACTCTATCCTTTGACAAGTCAAAGCTCGATAAGTCACCTTTCAAAAGCTTGAGACATTACAATGAATAAAGATCACTTATCGACAAATAAGACTGATTGATGATTGATGGGAAAGGATTCTTGCACCTTTCAGTGTATTCTTAAAACGGAAAAAGAAAATGATTTGTCCTCAATTGAATAGCATAAGCATATTAAGACCGTCAAGTTGAAGTTAACTAATACTTCCTCCTATTTAAAGTAAGTGTCGTTTTAGAGAGATACACATTTATTAAGAAAGTTAGTGAAATATTTAATATATCTTTATTAATTACATGTTGAATTGCCTTAAAAATGTAATTTGTATAATTAGGATGTGAGAGAAATTAAAGAGTAATTTTGAAAATAAAATTATAAACATGCATAAAAAATCGTGAACGACATTTATTTTGAATAATTAAAATCTCTCTAAAATGACACTTATTTTGAATAGGAGAGAGTAATATCTAAAAAAATTGCAACCCAATCTGATGAGAATTCGTACGGGTTGTTGTCAAGGTATAGACTTGACTCTTCTGTTATCGTCTACCAGTTTATGGAGGTGATAGAAACTACTTTGTCCACTACCAAAGGGTTCTTAGGGCGAAATTAATATCGGTGCTCAAGAAATAATTGCTCATCAGTCGATTATTAATGCCTTATATAACAAATCATATGTATTTAAGTTTTTATAGCAATACTCATTTCACTATGAGTTATTTTGTACTAATTCACTATGTTTCTATTGCTTGTTTCGCTGTCAACTAAACTTTTACATGGTGTTCTCAAGGAAACGGAGTGTGAATAATCGTCGTAATATTAAAGAGCAACTTCTGTTTTATGGTTGGCCCTTAAAGTCTGTTTATGTGATTAGAAGGAATTCTTAAATAATTTTCAAGTGTTGAAAAGTTTATAAATGCTCTAAAATTTTTATTTTAAATTTTTAGTTTCTTTGAAATTAAGTGTCCAAACAGCCACTTAAATTCAATTCGTCATATGATTTTAAATTGTTTTTTTTTAAGTAAATGATTTTAAATTGTTAATTCTCAAAATGATTAATTAGAAATACGTAATTAATCAATCTAAATCTAAAAATTGCAACTACATGCACTTAAATACATGTTTATGATAGTGAAAATAAATAATCGTAATTAATGTTTATAAGTAGCAAATTTGTATAAGCAAATTTTTGCATTAAATAAGTTTTTGGAGACACACAATACATTACAAGAAAATAACATATTACCGACGGAAAATTACTTAAAGAAAAAATTTCGTAGTAAATTAGCTACATAAATTAATTTTTCGTTGGTAAATTTGTCGGAAAAAATGGTTTTTGCAATCACCAAAATTTTCGTCGGCAAACGTGGGGGGAAATTATTCCTAAGATTTTTCCAACAGAATATAACAACAGAATAGTAAATTCCATAGTAAAAATAGACAGTAATGAGTGACGGGAAAATTATATATCGAAACTACCAACGGAACCATATTTACGTCGATAAATATTAGTTTCTCCAAAAATTAAAACGATGTCATTTGGTTTAAAACCAAACAACATTATTTTGAATAGCTTCATAAACCACCTGAAACTCCTGTTCTTCCTCCCTTCTTTTATTTTCTCTCTTCCTCCCTACTTCATAGTCATCAATCCATCTTCCTCCCAAGCATTCAACATCGATTTTTGCTTGGTTCGCTCCATCATATGGCGTTTTTAAGTAAGTTTGCTTTTGGGTTTTCCAATGTCTCCAAAAAATTCCTTGTTAGTGTTGAACTTGGGTAGGTTTTCATAGATTGTGGGTTTATGAACGTGGGTGGGCAGGTTTTCGTAGATTGTGGGTATTATGCATTTTTGCCTAATATCATTGGTTTATTTGTTGCTTAAATGTGTTTTTGCTAGTAAATAATGAAAAAATGTAATAAATTTTGTTATTAGTTAGAAATGAATTCGGGTTGCCTATGAATTGTTCGATAAAATATTTCTTAGGGATATTGGTGAGACTTGGTTAATGTCTTGGAATCTAAAGAAATTGCCTAGAGTAGTTACATAGGAATTGAAATGGAAACTTAACAATTATATGGAAGGATTTCATATAATAGAATGAAATTGGATAATTATATGGAAGGTGATATTTACGAAACAATTAATAAGCATTTTTATGTGTTAATATGGTAAAAGTTGAATACACTTCAATATTCGATTATGTAGATAATTGCATGAGATTTCTTAGTTATCTCAATGCTTTCAATTGCTTCTAAGTTTACTTTTCGTACTACTTGTTGAATAATGAATTCTTATCACAATTGATTTCATCCAATAACTTAAGAAGTAATTTTTGTCGCTAAAAAATATTTTTCTTGTAGAGATTATTGATGAAGTATAGTATATAGTATCAATTTGGAATTTTATCAAATTGTTAGCTATGATATTACAACAATTATCGCATAATTCTTAAGAGAATTTATTGTAATAGTTTAAAGATCGTTTGGTTTCACTTTTGTTTTTAATTGTAATTTTTAATTTTTGTTTTCTTTTTGTTTTCTTTTTTATTAAAAAATAAAAACCTTGTTTGGCTGAGATTTATAACATAAAAACTAAAATAAAAAATATGTTTAGTTGAAATTTGTAATAAAAACTATAAATAAATACATGGTTATATTGCATGGTATTGATAAATTGTAAATAGGAAAACTAATAATGTAAAAATGCAGAAATAAAAAGATACTAGAAACGTGAGATGCAGAAACGTAAAAATTAAAATAAACCAAAAATGTAGAATAACAAACAATTGAAAATGCAAAAAGGCAGATAAATGATAAATAGGAAAACTAGTAATATAGAAATGCATGAATAAAAACTAGGAAATCCATAAACGCAAAACACAGACGTTGATGAAAAATAAGAAACTAAAAAAATTAGAAAAATAACACAATATAATTAAGAAAATATCAAATTAATATTATACAAATGAGTTTGGGACATAAAAGAGAGAGAAAAGATAGAGTTTCTATGATTTAAAAAAAAGTTTATAAGAAGAAGAAGTAGAAACGTAAACGTCTAAAAATTTATTGTAAAAAATTAAAAAAAATTATATTTTTGTAAAGTTGTTGTTTTTTATTTTTAAAAATAAGAAGTGATAATAATATCTAACCAAACTCGTTTTAAGGAATTGTTTCTTTTTTTTTCAACCTCATTGATTGAATGAATTTATATGTATTGCAAATTTCCTTGCTAGCAGTAACTCTCTTCTCAAAACTTTTAGATAGTCTGTTACGTTCTAAATTGAAACTTGAAAGTCAAATTCGATTAATAAATCGTTAGCAGGAGTTAATAGGGGTTACAGTGATGGAGCTAGAAATTTAATATAAGAGGGCCCGAATATTAATTTTTTAAAATTTTAAGGGGCAGTGCACCACTGACCCTTAAATAACTCTATATATATATATATATATATATATATATTAAAAATAATTTTTTTAAAAAACCTTAGGGGGCCAGT
>JAOSBK010000206.1:15371813-15391027 GCA_027568895.1 Erythroxylum shatona | reverse complement strand
ATGATGTTTGAAACTATTTTTAAAATGTTATTTTGTTTGAACATTCATCTACCCATTTAATATTAATTAAGAATAATAAAATATTTTCTTAATTATTTTTAGATGATAAGTTCTTTCTTTCTTAACCATTAACTATGTTCTTATGGTTCATGCCACTATTAATGAACACTAAATTATACACAGTTAGGACATGTTCTAAGTAATATTAAAATATAAAAATTCATACATGAAATATCTTAGAGATATTAATTTAATCACTTATTTAATTATTACAATCATAGTTATGAGTATCATTTTGATCGATATCGACCGAATAACGGTACCCATAACATGAGTACTATCTTAGTTACGAATACCAATAGGTACTGATTAATATCAGTTGGTACTTGAAATACGAAAATTTATCACGATTGAATTATATTTTTTTAAAAATTATGGACTAGGTAAAAAAAGAAAAATCTAAATCTAAAGACACTCCACCGGCACACATCTTCACTATGTTTTTCTTTTTTTTTTCCTTACACCCTTTATACTCTTTTAATTATTAATATCAATTTATCTTTAAAAATTTGTCAAAATACAATTTTTATAGCAATAAAGAAAAAGAAAAATATTGTTAGTTTGCTTATACTTACGCTTGGAACAATATGACTTTTATGAATTTCTCTTCAAATATCACATTTATATTTAAATTTTTTAAGAAAACTAAAAAAGAACAAAATTTAATGCTTTGCTCATACTCTCAATCATATTAATATAAAATTTCTTTGTACTTGAGATTTCTTGATAAAAATAATAAAATTTCATATTTAATAAAAGTCTAAAAACATAATTATAACTACATTTGTATATATTATATAAGGAAAAACATTTACTTTTTTAATTTTAAATATTAACAAATGAATATATATATTTTTTGAAATTTTATATTATATTGATTAAAAAAGATATATTTGTACGAGAATATTTTCTTTTAAATTTGTAAGTTGTCATAAAATTTAATTAAAATTTATAATAAAATTTAAATTATAAATAATGTATTTAGAGGATGAAATAGTGTATCTTTATTTTTGGAACAAAATACTTGCTCATTGCAAAAATAAAAATTTATTTTTTTAACTTATTATTATAATTTTTAGCGATAGAGTTGATGTAAAATTATAAATTATATAATACAATATATTGAGAGACAATTTTTTAATTTTAAAAAATATATTATTTTATAAATTTAAAAATTATCTAAAATGATACTTGACATTGACCGGTATCAGTGCACTACTGTAATAGAATCAAATCCAACACTAATATTGATATAGAATTCATAACATTGATTACAATGAAAATTTTTATAAATATATCAATGATTTAAAAATAAGGTATACAATTCAATAAAAATATTATAATTATTATTTTAGAATAACTTTATTTATAAAGTATAATTATTTTACGACTTCATCTTTATTTAATTAGATAAACATAGATAATATTAAAAAATGCCTCAATTAAATATGTGACAAACGTACAAGTAATCTTTTTTTTTTTTTTTTGAAGAAAGACAAACATACAAGCAATCAATTGAATGTAAAGCATAAATCGACAGTTTACAAGATATTGTTTTCCTCGAGGATTTGTTTCGAATAAGTTAATTGAAGGATGACAGCCGCGATTTCCCATAAAAAAAGAATATGATGCAGATAGCTTATTTTATGTGCAGTTTAAGAGTGTGACGTGGGGTTGTTGGAAAGCATCATTTGACCGGTGAAGTGAGGTGAAGTTTGTCTTGCGCTAAGCAAAGGCCAAAGAGAAGCTGGACATGAGGAAGTGCATGCTTAGGAAATATAGTTCTACGAGGATGCAGCATCTCGAGGATCTTGAACCAATTTTGACATTTAGAAATTTGTGGGTCCCATGCATGCCCTCAAATTCTCGGATCTCTTTTTCTATCCATACCTTGTGCTATTGGATGTAACTCATCTATAATTTTGACATTTAGAAATTTGTGGGTCCCATGCATGCCCTCAAATTCTCGGGTCTCTTTTTCTATCCATACCTTGCCGCAAAAGAGGTTGAATCCCCAACCCAAAGGGCCCCCCACACCCCGGCCCAACGAAGCAACTGGGAGGATGTAAATCAGGTACTCAGCAACCCGCTAAGGGGAGGTAAGCAACCTACAGGTTTACAAGGAGCCCACCCTCAAAGCCCACAAGGGACTCAAGATTGTTGCTCCCACACTGCAGTCTGTGGGATTCGAACCTTGCTCCTTGCCGCAAATCTACCCCTCCGGAACCAACTGAGCTACATTGCAGTCTCTGTTGCTATGGCGAATTGTCCATAAAAGTATAACATACAAAACTGAATTTGGGGCAGTTTGCTGAAATCGTAAGCAATTGATTGACTTTGTCCTAACAATAATCCCATGTCTCATATGCATCAAAAGCGGGGGATCCTCTGTCCCCCTTTCCCTGGTCCTATTCTGGCCCCCTTTCATCAGAGCCATTCATCCATGTGGGTCCCACGTGGATGGATGACTCAGATGGGAGGGGGCCAAAATAGGGTCAGGGGAAGGGGACAGAGGATCTGGGGTCATCAAAAGCATCCTCGGCATGAAATGATGGTGGGTTTGGAAAAGTCAAAATTCTTTTTCTTTTTTTCTTTTAGACTTGAATCTGAAAATATTTTTGATACGACAGACAACTACGGTTAAACAAATTAGTCCATTTTAAAGGCACCGGGAAGATAAATTGTGATTAATTTTAGTTTGTGAAATATGGAACACTAACACTAAGGGGGCGTTTGGTTTGAGTACGAGGTTGGTTATAGATATGGGTATAATAGTAGAAGGAGATAGAAATGGGTATGAAAAATAAAAAAAGTAATGTTTGGTTTGTAACTTGGGTTTCTATATTAATTCCAGTAATGTTGTTTGGTTTGTTACATTAATGAAAATGAACGATAATATAATATCATTTTTACCCTTAATAAAAATGAAAATAATTTGTCCCTCATATGTTTATTCAGGCTATCTCTATATGTTTGTAAAAAAACCAAACAATTTTCATTAATAGGAATGAAAATTGCGATCAAGGAATTTTATCGCAATTTTCGAGCATTAGATGAGGATAAGGAAGTAAGGAGATCGTAAGGAATTGAGAGGTGATAAGGAAGTAAAGAGGATGGTAAGGCAAAGGTTGAGAATAAAAGAATAAAAAATAAACGTGATAAAAACTTATATTGGAATGAAAACTCGATACCCACCCCCTTAGGTGGGTTGAGTAGATTCTCAAATTTAATGGAATAAATCCATTCATTTGAAATTGAAAACTTCAAAACAAACAGTATTTTTTACAATTATTTCATTCCTTTATTCCCAAACCCCTCGAACCAAACGAACCCTTAGTTTAACTCTAACATAAAGGATTCGGAATTAAAATAACAGCACGTTTTAAGAGATTGCTTGATTAACTTTGCGCGTTCTTCACGTTACAGTAGTGTCAATGCGTAGTGTAAAAGGGCAGGCCACTGGGTTTGTCGTCTTATAGTAAGTGAGAACAATCCACTTTTAGTCAAAAAAAAAAAAAAAAAAAGTCGTCGTCGTCGTTATTATTATTATTATTATTATTATTATTATAACAATTATTATTAATAGTCAAAAAATTTGAATACGGATTTTTTAAAATTTCAAGATTTGCTGGTACAAATTGACAAGTTCATGTCTGTGGTGACAGAATTACATAATGTTATATAATTTTATGTACAATATATAATTGCTATTAATAAAAAAGTTAATCACTTATTGATGTGTTGTTAATATTTTTTACTACTATATATGTTCACGAAAAGTGTATAAAATATTTTTATTGCAGAATTGATTATTTTCTCTTTATTACTTTAACTTGGGTTTTAAGTAATAAATTACCTCATTGCACTCAACCTATTATTTCAAACCTTTCGTTCGACAACCACAAAGTGAAAGCTTTGCATACCCCACGATATTCACTAACTTTGTGCATTGAAAGTGTTTCCAAACGTAACAATAAAGAAACTAAAACAACACTGCTTCAACAGTAAAGTGGTTGTTTAATTAGTCTTCGTATATGTTAGTAGTAGGATGAGGTATGGTTGGTAGCATGAACCTAATCAGAAGAGAAAATTCGTGGCGGACCATCCATATATGTAGAGCCAATTCAAAGAACGCTAATGCGAATCCGTAGAATGTTCAAATTAAGGTACATGAACAAAAAGGCGCCTATCACAAACTCGGTACTTAATCGATGTCCAACCTTTGACTTGACGACTTAACCCATTATATAAAGTTAAAACTTCTAAACGACACATATGAAGTAGGTACCATGAATGTGCCAATATGTTTTTTTCTTTAGAAGTTCCTTGTTACATAATTATTATGCAAGCACCAAATTCTATTGCCCTAGTTCTCGTTTGCTATGGTTGTGACGTTTATATATTTTTATTGAGGTACGTAACAACCATTCGTCTAATTGGTATCCCTATAAATGCTTTAACGAATCAGAAAGAAGACCTTAGGATCAGAAGACGATCACATTACAATCAAACGTCAATTAATATTCTATACACATGGGCAGATCAAAACACAAGAAGTGGTGTTAGTGGACTTATCCAGGGTATCTTATTTATGTTCATTTACAATTATCGTGCAATAATTTAGATTTTATTTATAAAATTTCAATTTGACCTCTTCTCATTTTTTGAGCCGAATATAGGCTTTAAAAGACTAAGTAGAACATACTACATTATCATTCCAGGAAATGAGAACTTTGGGAGATTACATGTATTTTGAAGCGTTACTTTGAATGCGTCGTTGTTCTTGAAACTGTTTCAAGGTTCCCTGCGACGTTATTATTTACTTACCGCACGAACCATTTGGGTCCTAGAACTTGAACGCCGTGTCCTAGCCAGATTAATTACTATGTTTTAAGGCTTCAGAATGAATAAAAATGTTAACCATGTCGTTGTTCTTGAACTGGACAACACGTCACAGATGCTTAGACACTATGTAATGTACACTTCTTTATCACCTAGTTTAGACACTATGAGGCCTCATGATGTAACTGGTGGTTGGAGAGCTCCAAGTGCCTAAGAATGCGAGTTTCCAATCTCTGAAGATCGCGAGTTAGAGTCGCCTAATTCATCTAAGAGATTTTGTACCGTGCAATTGGTTAGGAGTTGAAGTCCACTTAACCTAATAATCCTAGTTAAATTAAATTTATAACTTGATTTTAAATTACTTGATTCTCCAAATAATTTTAAAGTATGTGATTTTTGTATGGTGGTTCAGTATAATTGTAGAATAATACTTCTTTACACGATAATTATTTTAGTGATACCTAATCGAAAACCTTAGTCTAAAATTTTAAATAGACAAATATAATAAAATAGTTGATTAAGTTAAAAGTCATAACATACAGATATTTAAAGCCTCTGTGTTATTAATTATACAAACCCCATTAATAGAAAATATCTTTATTCCATCAAATAATAAGCATAATTGAAGTTGTTTCAGTTCATTGATTTAATCGAAAACCCTCTTAAGGTCAAAAGTCCCATGTTTAAGTCAAAATATTTCAGCTCTTTAATTTAATAGTCTTCTAGGCAAAAAGAATTTAGGGCTATGTAAAATCATTTTAGTTCACTCAACAAATGAAAAACTTTTGAAGGTACGCATGCCTCAAGTCCAACGAAGTTACTTTTCTCTTTACTTCACAAGTTTTAGGTTCTAAAGAGTCCTTTAGCTCTTTAGGTATCAATTAAAATAATCAAATCTCATATTCAAAGTCACTTCTTCAACTCTTGCAAATTTTTAAGGTTGGGAAGCATCGATCAAGTAAATCAATACCTATAATACTTTTGAAATTTTCTTTGCAATAATGAAAAAAATCAACCATAAACATAATTTATAATTAAGAATGGGAGCTAATGATATAAACTAAATAAATATATATAATATTTTAGAGTCTTATTATGATTATAATATTTGTAGATATAAAATCGTTATCTTATTTAAATTATATGTAATATGTAGTAAATCAATATTAAAAGACATCAAACAAAAAGATTTTGAGTAGGAAAAGAAGGGAAAAACACTCCAACAACTTCTACACATCATTTCCTTTTCATTTCTTAATATTTTTCTCCCAAGCTTTCATCTTTTCTTCTTTTTTCATGTTGGAACTAAAGTAATAAGTGGCTAAATCCAAATATACTAATTCGAGACGATTCAAATCTCTAGTTGTAACCTTATAAGGTTTTGTTATAAACTTATATTCATGTTTTAATTCAAGTATTTATGGTTTTGTGTTCTTATATTTCATGAATAATTAATATTAATTAATTTAACAAATTAATTTGTTGTTGATTATTCTATAGCTATCCATGAATTTAGTAATCCATAATTATCATGAAGGATTGATACAAGTAGCAAATAAATTATTTATGAAGTTGCATATTTAACTTGTGATAAATAAAAAAACTATATTGAATAGTTGTAGCTATCTTAATTGTTTAATTTAGGTTCTATTCTTTTTCACTAAGCTTATTGCTATCATTTACTTGATATAGAATGTAAACACATCTAATCATTTAATGGTAAGTTTTGTTTTAATAATGGGTTTGAACCAACTAAGTTAAAAATTTTGAGACTTATTATAGTTATCCTAATATGTATTGGACTAATTATTTGAAGTGTAAAAATTATTCTTTTTAGACCAATGATCAATATTATAATTGGATGAGATATTTCCCTTGAATCAGAGTTAAGTGTCATTGAATTTCTTACTTTCATACTTTTATTATGATTCCATGTTAAATTTAGTTTACTGATTAATTAATCTTAAACCCCCACCTTGTTTTTCCAATTTAAATTAAGAAATTATCTTTAATTCTCTTGATATTCTACCTAATTCCATAACTTCTATAAGAGTTTAAAGAATCAGAATTAATTTTGAGAGCTTCGACAATCTAATCAAAGTTTTGACATCATTGTTAGAGAACTATTTCAGTTTCTTTGTGTTATTTTATAGTTTATTACTAATTTCTTGTCTTGTATGACTTGTTCTTCTCAGATAGGTGAATTGCAGTATAATCTAAAAATTGAGAAGGCAGGGTGTCCTTAATAGAAAGATCTAAGCAAGGAAGCGGTCATTCACCTCTTGATGTGAAAGTTGAGATAGATCTAACAATTAGTGAAGATTCTAATTTCCAAGAAGTTGAAGAAAAGATGCTGAATCCTAACACTAGAACATTGAGGGAGTTAGTGTCACTAAATTTGCATCAACAACCCTTATGCAAATGATTTCCAAATGTTGAGGTAGATTTCAAATTAAAATTTGGTTTGATTCACTTGCTCCCTTTTTTTTTTTACCTTACAGGCGAAGATTCTAAAAAATACTTGAAAGAATTTCATATTTTTTACTTTGAAATTAAGGAGTGACTGAGGAACAAATTAATCTTAGAGTCTTTTAATTCTCATTGAAAGATAAGGCAAATAATTGGCTATATTATTTCCATCTGGCTTAGTGACAATATAGGCTGAGATGAAAAGATTGTTTCTGGAGAAGTTCTTTTGTTCATCACGAGTAGTCAATATTATAAATGAGATATGTTGTATAAGACAATTCATTGGAGAAATATTGTATGAATATTGTGAGAGGTTTAAGGAGTTATATACTAGCTGCCCATACCATCAAATTCTTGACCAACTTTTGATTTAGTACTTTTATGAAGGGCTATTGCCCATGGACAGGAGTATGGCAAATGTAACTAGTAGAGGAAGGTTGGCATGACTGACACTGATTTGCATGTTGTCTATGAGACAGAATCATTCGACAGGGCTTGTTTAAGCAGGATAAGGTTACTTGATCAACAAACAATAACATTTTGTTTCATACCATGTGATCCTCCTAGATAGGTTCATCATCAACATAACATGAGGACTTCAAGTTCCACCACTTATGTATCTTTCAACTCTACGTACACTACAAGAAAAGGTAGAATTAGCGACGAAAAATTACCGACGAAAAATATACCATTGTAAATTACCGACAGAAACTATATTTTTGTTGGTAAAATTGACGAAAATTTTTCGTTTAGCAACAGTACTAATATCCAATACTAAATATGGAGGGAAGCAACAATTAGCGACGAAACGTATACCGTTGCAAATTACTAACGAAAAATTCATTTCTGTTGGTAAAATTGACGGGAGAATTTATTAATTAGCGATGGTACTGATATCCGTCACTAAATATGGAGGGAAGCAAGAATTAGCAACGGAAAATTAGCGACGGAAAATATATTGTTGCAAATTACCAATGAAAAATCCATTTTCTTTGATAAAATTGACTGAAGAATTTATTAATTAGCGATGGTACTTATATCCGTCGCTAAATATGGAGGGAAGCAAGAATTAGCAACGGCAAATTAGCGGCAGAAAATATATCGTTGCAAATTACCAACGAAAAATTCATTTCCGTTGGTAAAATTGACCAAAGAATTTATTAATTAGCGACGGTACTGATATCTGTCGCTAAATATGGAGGGAAATCATCCCATCAAATTTTGCGATGGACTTTAGTGACGGAATAAGATTATCATCGGGAAAAAGGCGAGAATTATTGGCGAAATAAAATTTGTTGAGTTTAACTACGGAAATTTTCGTCGGTAAATTCTTTTTAACTATAACTCACCCGACATCTCCCTCCCACCTACGTCTTCTTCTTCCTTCTTTTTGCATCTCTTCTTCAATTTTCTTGAAGCTCATTTCTCTGTTGTGAACTACTTTTTTGCTCGTCAGCGTTATCTTCTCCGATCATTGTCATCGTGTCCTTCGATGGAGGTATTTTTGTAACTACTGTCATGTGTTTTTCGCATATTGGATGAAAGTTAATTTAGATATTTATTACTTTCTTTTATTTGTGTTTTTTTGTGATTGAAAAATAACTTTAAGGTACAAATGTTAGTGATAAAAGAGACAAGACGTGATTTTAGTTATGATGTTGGGATAAATTTATGATGCATATAACGTGTTTGATGAAATGTCTGTTCTTTGAAAAAATAATTTCAGTTCTTTTTTAGTATGAATTTCATTATTTCAATTCTTTTACTTGAAATAATGAAGTTCTCTCCATGGTGGCTTCTAAAAAAACTAAACACATTGCAGGTAAATTTTAAAAAATAGTTTTCAACAAATTTACCGACGGAAAAAAATTTCATAGGTAAGTACCGACGGAAAAAAAATTCCGTTGGTAATTTTCTTACAAAAAAATCTTTTCTTTTAGTAAATTTATCGATCAAATAAAATAACTATCAGTAAATTTACTGACGGTTATTTTATACCGTCGGTAAATTTACTGACAGCTGTATCTTCGATGACTTTTTTCGTTAGTAAATTCCGTCGCTAAATAAGCTTACCGACAGAATGTGTACAAATTCTGTCGATAATTTTCGTCGCTAAACTTCATTTTTTTGTAGTGTACTAATTCGATATGAGCATCATTTCCAGTTGGAGAGGTTGGAATTTAAAATTTATAAACTGGAGAAGAATTTAGATGCTCCACTCCAATTTATAGGGGTGATAACTCTATATCTACTAACACCATGGTACATCTCATTTTAAATGGTCATAACTCAGAGGAGTCTTCTATTATGTGCTTTATGTTTGTTGATATTATGTGAGCCTTTTACGCATATAGTGGGGACAGTGCAAGATTTAGGTGTGGGGGAGCAAGAGTATATATATTATGATGAATTTTGTTACTTTTTCTTGAATTCATAAACACTATGATTCATATATTAATTATTCTTCAAGATAGCCTCATAATTTTCTAATTATTTTTTAGAAATAATGCCTAAGTTAGGATACATTTTTTAAAAAGTTTTAATACAATAGAGAGACAAACTTGATTAGTATTTTCAATTAAATTACTTTAAGTATCTCATTGGTTTTATTGAATAAAAGTGTGCAAGACTTAATGCGTTTTGACACTTATGTGAGCTTTAACCCTAAGAACTTTCATCACTTTTGTGCTTATATATATTTTTGCTTGTTGTGTATTACTAAACATAGCTTATTTATGCTAGAGCTTACGTTTGAATACAAGTTGAGACTATATTTTTGTATAAATTTGTGCATAATGATGATAATGCACTTAGGATAATCCTAGTTAACCTAAACAAGCCTACCTTACTTTTTATCCCTAGAAAACCAATTTGAGCCTTAACCTTTCTTTTCTTGCATATTAACCTTGTTACAAACCTTTTTTTTATTTCCTTAATAATTTTGAGCCCTTATATTGAAGAGATTATATCAAGCTTATTTGTATATGGTATTGACTATTTATATGAAAATTAAATTAGTTGATTCAAGTTGCATTATTTTAAACTTTCATTATATATATATACACGTATGTATGTATATAATGGGGGAGAAGTATAAAAAAATAAAAAAGAAATTTCCTCTTTGATGTTCTTGTTAGAAAAATAAAAAAATAAAAAAGGTAAATAAAAAGGATGTTATTTAAATCCAGTGAGATTTTGACTAATTTAAGTTGAAACTTGCGTGGATAAGTTTGTACGATTTTCTTCAATTTACTTAACCTAAAAACTTCTTGTCATACCTTAACTAAGTCACATTACAACCCTTATTAAGTCCCTTTGATTTATGTATTAGGTTCATTTTTGTTAAGTGGTAAAGATATGATTCATGAACAAACTTACGGAAATAACTCACAATACTTTGATTTGAGAGCTTAATAAGCCCTAAACATTGTAAGTGTATCGAGTGAAATTCATGAGAGGGTGTCAAGTCTTGTTTCATTTGGAATTGATGGAAGTTATGTTTTACTTCTAAAAATATGTATTATAAGTGTTTGTTCTCTCAATTGTAATCTTAGTATAAAACTTTACCGTGTATTAGCTTCGAGATTTTTGTAGATAATAAGAAAGAAGATGAGAGACTTTTATGAGGATGATTGATGTATACTTGAGGATAAGCATAAGTATGGAGTGAAGGAATTTGATAAGACGTTATTTGGTTATGTTAATTGGAATTATCTCTTTTTTTACTATATTTTGGTATTTAAATAGGAAAATGTTTTGTTTTAGGAGATAACAAATGAAGATTGTATCAATTTGAAGCATTATTGGTCAAAATTAAGAATTTTGAAAAAAGTGAACAAATTATTACAGTGGATAATAAGAAATTATGCCTAATCTCATATTCACTCTAAGACTTGAAAGTTAATCAGGAATTTCGATTTGTTTTAGATAACAATCTTTACAAGATAAAAGTAGGCTAGGTTTTAAGTAGGAAAAGAATGGAAAAAAAACACGTCCAACAATTCCTACACATTATTCTCTTTTGTTTCTTAGTAGTTTTCTTTCATGGTTTTGTTCTCAACTTAGATTTATGTTTTATTCAAGCATTTCTTATTTTGTATTCTTATATTTTATGACTACTTCATATTAATTTATCTGACAATTTAATTTGATATTTATTATTCTATAGCTATATATCTATGAATTCGATGATATATAATTATCATGAAGAATTGGTAAGTAGCAAATAGGTTATTTATGAAATTGCATATTTAACTTGTAAGAAAAAAATAAAATAAAATAGTTATTGGTATAGCTATTACTACTCTTCAATCTACATTCATGTTGAGGTTTGATGTTCAGAATATCTTCTAATATGATCACAATCACATTTATTTTGATCAAGTCATTTAGCTAATGTGAATTATCTAAATCTTTGATATTTGTAAATTAGTTTGATTTGATTTATGTACATCTAATCCTTAATTTAGTGTAAGATTTTGTCTGTAAATAGTATTTCTCATTTTCTAGTATAAAGAAATTACGCAAATTTAACAAGAAAGATGAAAGTTTTATATTGTGTTTTTGGAGTATACCTTCAAAATCTAAATTTCTTCTTCTCCATTCTCTTTCTTATTATTTTTATTTTAACTTTATAAATGGCATGAGGGACGAATTAATTATAATTTTTTTCAAATAAATCATTATCATTTTGATTAATATAATATTCATTCATAAAATAATTCTTATTTAAATAAAAATTAAATTATATAACATTGGAAATAATGACTTTTTACAATGAATTTATTTGTACTTAAAATCCCTCAAAAATGTGTTACTAAATTTTAATATGCTTAAGGAATATGTTGTTATATTTTAATATTCTAATTTTTGAGTATTTGATAATGAAAAGATTCTTAATGTTAGAATGTTCAACATTTATCCATTAAAATTTCATATGTTAAGGACTTATCCATAACTTATCTCAACTATTCATATAAAAGCCGCCGTAGTTGCAATTTGTTTCTTTAGATAATTGAGAAATTGAATGGAATTGGTCCACCGTGCTTAGTTCTGACCAGTTGATTGAATTTGAAGTAAAAAAGTTATAAATTAAAAATTAATTTGAAGGATAGGACTAATCAGTAGCCGATCACAGGCAAATTCTATAGTAAACAAATATAGAATAATCCTTTCCTTATCTTCTAACTTCCGCACATCTATCCTCCATCAGAGCTCCAAGGGTGTTGACTGTTGATCGCTGATACATGGGACAGTTGCTACTGTAGCGACCCTTGCAGGCATGACAAGTTGGAGACACTTCCCCTCTATTTTCCTTGTCTTTCTCTGCTAATTTGTTTTGTTTATCTTGTATATGTGACATAAGCATTTAAACGTTCTTATATATGAATGTATATACTTTCACATGAAGAGAGAAATACAGAGACCTACGTGTACTTAGGTAGCGAACCTCAAATTTGATTGACTTGGACTCGATTGAATTTTAGTAGCTCAAAATTCGGTTGAATTTGACTAATTTTGATTAATTTTTCATTCATTTAAAATTAAAAAATAATAATATACTTAAAATAACTTAATTTAAGACACGCTGAAAAAATTCCATATTTAAAAAATTCAACATATTCGATACATATTGCTTTGATAGTTTAGAAAAGAAAAAAAACTAGTTTGTTATTTGAATATGCTTCTAGGCATAGAAGATAAACTTTTACGTCCCTATTTAAAGCGCACACATAATTAAGAGACGCCAAATCTGTAAGATATTGATCTGAGAAGAATTAGGGGACTGTATGTAACACATGCAAATCTCATACATGCGGGAGTTGTGAAATTCTAGGTAGGCGATACTTGATACTCCTGAGATTTGAAGGCAAATCTCTCTCGGATTTTTCCTTCCTTAATATATACTTCATCTTATCTTACGTAAATTTAACTAAAATCCCATATGCATAAGCAATATTTTAAAAATTAAATCATTAAAAAAGAGGTTTAACAATTTAACTGATATTAAAACTTAAAATATGATTAAAAAGAATATATTATTATTTATTGAAGAGATTAAAGTTTAATTTAAAAAGGTAACTATTAAACGAAAATAAATTAATTTATTAATATTTATAAAAATTAATTTAAAAGTGACTAATTAATACAAGAATTATTAAAATAAATTAAAGAGTATATTTAACGATTTAACAAATTTAAAATTTTATTTGTAAAAAGTGTGAAGTATAAGCTAGAGTCCAATTTGGACATATTTTATTGGTCAAAGAAGTAAAAATATTTATTCATTTGGGTTCAACATCCAATAAGGATTATGGTTCATGAAATGCAATGCCGATGCCTCTATCTTTAAGGAACAGAATGCTAGGGAGTTTGTTGTTGTACTTAAGGATGCAAGGGGTAGATTTATAGCTGCTTTCTCTGGGTATTATTCAGTCTCTATTTGATCTAGTTATAGCCGAGCTAATGTCAATACGAGAAGTACTTTCGTAGTTGAAGGATAAGCAAATCGACCATGTTATTGTAGAATCGGATTGCTTGCAGGCGATCCAAGCCATCACAACGTCTTCTTTAAATTATTTAGAGATTGGGATGCTGGCGTTTGATTGTCACATGCTTACACGACAATTCTTTCTTTTGTCCTTCCAATGGACGCATAAGAGTGTCAATAAGACAACTCATACTTTAGTGAGAGTAGCCTTATTACATGCAAACTATTAATATTGGAATACTAGTCCTGATTGTTTACGTTCTATTTTATTATTAGAGCAATCTGTTTGTACTGTCGATAATAGGGAAAGGCTTATAAGAACTAGGTGTATAGAGTAAACCTGTCGGCTTGAGTTAATTTTTTTAGCCTTTCTTTGTTTTCGACAAGTTGTCTTTCGTAAAAAAAAAATAAAGATTATGGTACTTGTAAAAAATATTTATTCATTTGGGTTCAACGTCCAATAAGGATTAAGGTACTTGTTTTTATGATTTTGTTTCTCACGTTATTCACAGCCCAATTGCTTTATTCTATTTAGGTGTCGCCTACAGTGTGAAAACTTTCTCCCTTGAGTACTGATGCAGATATAATCACTGCTCCATTTTGCTGGACCGTCAAAGATATCATCACATCATTATCCGAAAAAGAAACAAGTAAAACAAATAGTAATAGCAAATGACCATGAGTAGCATCCCAGAAGATGCAGCCTCCTGCCCTATAAGTATCCCATCCTCTTCGCTATTCAAAACTCATTCCTTTCATTCGCATATTCGAAGTAGCCAAACTTTGCCAAAGATTGTTCGTTTTGACGCGAAACCAACAAAGCACCCAGAATGCTTCCTGTTCATTCTCTAACTTTGGTCTCCAGATGCACTGTCTTTCCCCATCAGAAATCAACCATGGGAGACCTCAAGCTCTCGGTCTCCGACCTTCCTATGCTCTCTTGCCACTACATCCAGAAGGGTGCTCTGTTCAGTCGCCCACCTATCTCCATCAAATCTTTCATTTCCCTCCTCAAACATTCCCTCTCCCAAACACTTACTCACTTCCCTCCTCTAGCTGGTCGTTTGACGACTGACTCTGATGGCTACGTTTACATAAACTGCAACGACAAAGGGGTCGATTTCATTCACGCCAGTGCCACCCATCTTCATGTTTACGACATTCTCTCGCCAACTCACGTCCCAGACTGTGTTAAGAGCTTCTTCGCTCTTGACCGTACTGTTAGTTATAGTGGCCATTATACACCGGTTATGGCTGTTCAGGTGACGGAGATAGCTGACGGTTTGTTTATCGGCTGTGCAGTGAATCACGCCGTTATAGATGGGACTTCTTTCTGGAACTTCTTTAACACTTTCGCTGAATTCTCTAGAGGAATCAACAAAATATCTCGTCAACCAAGTTTTTCCCGACACTCGGTCCTCATATCCCAAGCAGTCCTTAAAGTCCCCAAGGGTGGTCCAAAGGTGACTTTCAACGAAAACGAGCCACTTAGTGAGAGAATCTTTAGTTTTAGTAGAGAATCGATATTGAAGCTAAAATCCAGAGTTAATAGCAGAAAAGTGACAGATAACACCATCAGTGACGCCGTCGAATTGTTGGGTAAACAAAGCAACGATACCGATCACTTTACTAATGGAAAGGCAGCTACAATTCTAGAAAAATTGTTCAAGACCGCAGTTTCTAAACCGCAAGAGGGCGAAACGGTGCCGGAGATTTCGTCGTTTCAGTCTCTCTGCGCACTCCTATGGCAGGTCGTGACACGTGCCCGAAAATTAAACCCTTCTACAACGACCACGTTTAGGATGGCCGTAAATTGTCGTAACCGTTTAAACCCAAAGCTCGATCCTTTGTATTTCGGGAACGCGATTCAGAGCATATCAACCTACGCGTCGGTTACTGACGTATTATGTCGGGATCTGAAATGGTGTGCTGAGCAATTAAATAAGAATGTGGTGGCCCACGAGGACGCTGCGGTGCGCCGTGTTGTAGAAGATTGGGAGGAAAGTCCAAGGTGTTTCCCACTAGGGAACTCCGACGGCGCATCAATCACCATGGGCAGCTCTCCGAGATTCCCAATGTATGATACTGATTTCGGGTGGGGCCGACCCTTGGCAGTTAGGAGTGGTGCGGCCAATAAGTTCGACGGTAAAATCTCTGCTTTTCCTGGGCAGGAAGGTGGTGGAAGTGTGGATCTGGAGGTGGTTTTGTCGCCTGAAACCATGGTTATGATTGAGTGTGATTATGAGTTCATGCAATATGTATTGACTTAGTTCGAACGTGATGATTGATTATGTAGTTCGTTCTCTGATCGGTAGGGTTCGGGTTGTGTCGTATTAGCTCTCAGCTTCTGCTAATGCTTATTCTTTTGCCCTTATACGTCCTATCTTCGACGGAGAGGCTTGATCTGGTGTGGTGTATTGAAATGTCAGGGCATGTACTATGGGCGTTCTATAATGGAGACCAGATCATCGGTTAATTGTTTCGTGCCTGCTCTGTTTTATAAAAATTCAACCATTTAATAAATAGGATGCGTAAAAATTAGATGAATAGGATAATTTGACAGCAGGAAGGCGTTGAGGGTTTCCTCCTTAGTGGCAATAAATATAGCAAGGAGCCGTTAGCATTTAAACTACGGAAAATTTTCTCTGATGATGTGTCCTTACCTTTATATGAAAGTAGCAGCCCACTTTTAATGTACTAAAAGAGTTCCTTTTAAGATGAAGCTTAATGTTACAAAGTTCATCTTCTGACTTTAACTTTACAAAGATCATCTTCTTATTCAAACTTTTATCGAAGTTCAAGTTGATTGCCAACACTCTCTGCATGGGAGTCTCATTTAGATTTGTTTAAATAAGACTTCGGCCTTCAACAACCTTCGATAAGAAAATAAAGACAACCATAAAATAAGAGAGATACGGTAAAACTAACCTCTATATTAATTTTCCTCAAAAGAATACACTGAATGTTTTCTCCGACTGAATGAAGAGAACAAAGCTTGAATGAACAATATATAGGCACTCTGACTTAAAAGCCAAGTTACATTCAAAATCTTACTCAAATTGAACTGCTTAAGATCGTGTTAAGATCACGTCTATCTCTATCAGATTATATCATGGACTACTTGGATGACACCTCAATCCAAGTAAAACTCTAACTGATAAGATAGAATCTATAAGATAACAAAAAGATAGAGTTTACATTCAAATAGGAAACTAACATCTTTATCCTCGAAAGTATTTGCTATCTTCAGATGTTGAGTCTTACTATAACTCTAACTCCTAGTTATCGCCACATCAGCTAAGATCTCTCAACGATCTTTATTTGTTGAACATGCAGTATGATCTTGCCACAGCCTACATAGTACATAGTACACTAATCTGATTCAATGCTTCCTACAACAAATCTGCTAGTCGTGGTCCATTCATCCGAGCATGGGCTAAGTCTTTAGCCTGGGTCAAAGTCAATCTCTATAAGTTCTGAAATTCTACCAAAATTTGCACTAATTCTGATCTCACTCACATATATTTGCCTCAGTATTTTCGCATGCTCCCTTATGCGTGTAAACCAACTAACTTTCGTAAAGGTCGCTGACAAATGCTTCAAAGTTTTAAGGATCTAACAATTAAAACTCGTGAGTATTGAGGAGCCTATAATTATACATAATTATAATTATAGGCATCTATAACTAAATCTTTAAATATTTAACTAAAAATTTAATTTTAAAATTAAAATTTTAATTTCTTATTTAATTCCACTCATAAAATAGGATTAATTTAATATTTAAATCTAATTTATTATAAAAAATTAAATTTGAACCCAATATATAAATTCATATATTTCAAAAATTATATTATCTCATTTTTTTAAGATTTCAGTAAAATAAAAATGTATTAAAATCAAATTTTATTTAACTTTTAAAACTTCAAAGAACTCTTAGGAAGAAAAACTATAATTTTATGTGTATTGAGATGAATATGAATTATAATTTACAAACAAAATATTGATATAAAAATAAAAAGAGTATATCTAAATTTTTTATTTAAAATTTATATCTTTTACTCAATAATTATCCAAATTATAAATTATTAATTGTCAAATCCATTTCTCAATGTTCTGAGAATGAGTGGACTAGTAGTAAGAATGTTTATAAGGAGCTTAAAACATCTTTTGGTAATTAGTGATCCATTATGTGGATCTCAACTTTTCATGCGCCATTGAAGCCAATTGTTTCAGGATCTAGATGATAGTGATCTGGTTGTGGGCTCAATATATTACCATATACAAAGCATCGATGTCAATGGGCCTCGGGCTGCTCCTGGCCCTACTCGGCCCAACCTCGGGCTATAGTTGCTCGTGGCTTGATAGGCAGAGATAGACCAACCTGACCATGTTAGAGTTATATAAATATAGTGCCCTGAAAAGACAATGTATTTACATGTAACTTAATTTTCTTCCAATTACAGTTTTGTAATAAAAATATTTATTATTAATGAAACAAAAGAGTTTAGTTTTATATGTATGAGCATTATACATCTAATCAAAAGGTATCCAGATTCTTTTGTAAGTAATAGACATATACATAGAGATGTATAGGAAACATGTATATTATTAGAGTCTAAATTAATTGATTCACAATTGAATAATCAAGTTAGGCGCTTGATTATAGTTTAGACTATAATGTTATGATTTATCTCCATGGAAGTAAAGGAGTTTATTTCAAGGGAATGATGAGTTTCATACCATGATAGTAGTTGATTATCGATAATAACACTATTAAATAAATCTTGAATCAAGTATGTTTTAAAGAATAAAGTGGTCGTTACTTTAATCTTAAAACATACAACTTAAGTATTCACTTATTATGGACCAAAATCTTGATGAGTGGTGAACTCATATATGTTTCATTATAATTTTGATACAATCAGAATGAATTTTTATAGAGTATTAATCTAGTGTCTGTATGTTGGAATTATTAATTGAAACATGTATTAGGAAACATTCACTCAACTAAAAAGTTTATAGTGATATCATCACTTCTAAATGTTTTAAGGAGATTTGGTGATTAAACTGGCGCTAGTAATTTGATAGACTAGCTACCTGTCAAATCTTAAGACCAAGATGAGATCTTGTCTATTAATCATCATATAAAGTAAAACTGAAGATCTAGAAGGAAAAATCAACATAAGGGCAAAACGATAATTTTACCCTTTGTTATGCGGATGACTATAATAAGGTTTATGATAGGGTTTGCAATTGGACATATTATTTAACATATGTGTTCTCATAATATTTAGTAATTCAAGAGTTCAACTAATTGTCTTTAGTAGAATGACATTTAGTTAATAAGCTAGAA
>JAOSBK010000206.1:15354859-15365613 GCA_027568895.1 Erythroxylum shatona | reverse complement strand
GTGTTTGAATGATTTGATAATTGCTATAATTGTTGCATTCTTTGAATGATTGAGAATATGTTATGTGAATTGGATTGGCATTGTAAAATTTTGAATGCCAATGCGTCTGATATGACATGATTATGAAATATTAAGTTTTTGAAATGTGCCTTTGGGCAATCTGATTTCAAGTGTGAGGTTGTGTTACGTGGGTTGGATTAGGTTAGGTCCCATAAGATGTCAAATGCACTTGTCACAAAGACTTCTCCCGCCTGCCCGTTAGTGGCATTGGAGCTCCTTCGAGGACTCCCATAAGTTCACGGCTACTCGAGGACTCCCGTAAGTTCACGGCTACACAGGACCGCTATGCGGGAATGTGTAGTACGTTCTGTTTCTGGACCGACCCAATCCATTTTGTTGTGTTTATGTGCCGTTGTTTTGTTTCTAAGTGTGATGCATCCATGTTTTAAAAATTGTTCATGAATTCTTTGATAAATTAAGAAATTTTGAAAAATAAGCATTTGATGATTTTCTTCTGTGAAATTTCTATAAACTGGCAATAAGTTTTAGAAAATGATTTTTGCTTATTTTTCGGTTATAAACATGTTATCCACGGGATGTAAAGCTCACCCCCTTTCATCCCCATCTCCAAGTAACGAGCAGGAGATCGGATGAAAAAAAGTTAAGACATCCGTCTGTTTGTGCATATGATGTGTTTTAAGTTAGATTGTTGTAACATAAGTCCTTAGACTTTTGTTGAGAATTTGGAGTTGTATTATCTCGTGTATTTTGGATTTTAGTATTGATGTTGTATTATGGCTTAAAATACATAATGTTTTGTAAGCATATTAATTCATGATGGTAATGAGCATGAAATTGTGTATGGATATGGAATATGAATTTGTTTATGGATGAGATGATATGAATGTGATTGATTGGGTTGGGATTCTAGACAGGAGGTCCGATGAATTGTGATGATTGATCTGAAATATTGAAGTGCTTATTGTGTATGAATTGTGGGTATATTGATATGTGTGTAAGGTGCCTTATGGAAAAAGAAAAATAAGATTTCGTTTAAATGATGAGATGTGAATGAATATGAAGAAGAAAATTAAATGAGTTTTGAGTGTAAATGACTTCAATTGGATATGTGAGATGCTTTATGAAAAAAAAAAATTTATACCGATTTGAATTGGTTTAGAGTAAGTGTCTCTATAGTTTTCCAACGCTGAACGTTTGTTTTGTTTAAAAAGTTTGCGTTCTCGGATATCGGAATTTGACCTTAAGTTTGATTACAGCCTTTCAATTCTTTTAGTTCCGCACACGCTTCTGATTCCTTCGCTTTTTGATCCGATTTGATTTCTTTGGATTTCGCTCACTTTGACTTTCGCTTTTGATTACGTCCGTTCATTGGTTTTGCCGCTTGGCCCACTTTCGCTTTATGATCCGTTCTTTCGTTTCCGCTACTTTGTTGTTCGATTTATGATTCCGAGGTTGGGTTCCGGTAACGGGATCCAACAGATAAGCTAGGTATTTTTTAGAACTTATTTTGGCACAACAATGGCATATAATGAAAAACTCTATAGAGCTCTAAAGAAGGAAGCTTAGCTATTGAAATTTTCAAATAGCAAATTAATTACATTGTAATGTAAAGATAGTCATTGTTTTTTATCACAACCAAATTAAAAACAACTCCTTTCATTATCATAGAGAAGATTATTTATTTTTCAGTTACTCTTTTGTTATTTGATATTGAATGTGCAATCTCTTTTATGCATAGTTCAAACCATGCCTTCTAAAGGAATACAGTTTAGCAAAATCTTAAAACATTCTTTCGTCTACTAATATCCCTTCGCTTATTATAGGGGATTTCAATGGCATAATATCTTGTTCTATTGTCATAATAAATTGTTCTAAGGTAGATGAACATGTCTACTAAAAAAAATTAATCCTACATTTATGGAATGTATGAAGAATATGAAAGTCACTAATCTCAAGTTTAAGGGGAGCTTCTTTTCATGGAATACTAAGCAATATACATATGATAAAAAAAGGCTCTATAATGCTCTAATGAAAGAAAATTGTTGAAATTTTTAGATGCAAATCTTCCTTTCAAACCCCTATTTTCTGATCATGATCTAATACTGATATAATACCTCTCTCCATCTACTCAAGGGAAATCCCCCTTCTTCTTTAACAACATTTTATAAATGTGGAGGGAATTAAGGAAGCAATTCAAAAGAGCCTTGAGGTCAACTTTATAGGCAACCAAGCCTATATATGTAAAGGAAAGCTTAGTTTGATTCAATGTGGACTAAAATTAGTAAATTTGTAATGTGGACATAATACTAAGCAATCTATCTTTTATACTACTAACCTAGTCAAGTCCATTCAATAAGACCTCAATCACAAACTTTATGGTCCCTTACTACAAATGAAAGAGAAGGATGATCCAACTTTCTTAAACCCTAGAAATCCATCACCCCCTTTTTAAGAAAAAATATAAAATCTAGTAGTTAAAATATAAGAAAAAACACAACTTTTTTTTCATAAAAACCATTTAAGCTAGAAGTCTAATTTAATAACCTCCCTATTAGATAGGATGGTAACATCGCTCTCTCTCAGAAAGGGCTAAAGCACTTATTTATAAATTTTGTAGGAACTTTTTATTCTCCTAACTCATCTATCACCTTAATCAAATCATTCATCCTTAACTAGATTTCTAAAAAAGAAGTGGATGCTCTTATACAACCATTCACTCTAGAAGATTTGTAAAGATTTATGTTTGAGCTTAAGCCTTATGATTCCCTTTGCCCTAATTGTTTGAATGTTTTATTTACTCAAAAAGTTTGGCCCTTTATTATAGACATTGTAACCAAAGCTGTCATATAATTTTTTAAAGGAAATTTCTAAAGGAAATTAAAAAACTTGCATGTTCTTTGCTCCTAATTTCTAAACCAAACTACCTTAAGAATTATAGACCAATATCTTATTACAACACCATTTACAAAGTCATTTCTTAGTTGATTGTCTCAAGATTGAATTTATGCTTGAACCTCTAATAAGTTGCTCTCAAAGGCTGATAATAGGAGATAATATTCTACTAGCATAAGAGCTCCTTAAAGGCTGTAGTTAGAGTAATTTTAATAAGAATTATTCCGTTAAGTTTGATTTTTATAAGGCATTAAACTCAATATAATAGAACTTCATTATCCACCATTTAGATTCTTTTGGATCCTTAGTTGATTCATTAGTTGGATTAATCAATACATAACTACTTCATATAGAGTTTTAATTATTGGGGAACCTACAAGGTATTTAGAGGTGGGAAGGATATGAGACATGGGACTTCTTTTGCCCTTATATGTTTCATCGTTTGCATGGAATCACTCTTTAAGTTAATTGAATTTTTAATAAAACAAGATAGAAGCTTCATATTCCACATGAGATATATGAAAATAAGAATATTTAGCCTTGGTTTTATGGATGATATCCTTTTATTTTCCAAGGTAGAGGACAAATCGATTAGTCTATTTATCACAGGGCTAAACTCTGTTAAAGCATTTTTAGGTCTCATTATTGATTACGATAAGAGCTATTTACTATAGCCACAAAATTGCTTTATATTATCCTCTATCTCTAATATTTATTTTAAGGAATCCTTACTCGTATATCTTGGATTTCCAATTACCATGAGAAAGTTGTGTTATATATTTCATCCCTCTTTTAGAGAAGATTCAAAAAAGAGTTAATAGTTGGTGTAATATAGCTTTTTCTTTTACTAGTAGGGCGTAACTTTTAAACTCTATCCTTAATTCCTTACACATATACTGGTTTTCACATATTTATCTCTTTAAAAGACTGATTAAGGACATTAAGAGAAAGCTAGAAGGCTTCCTTTGGACTAAGGAATTGAATAAAAATAGTTTTAAAAAGTAAGGTGGCCCAAACTGTGCAAATAAGATGGAGGATTAAGAACACTTTAAGTGGCAACTACTAATAAATCTCTCTTAACTAAAACAAATATTAAGCATCTTATCTAAAAATAGGGCCTCTGGATTCATGTATTTATACCTATTTTCTAAAAGCGAGAAGCCCTTTAGAGATTAGTAGCAAAACATCCAAATTTTGGTTCATGAACTAGTTACTTAAAATCATGGAATTGATAGAGATAAGTATCAGAAATAGAATGGGAAATGGAGAGATTATGTCGTTATAGTTTGATGATTAAATAAAATTGGGACCATTTCATAAGACGATATTATATTGAACACTCAGGAACATGTTCACTAATAATAGTAAACTCAAAACCCTCATTGATGGTAACTACTAGTCTAGTAATTAATCTTTTTTTAGTAATGTTATACCTAATTATTCTCTATGTCAGAAAAAGGAAGATCATTATACTTGGCTACAACGTCCTTTAGATATCTATACTAACACTACTTATAAAACATTTTTTAACCCCTCAAATTAGTTAAGATTGTTTGATGCAAGGAAATTTTACCAAAGTTCTATTTTCTCTTATAGCTTGTTTATAAACAACATTTGGGAACTTTGGACAACCTTAGGTTTCTTAACACCTCATAACTTTGTTGCCTATGCAAGAAAATTCAAGAAGCACTCTAACATATTTCCTTTCAATTGTGAATTTTATTTCTTATTTATATCAAGTTTATATTATGTAGACATATTCATCAAGCTAGGGACAGAAAGAAGTCTCTCAAAAGGAGATAAATCCTTATGCATTGTAGAATGTGGTAGCTTCAGCACTCCATTTTAAATGAAAAAAAGCCAGATTGTTCTAAAGAAAGGTGTGAATGTATAACTAGGTGATGCATGATCTATGTCAATGGATAAGAGAGTAGTTAATAGTGAACCACATCAATCTCCACTATTGTTCTACCTCAACCTTAAAAGTGGTCCTTGTCCTTTATTATCTGGATAAAGCATGAATGTTCTCTATAAAGGAAAAAGTTCTATCCCTTTAGTTCTAAAGGGCTTATCTTAACTTATTATTCACCTGTTTACTTGTTTATTTTCAAGTGGAAGTTACCTAGTAATAACATTGGCATGTAAACCTTAAGAATTTCCTTTCCTAAAGATATATGTAATCATCAATTCTAACGTTTCTCAATCCTCATATTTCTCTCAAATGAAAATTTTCAACATCATTCAATGTGTTGAAGAAAAATCATCTAATAAAATTTATGGATAGATTTCCTTCATGGGATGATATATAATGCTTCCTTGGACTAGTAACAAAAGCTAGCAATGTGGTGATAAGCCAAAAAGATAGTTCATATTATACATGGATGGTAATTTCTATGACTGTAGGGGTACAAGTTAAGAAAGATTTTATATCACTTTTATTTTATCACTACTAAAAAGAGGGTTACCAATAAATGATATTTAAACATAGATTTTCATGTAATCTTTAGATATGAAGGCAAATTAAGAAGATATTTAAACTAATAGGTAAGGAAAGAAAGAGATATAGGAGGGAAAAGATAAAGATAATGATGTAAAAAATAGATTATTAAAATAATGAAATAAATTAATATCTATTATTATTTTAAATATACTAAACAATGTGACTTGAAATTTATATTGTTGATTAAAATTGCATTTAATATAATGACACAAAATAAAATTATTAATTTCATTACATAAACTTATGTGCTTTATTTGGAAATGTTACATAAAGTTATGTGTTATAATAAGTCATTAGATGTGAGTTTTACATAAGTTTCATCATATAATATGCTTATATATTTCTTTATTCATATATACTAATTGACATAAATTGAATTTGAAGTAGGTATATAGGTCTAAAAAATATTACTCAGAGAATGGATGGTTTTCCTAGTAAAGATAATTCGACGGTTAATTTAGTAGATGTAAGAAGGTATTTAGATTTAACTTAATTATAATTTTTATGAGAATTTACCTGGATGCATATTCATTTTATATATTATCATTTAAGAAGTAGTTGTCTTTATTTTATGGGCAATAATTCAAGAAGAATAGTTAGACTCTATGTATCTTAATAGTATTTGAACCTAACTTTTATTCTTTGATTAAGATTCTTACCTCATTATATAGGTCTATTTTGAACACCTATTAAGGGGTGTATAGTTTGCTTTTGGTTTTTTGGTAACTTAGATTAAGGATAAAACTTTAAGTAGTAAAGTTTGTAGGGATGTTGGCCTAATAAGGATAACCTTCAGGATATTTAATGGTCATATCTTAATCACTCAACCATAATACCACAAGATGCAATAGTCACGATAAGATATTCCAAATATGTTTTTTTAATGAAAATTGCTAAATTCATATAGGACTGTATGATATTGGTACTATAAAGCATCAACATTATATCCATATTATGCTTATCTCTTGGGTTTATATAAGAGATGTCAATAACTTAACAAGAATCATCCTTTTAAAAAGATTTCTTAGGAGCCCTAACATAGTAAACATAGTGTTTAAAAGGACTGATCTTCTAGCCTAGAATTAGAAGTTCAAGGGTGACAACTTTAAATTTTATATAATTAATCATTATTATAATTTCAAGCCTTTCAAGAACTAAAATTACAAAAACTTCACCATTACGAAAATGGTAGGATTCAAGGCTTGCAAGAAGGTGGCAAAAAAGATGTACCCATTCTTGACCTTCATATATATGGACATTAATGACATTTTTGTTAAGCCTAAGCTAACTTAGACTAAGGAGCCTACTAATTTTTACGTTGTTGATGTTAATGCTGAGGTAATTGGTCTTATAGGTAGAGAGTCCACAAAACTAATAACAATAGCCTTGCTACTTCTTAAGACATACCTCTCTCCTTTTAGGCACTTTTCTCTTTTTTTTCCCCCCTTTTTTAGTTTTTTATACAAAGGTGTAGATCTACAAATGCTTTGGGCATTTTGAGTTTATTTTTTATTATTAAAATTTAATTTTTGCATCTCAATTATGTTTGAATCTATTTATTTTTATTAAATTTGACAAGTTTGTAAAGTTTAACTCCATCATCTTAACAACAAATTTTAGAAGAAAATTAAAATGATAAAACAAGTGTGTAAATTCTAACTCCCTTTTCTTCAAAAGGTATGAAATAAAATTTGAAGATATAATAATTTGATGAACTTATAAGCTTGCAGAATCTAAATTCCTTTTCTTTACAAATTTTATAAGAAAATTAAAATAAAATTGACAAATCTACCTCCCTTGGAAAAAATTGAAAAATAATTTAATAAATTTACCAGTATTGCGGAGTTACTCCCTTACCTTACCCAAATTAAATTTTTTTTGAATGAGTTTAATAAGCATATAGATTTCAGCTCTCTTTCCTTATTAGATCTCTAAAAGATTTAAATGAGAGCCTTATGCTTTTCAATATGTTATTTCTTTATGTTCGATATAAAATTCATCAACTTGAGACTTGTTTTCTTGCACATCTTTTTAAATCAATAAGTTGAGGGTGGGTCTTCTTTTGAATCTAAGAATTTTGAAGTTGCAGGATTTTCTTTTAAAATTAGGAAGTTGAAGAAATTTTCTTAAACTTGAGACTTTAAAACTTGTATGTTCTCTTTATGAGCCATGAAACTAAAAGAATTTTTCTTAGACCTATAATTTTTCTTTATGACTTATAGATTTAAGGAAGTTCTTATAAACTTAAAGCTTTGGATATGCATGTTTTCTTTTAAGGACAGGGAGGTTAGAGACTTCTCTTAAACTTAAGGCTTTTGGGCCTATAATTTTCTCTTCATATTAAGGTGCTAACATAATTCTTGTATATCTAAGTGTTGGACACCCCGCCCTTATGAGTCATGAGCCTGACATCCTAAGTGACATCTGAACGCGTATCCCACAAGGATGGCGTCCCCACACCAAGACAAACATCAAAACAACACATTTCTCCTATTTCCAAATAGATTTTGGGAAACTTCCAACTGGAATTTCAATTGGACTTGTTCAGAACATTTGCGGCTTTATGTCTCTAGTTTATTTAGAGACTAGAATCATCTCATTTGGAGATACCATAACAAAGTTGTGGCTGAAAAAATCAAACAAGGTTTTGACCTTAGTCATATAGCACCTATCTTGGGGAAATTAGCATAACTGTCATTTTAGATATCAAATTAAGATTACGTTAAGACGTTTTGATAGAAGACTTCGAGATCTACAACTTTCATGAAGACCTAGAAGACAGATTCTATCGTCTGAAGGGTTAAAAATGGAGCAGACGATATGATCAGACAAATAGTGTATAGAAGAAGATAGTGTATAGAAAAAGAAGTTCAGGTCACATAAGCAGAAAGTAGACGAATCAAAGTCAACTTAAGACGAAGCAAAGTCAACTTAAGACAATGCAACTCTTAAGACGAAGTGGAGTCAACTTAAGACGAAGCAAAGTCAACTTAAGACGATGCAACTCTTAAGACGAAGCAGAGTCAACTTAAGACGAAGCAAAGTCAACTTAGGACGATGCAACTCTTAAGAGGAAGCGGAGTCAACTTAAGACGATGCAACTCTTAAGACAAAGTGGAGTCAACTTAAGATGAAGCAAAGTCAACTTAAGACGATGCAACTCTTAAGACGAAGTAGAGTCAACTTAAGATAATGTAACTCTTAAGACAAAGCGGAGTCAACTTAAGACGATGTAACTCTTAAGATGAAGTAGAGTCAACTTAAGATGAAGCAAAGTCAACTTAACACGATGCAATTCTTAAGACGAAGCGGAGTCAACTTAAGATGAAGCAAAATCAACTTAAGATGATGCAACTTTTAAGACGAATGACGTCATCACAGATAATACAATTTTATAGATGATATGATGTCATCACAGACGATATGATGTCATCACAGATGATACGACTTTACATACGATACCACTTTATACTCCTAAGCATCTCCCCTTCTAAGGACTATAACTTTTGACCTAGATGTCCAAAAATTCTATACTATATACCGTTGGAAAACTAAAAGAAAGACCTAAAACTTTCTAGAAGGCACATTTTCCTGAATCAGACTAGATTAATCCATATCTTCCCTTGATGTCCGAACACGAACCTTTCCTTTATAAAAACTTAAAAATGAAATGAACAAACTTGAGAGAGAGTCATGAGCAAAAATGTAGTTATATTCCATTTGCATCAAAAGGTAAGAGTTTCTACAAAGCGTTAGTGGCCATTTGAAGCCACAATACATTAATATCTCAAAATCCCAAAAATACAAAAGATACATGAATCATGAGTTGCTTAAAATGCAACTAAAGCCTTGCTTTACAAGATTGGCATCAAATACAAAATAAACAAAAATCAGAGTAATGCCTTGACCCTTGACTACTTAATATCTTGCTCATCACTTGGATATGAGGGAGGAGAATGGGGCGGGGGGAGCTTAAAGGCCATGGGTAATAATTTTATAATTGGTAACAAGTAAAACCATTTATAAAGTCATTTCCAATGCAGAAATTCACGTTTATGCAAAATGTCTATGCATCACTGTTATCCAGATATCATGAACATATAGCATATCAAAACTGTTTGGGTAGATCCATAAACATGACGGACTACACATTTCCACATAATGGTCTTGTGTAGCCGTAAACTTGAGGGAGTCCATGAAGGAGCTCCGTGCCACTAGCGGATAGGTGAGAGAAGCCTATAACTTGGTCAACGTGCACGTGATGATTCTTGAGTGTAATATACCGTTACCTGCGGGGAGGCTAGAATAGTAAATAAGAGTGTTCAATGAGAGCTTACAATTTGCATTTTCATTGTTTTTACATAATATATCATACAAATACACATGAATAGTGAAATTGTTGCATATGGACATAATTGTACATGCATTCATGAATAATTCCAGGTATAATTGATTGAATAATGTGATTTAAAATGTGAGTTGTGACTTATTGATGGTAAAAATTTATTTGGAGACTGTTTTAGTATTGTTTTGTAATTTTTGATAAATTTTGGAAAAATATTGATTTTTGGACCAATTTAGAGTGACATGTGGTAAAAATATCAAGTGACAAGTGCTTTATATATGTGGTGATAAATGGCACATGTGTTAGTAGGTTATGGGTAGGAAGGGCTCATTTAACTTTTGATCATCTGACGTATTTTCTACTTGGTTTTGTCCATCACCGAATAGCAAGTGATTGTGTTTTTATGTTGCTAATTTACTCTCTTTGCTGGAATTTAAGAACTAAATCAGGTAAATAGTTTTGATGATGGTTATTTTTTGGTGTAATACATATATATACATGCATGCATGGGTTTGAGGATTGAGGTTTTGGTGATGGATAAATTAGATGATTGATTTAAGAATTAGAAATTGTTTAACACTATGTTGAATGGATTTTGGACTGAGAAATATGGAAATTTATGTAAGTTGATGAAGAAATATATGTTCTGTCATTGTTTGGAAGATCACGTATATGGTTGTGATGTATTGTTCATGCTTGAGAATTTTTGAAGTATTAGCAGAGGTGATTTTTTTATGAGTTTGGATTTAAGGGAACAAGCTTGAGAGATGCGGTGTTCAAGGAACTATGAGATTACTGTAAAAGTTATATTGAAGTAAGTTTTTGCTGATAATGAATAAGTCGAAAAATTGAAAAGTGCTGGAATTTGAGTTTAACCTAAAGTACTATGTTTTTAGTGTTAGTATACTTTGGTTTATTTTGAATCAGTAGAAATGAATTCTGATTGAATCTTGGAGTTTTGATTGGTGAGTGTTGATGAGCTAAAGATGAGTTAGA
>JAOSBK010000206.1:15329467-15341203 GCA_027568895.1 Erythroxylum shatona | reverse complement strand
GACTGTTTATAATAACTGAAAATGCTTCTTTTACCGTGGGCTCAAGTTGTCTACTGTTTATTTCGCGCACATGATTGGTTTAAAAAAAATATTTATATTAAGTTCCGTCTGACTGACTGATGTAGTACGCCACCCTCGCGGGGCGCGAACTCGGATATCACCAACGATGTCGGGTTCGGGTCACGCGGGAGTGGGGTGTTACACATAGCCTGTGGTGGATTTTCTTTTATCAAGATTGCCTACAAAATCAGAATCAACATATCTTTTAATAATACATTCAGATCCTTCACAACATAGAGCAACATTTGAGGTCCCTTTAATATATCTTAGGATCCTTTTTACAACCCACCAATGTTCTCGACCAGGATTCTCCATGTAACGACTAACCACTCCTACTACATGTGTAATGTTTGGTCTTATGCAAATCATAGCGAACATTAAACTTCTTACAGTTGATGTATATAGAACTCAAGACATTTCCTTCCTCTCTACTTCACTGCTAGGGTTTTTACTGGAAGATAACTTAAAATTAACAAAAAGAAGGGTAGAGATTGACTTACATTCTTATATATTGAAGCGTCGCAAGATTTTCTTCAAGTAATTCTTCTGAGAAAACCAAATCTTCCTGTTATTTTTGTCTCAGTGAATTTGCATCCCTAGAATCTTATTTGCTGATCCTAAATCCTTCATTTCAAACTCCCCAACTAACTAAGCCTTCAAATCTTGAATACGATCTATATTGGGGCTTGTGACCAACATGTCGTCAACATATAACAATAATACAATGAAATCACTATTATTAAACCTCTTGAAATATGCACAAGGGTTTGCACTAAATATATTGAATCCATGACTCATTGTGAAGGAATCAAATCTTTTGTACCAACATCTGAACTCCTATTTTAAACCGTACAGAGATTTGTTCAACCTACAAACCAAGTTCTCTTTCCCTGGTTCTTCAAAAACTTCTGGTTGATGCATGTAAATTTCTTCTTCAAGATCTTCATGAAGAAATGCAGTCTTTACATCTAACTGCTCTAAATGTAGATCAAATATAACACACATAGCTAGGATAATCCGAATTATATTGAGACGAACTACAGGTGAAAATTTTTCAATAAGTCGATACCTTCTTTCTGAGCATATTCTTTTACCACCAACCTTGCACGATACCACTTCACTTGATCATTACTATTATGTTTGATCTTGTACACCCATTTGTTGCTAATGGGCTTTCTCCCTTGTGGTAGTGGAACAAGCTTCCATGTCTTATTCTTATGAAGAGCTTCTATTTCTTCCTGCATTACTGTCATCCAAAGTGACACACCTGAGCTATTTGTTGCTTCATGGAATGTTGATGGTTCACTATCTTCTGTTAGGAGACAATACGCAACATTGCCCTCCATAAGATAATCGGATTGCTAGGTTAGGATTCTCCCTTCATGGGTTGACTGTCGAACTGCTGTATTTTCATATTCAACCTATTTTTACTCCTCGTGATCTGATATAGCTTTAGTAGAATCTTTTTGTTCAGTCTTCCTTTGCTCCTAAATCGTTATAATTTCATAATTTTCTTCATACGTGCTTTTTTTATCTTTCTCTTGTAGTTTATCTTTTGCAAATATGACTTCTCTGCTAATGACGAGCTTGTGAGAAATGGGATCCCATAATCGATACTTTTAACTCCATCAACATACCCTATAAATCTACATTTTCTAGATTTTGGATCTAGTTTTGTGATTTCTTGAGTATTATACATCACGAACACAAGACTTCCAAATGTGTGTAACTGAGAATAGTCTGCTGGTTTACCGGTCAACATCTCCATTGATGGCTTTAGATCAATTGATCTTGTTGGTGATCGATTAATCACATAGCAGGCAGTCTTCATTGCTTCTGCCCATAAAGACTTTGTCGTACTTGCAATTCTCAATATAGCTCTAGTTCTTTCAATCAGAGTTCTGTTCATTTGCTCTACCACTCCATTTTGTTTAAGAGTTTGAGGCACTATGAATTGACGTTTGATGCCTTCTCGATTACAAAGATCAATGAACTCATCACCAGTATATTCTCCACCAATATCAGCCCTGAGGCACTTGATGTTCTTCCCTGTCTCTAACTCAATTTGTGCTTTAAATGTTATGAAGGTTGGAAATACATCACCCTTTCTCTTAATAGGATACACCCAACATCTTTTGAAGTAATCATCAATAAAAGGCACAAAGTACCTTGCTCCACTAGGAGACATAACTGGTACTTGCCATACATTATAGTGAATCAATTCTAGAATATCTTTACTTTTAGAATTCGATGCATTAAATTTTAGTCTATGTTGTATACTTGTAATGTAGTGCTCACAAAAGGGTAATGATACCTTTATGACACCAAGGAGTAGTTTCTGCTCAGCAAGAATCTTCAATCCTTATTCTGACATATGGCCAAGTTTATAGTGCCACAATTTTGTTGCATTTTCTACATAACTAATAGATGCAATCGATGCATTTGCTTCCATATACATCTCTCCTATAAGCATTTATAAGTTTGCAGTTATCCTTTCTGCCTTCATGAATACAAGTGCTCCTTTAATCACCTTCATGACCCCATTTTGAATGGAGGTGTTACGCTTAATTACATCCAATTGTCCTAAAGGCAATAAATTCTTCTTCAAGCCCTTCACATGTCGCACATTTTGAATAGTGTGAATTGTACCATCATACATCTTCATCTTGATGGTGCCAATCCCAACAATCTCCAAGGCATGATCATTTCCCATGTTCACAAATTATGCAGAGATATAAGTGTGAAACCAATCTCTACAAGGAGTCATATGCCACATTGCTCTTGAATTCATTATCTAAGCATCAGTGAGCTCTACTCTGTTTTTGAACATCGTTGCTACTTCACTGTATAAGATCTTTCTATTGACAATGCATCCCTGAGAAGTTGATGCTTCAGAGGCCTTATCTCCACCTTTCCTAAATCTACATTCACTTTTAAAGTCTCCTCTCTTGCCATACTTGTAACACTTGATTTTTTCTTACTTTTGGATTTCAACCTTCCTTGTTTATGACTCCCAATAGAAACACGCTCCATTAACTGTCCTCTCGTCATCGATAAGGCTTCCGCTTAATGCGAACTTGTTAGCCTTTCTTCCTTATTCATGCATCTACTTTATTCTTCAACAATCGAAGCTACAACATCATCAAATATCAAAGTATCTGTGAGGATATTACTAGTTAAATTGATAATGAGTTGGTCATATGAATCTAGAAGATTTTGAAGTAGAATCTCTACATGTTCAGTTGAATTTACTTTATGTCCCAACTTTGAAATTTGAGAGCATAGAGAGGTTAGGGTATTGATATGCTCTATTACTGAAGTAGATTTAGACATTTGAAACGTGTAAAGTCTTCTCTTCAGAAAAATTTTGTTGTTAATAGACTTAGCTTCATATAACTTTGTGAGATGATCTCATATCTCCTTGATTGTTTTCTTTTCCTCTATACCTTGCAAGATATCATCTGATAGATAAAGATGTGAATCTGACATAGCCAAGGCATCTATTTGTTTCTATTTGACGTCATATGTGAAATCCAACGACCTAGCATTGATATCCTCCAAGTAGTTATCTTTTACTAATACTGCCTTCATCTTCAATTTCCATAATGAGAACTTTGTCCCATCAAATTTTGTAATATCAAATTTTTTCGACATTGTTTCTATCACTGATTCACAAGAATTGACTCCCACTCTCTCACGTTAAAAAAGGGAAACCGCCTTGAGTTACTTCCACTTAGTATGTAATAACAATGTAGTACACCATGAAATTTCCCAGGAATGGTTGGAAGGGTCACAAATAGTCCCTACTTAAAACTCAGTCTCCTTAAACAGAGCTTTTCTTAGACATGCACTCAATCACCTTAAATACCAGCAAAAAATGCCCAAAAACTGTCAACAAGAACCTAAGAATATAACCCCTCTTAACCCGCAAGAACAATAAAGAAAAACTCGTTTTCTGATGTGGAAGATTAAACTATGCTACAATTACAGAACATACTTGAGCAACCATTGGGCTCTGATACCATTAATAAGAGATGGACTCCACTAGATAGAGCAAACATACCAATAAAAGAAACTGAGATAAAAGGGACACACAAAATTTAATGTGAAAAACCTCTTAACGAATATGGGAAAAAACTATGAGCAAGAATAGAAAACTTTCTACTATAGAAAACAAATATTACAAAAGGATTATCTCACAATCTGCACCAAGAATTGTACACAAGGTTATGAAAAATAAATTTTTGGGATATATAAATCCTTAAACACATGCCTCCTTATATAGCCTTAATGGAGGCTTCAATGTTCTCTCTTTACCAATGTGGGATTTAAGCCAACACCAATATAGAGATGAGTATGATTTTGATATCTCTAAGAGATATTAGTTTTTTTGGAAATTTCTAACTTCACATATTACTCTGTTGATGTTGCTTTTAAATTACATTGTTCTAATTTGGGACTTTGAATAGTCTCTTTCACTTTAGAACGGTGGATAGAAAGAATATTGCAAATGTTTTTAGTCCAATTGACTTAAATTTAAAATATTTGTAAATATAAGTTTAGATTTTGTTTAAAAAATTATTCATAACCCAAATTCGAATACTAAAATTTTTTCAGTTTAATTTGTAAACTCAAATTCAATCCATGAATTAATTTTTAAAACTCAAAACCTCTATTTTTGTATTTAATCCAATAGTCACGGGAGGCATATTAATTTATACAAACCTATCTATAACTAATAAATATTTTTTCGAATCAGTTATATTCTACCTTATAATTATTGTAAGTTATTTGTACCATACAATTCATAAAGAGTGTTGAAAGTAATTTTAAAATATTTATCTTGTTGTTGAAGTCAAGAAATCATAATTGAAATAAAACAGTACCAACTGACTAAATGAAAATAATTTTTTTATATGTTTAGTTTATTGAACAATTTATTTCGAAGGACGTGATACAATAAAAATTCAAATTTTATTTAGTTAATACTTTAAAAATAACAAGATTCCCTATTTAAGTTTAACTAAATCCAATATTGGCACTTCACTTCTATTCATGCAAATAATTACTTTTCAATCGAATTTCAGTAACTAACTGGTAATTACTTGTACATCCATCAATTACAAGTTACATAAGATAAGGAACATGATCAAAGTTAACAATACGAAGGTATGGTGGATGAAGAGTGAACATTGGTCGTTTATTTTAAATTTGTGAATAAAGAAACGACAGCATCTGTTGCGTCTCCCACTTCCAGAAAGATCGAAATTTGGGACTCCGAACAGACATAACCGCAAAGAGAAGCAAAGCGCAGTGAAAATGAGATACAACTTCGACTTGGCGGAGTCGAACCAAGATGCTTCGGGCCGATCTCCAACTCCAAAAGTAGTTGAATGGGTTCCACTCCAAGAGCACCCTATCTTTACAGCGACCACCGGCGGATTTGTCGACGGAGAAGACGCCGCTACTGGCTTTCCGACAAACCTGGTGGCGTGGGACGGGGCTTCTAGACTCTATTACTGGGACTCTAATAACCGTTGCCTCCATAGGATCCCTATTCGTCTTGGCGAACCTGAGCCTTCTTGTGTTCTCGCTGCTTCTCCCTCCAAGGTTCCCTTTTCTCTCTCACTCAGGGACGTTTAAAGATAAACAGAGCAATTAAATGCACTTATTTTGTTTTAGTTTCTCAACATTCAATTGAATTCATAAACTGATGCCAGTATACTTATTAGGTGTTGCTAGCAGATATGCAGATTGACTTTTTGATTGTTAAAATCTCCATCAATAGGAATGGCTCTGCGTTGCTTCTCTCCGGTTTAGATGGTTTGTGTGTCATGTATCTGTATGGACGAAGCTCTACAACGGATAACACTACAGTTTGCAGGTACCCCTAGAAGTTTTTTTATGCCTTGCGTTCATATCAAGGTGATACTTTGCATTCGACATAGGTTTTAGTTTCCTATCTAGTGTGTGTTTTGCAGCATCATGCAGTATCCTAAGGTCCTATGCTTTTGAGCTTTTAGAGGCGTTTCAGCTGCATTGCTTTTGGCCATAAGCTTGGCCAGTTGAATACTTCATTTATGTTGTTGATATTTACAGGACTATTACAGTTGGTTCTCGAATATTTTTTAATGAGCCCAATGTGATACACATACTACAAGTTTCATGGCACCCCTATAGTGACACACATTTGGGGATTCTTTCGTCTGACTCAGCTTTCAGGTATCACATTCATAATTATGAACTATTTGATTCCTTTCATGTTCTGAACATATTTATTCCTTTATTTGAGCTGATGAGCAGCCATGGGCAGGTTAGGGAAGTATGCAACGTTGGCTATATGCTATAACTAAATTCTGGAGTTAACTTGATCTATGTAATATATTAACTGAAGGATAACACCTTGTCTGAAACTCATAACCGCAATGAATTACTGATTGTTCACATGCATAAGAACACTGGCATATATAGCCTTTTTTAAAACCTTCTTTCTTGGTTTTGTGTTCTTATTAATAAGTATTGATTTATTAATGTAATAAATTGCATTTAATTAATTATAGTTCATTTATCATGTCTTTACCTGCTTGACAAAAATGGTGTATATTCCCAAGGAGTGTTTCAGTTGTTTGTTTGTTTTTAATTTCCATTTCTTTATTGTTGCTAGGCTTTTTGATTTGTCTTCAGACCTCCAGCAACCAGAGCAGGAGTACTATCTACAACCTGTTGAACCAGGTAGGTCCAGGAGTGCTGCCTCCATGCGTCCTGTAGACTTTTCTTTCGGAGGAGACCACTTGTGGGACAGGTTCTCTGTAAGTTCATATTTGTTTTAATAATTGTTGTTACATTCTATCCTTGATTATGAATGTCTTTTTGTGATATTGAAGGCAGTGAGATACTATGCTGCTTGTTACACTTGCTTTATCTCACCGAGCTTTTGTCTTTTAATGCAAGCTTTTTGTTTCTGGTGCTTATATGTTTATTATCTACTGATATTTCACTTTCATGCCACTTAGTTTCTGATTATTTTGCTGTTCACATTGCAGGTTTTTCTGTTATTCGGTGATGGGTCTATTTACATCCTTTGCCCAATTGTACCTTTTGGAAGGTGATTGCTACCTTTTATCTTATATTGAATCCTTGGTTCCTTTTACCTAAGATTTTTAGTAAATGCATTCATCAACAGGCCGCATTTTATTCTGGTGCACTCATTTTAGAATTTTTCAAATTTTCAAATTCCTGAACTTGAGGAAGATTACACTTCTAATTATATTAGAGTCTAGAGCTCAAATTAGACACTCACCTTTCATAAACAATATCATTGATATAGCAAATACCATTTCAACTTTTTATTTGTTTTGTGTACCACATATAAGTTGTGTAATATGTAGAAATACGTCTCTGATGATGTGTTGGATAAGTATATTTGACACTGATCAATACTTGATTATTTTCTTGTAACAGTGTGCACAAATGGGAATCAGTTATGGAGATATTTGGTGATGCTCATACATATGGGCGGCAATCAGGAAATCCAACCGCTGTCTTAAATTATAATTTGGCAATCTCTTGGTTGGAAGCTACATTTCCTGATTTAAATAATGAAACAATTGAAGAGGAAAATCTTTCCACAATTAAAGCTCGTCCTTTTGCCTTGCTTGATTCGTCACTTTGTTTGCAGGTAATTCTGTCTTATTTTATTCTTAACTTAGAATTTGAAACTGACCAGGTGACACATTTTGATGATAAGATGCCTAACTTCTCGAAATAAAGAACATAATTTTTTTTTCTCAATCTTCTTAGAATAAGCTCCATCCTAGTATTAACAATTCTGCTGTTTTGAATAAGTCATCAATTCATCGGGGTGCTCTATGAAACTATGCATTTTTCCATTTCCTGTGTTATTCTCCACTATTATTGGAAACTATGCATTTTTCCATTTCCTGTGTTATTCTCCACTATTATTGGAATGTATGTGAAAATGAAAAAGTTTGAATTATGTCCATATAACACACTTCTTTATTGGTGGCCTTTTATTTTCATTCCCTACCAACTTTCTACTATTAGAAACATCTAGTCAGTAGTATTACTTATAAATTTTTGAAGAAATTAGCTTAATATATTATTTTGGCATTGGCCTTTTTTCAGGGACCACTGCATCAAGTATGCCATGGTGGTGAAGATGAACTTTTGGCAGCTCAGACGACACAATGTGAAGGTCATGCAGTCAGTTTTCTCTATAACTCAGTTAGTAAAGATTCTATTCTGGTGACTGCATGGAGTAGTGGGCAATTGCAAATAGATGCACTAGCAGATGAAATTCAGCCGGTTTGGACTTTTGGTAACCCACCTCATCTTCATGTTGCTTCCAGTCATCGTATTCTGGGTTTTGCTATGATTTGTGAATCAGTCTCAGGTGATCTCCCAGTTGTTAAGCTTGATAAACCAGTTGATAATACCGTCTGGTTGGGCTATCCACCACCATTTTTGAGACTTGCAATTGTGGATTTGGCATTGCCTAGAAAAAAGAAAAGTGGATCACATATTGCAATGTTTGTTGATCCCCTTGTGCCCGAGAGGTTCTATTCTGTTCATGATGGAGGGATAGATTCAATTATCTTGCATTTTCTTCCATTTACAAGTAAACCAATTGGAAAGGATTCGAGTATCAGAACTCCATCTGTGCATCCTGTTCTTAGTACATGCCAGGCAGAGAACTTCTTACTGTCCCCTCTTTGTGGATTTGTGACATTGTTTGATTCATTTGGATATTCGTGGATCATAGGAGTAACTTCTTCTCAAGAATGTGTTGTGCTAGAGATGAAAACATGGAATTTGTTGCTTCCTCATCAAGTTGATGTTGAGAAGAAACTCCCTAGCTCTGATGAATGCAAAGAAAGAAGTACTCCTGAAATCATAAGCAAAGAACTCCTTAGTGGACCTAAAGTAGTACTTGCTCCTCAGGCCCTGCCAAATCTTCGATCCGTTTCTGCTGATTCTATTGAAGGCCGTTCAACACTCCATCAATACTTCAAGCTTTTCCATGAAAATTATGTTGAATATGCACATAAGGTGAGTGCATATGATTTATGCAACAGCTTTTACTGTCTTGCTCCAGTCCTTTATTACAGTTAGACTATGACTTCTTTCTGCACCTCCAGATTGTTATGTTTTGGGAACAGAGCAGTTTACAAGTAAGTTCTGTTAATGTTTAATGATTGAGCATTTGCACTAGATAGTGTCAATCATTCCCGTTTTCAGGGCCTTTGGCCTCTCGGCTCTGGTTTATGGTGAGCTATATAATTGAGAGATGTTAATATTATTATGCTCTGTTTTTGATCGTTGTATGAGTATTCTCCTCGCATCTCCTGCAGGTTTACTTTGAGCTCAAGCACCACGGACCCCACTTGAAGAGAATCATCGATGACCTGAATACTCGACTGCATGAGGCACAAGAGAAGCTTTTGAAAGTGGAGAAGAAGCAATCAGGATTGGATGCCAGAGTTGATCATGCAATTCATCAACAGAGTCTTATAGAACAGAGATTACAGCGCTTGAGAAATATGCCTGGGGCTCACAAGAGACCTTTGACTAAAGCAGAACGGGACTTTAATTCTGAGCTTGGTTAGAAATTTCATACCTTTTTTTATGAATTTAAGTCTCATTCTTTGAGCTATTTCTGAATTCTGACTGTCCCAAAACCACCGATTGATTAGGTTTATACTTATCTTGCATTTCTCTGTACGTTACAATATTAAACTAGAGGGTACTTCTGTGGCTTTTTGTTGATTTTTGTTTGGTTAATTTTGCAGATCAATTTTCCGGAGTAGAGTTGGATGCATTGCGTACTTCCATTGACACTTTAAAAGCAAGGTTGAGGAGGTACACACAATCTTCAAAAGGTGAATTAACGAACCAGACGAGAAAAATAAGGGGGAGGAACTATGCCCAAGAAACCCAAATCTCCCAGCTGAAGTCCTCACTTGAGAAACTTGCACTAGTCAACAGGGAGAACACGAAAAAAGTACAATTTATTGAATCTGCATTGAAAGCCGAAGAACACTCCAGATGATTAAAATCACAATTCCCTATTTGTAGCCTGTTTTATTAGACCCATGCGGCAGTTTTTTCTTGCAATCCCGTTGCATGTTTTTGACCTGGCTTGGTGGTAGGCACTTCACACTGGTATGATGTGAGTTGGGGAAGTTGATGCACTGATGTATGTTGCTTTGAAAGAACATATGTAGGTCAAAGGTTATGCTCTATTCCTTTATTAGCACTAACTAATATATTTAGTAGTGGTAAGTAGTGCATGCATCTACGGCGAGTATAGCTATGAAGCCGACTTGAAATTTTGCTAACATGAATTTTTACCTTCTTCCATTTAGACATTTATGATTTGTGTACTTATTAGCAAAGTTATGAATATTATACCGGGCTTGATATCGGATTAAGTTTTGGTATGATATTGTACTGATACCAGTCAGTATTGGATATTGTTTCGAGTAATTTTTTAAAGTTATGAAATAGTCCTTAAAATTTTAAAATTTGCAAAATGGTTCATTGATATATTATGCAGTTGTACTGTATATTTTACTAGTTTACTGTTTATATTAATCTTGTTTTTCAAAATCATCATAATAAATAATAATGATAATTAATATAAAATAACAATAATTTTTAAATATTTTACATATAAATAATAATTAAAATTAATATAAATAAAGACAATTATCATCATATAAATATAAAATTAAGAATTTTAAATAATATAATTTCATCATATTAATAAATAAATTACATCAAAAGATTCAAAACATCTAATAAAAGAAATAATAAATATCTTTAAACAATTTATAAAAAGAGTTGATGACGAAGAAACAATCAAGTAGAAATTAAACCTGAAACAAAAATATTACAGTTACATTACATATACAAAATTTAACATAAATATCAAATACAAGTAAAATTAATAGAAGAGGAAAAACAAAAACCTAGAATTCAATCGTCAATGGGAGGATACCCGTTAGAACTGAACTGATCTCATTGATCATATGGTACAAAATCTTCATCAGTGGGAGGAGCTTCATTATCATTATCATTCAAATTTAATGCACCAAATGACATGTCAATACTTTCCCATCCAATATTATCTTCCAAATCCAAATTATTCACATCAACCAAATTGAGTTCTTCAGAAACTTAATCCGCCAAAAGACCAATATTATCAATGGCAATTGAATTAGTTAAATTACTTGTGTTATTAAGACATCTAGTAAATAATTAAATTTAATTATTAGAAAATTATAAAAAAAATATATCGAAATTAATAATGATAATAATGAAAATAGTATACCTTTCTCGAAGTTTTAAATTGTAACGGACAAAAATCAAGTCATTCAACCTCTTATACTTCAATCTATTACTTTTCTTTGAGTAGATAAATTCAAATGTGCTCTAGTTTTGTTCACACCCTGTTGTACTCACACATTGAATTAAAATCTGAATCGTAAATTTTTTTAATTCTGGAACATCATTTTCGAATTGATCCCACCAAGAAACTGCAAGTTATAAAACAACAAAAGTAATGTTATAAACAAAATAAAGTGATAATTAATTTTCAACAAATAAGAAATAGGAAATAACTAATACCTGGAGAAAGTTTTCCTCTTTGTCGAA
>JAOSBK010000206.1:15309361-15320601 GCA_027568895.1 Erythroxylum shatona | reverse complement strand
TATATATATATATATACATATACATACATACATATATATATATATATGTGTGTGTGTGTGTGTGTGTGTGTGTGTGTGTGTGTGTGTATGTATGTATGTATATGTATATATATGTATACATATACATACATACATACATATATATATATATATACATATATATATACACATATATATATATATGTATATATATGTATGTATATATATATATGTATGTATACACACACACACACACACACACATCAGTGAGATATACATATGTATGTATATATATATATGTATGTATATATATATATATATACACACACACACACACACACACATCAGTGAGATATTATGCAAAGGAAAGATAGGATTTTGTGGATGATGAGAATTTGATACAAGTGATGAATGAAATGAGTAGATATTAGAGAGTTTAAAGGAATATTATTGATAATTGAAATCGTTATGAATGATATTGCAATAGAGGAAGTGAATTTGGGAAAATTCTTAAGTTTTTCATGAGGGTAAAATGTATGTTCTAAATTCAGGAGAAATTCTGTATTAATCTAGATAGAATTTGCCAAAGCTTCCTTCATAAAAGTTGTAGCTTGTTTTCTTAGCTTTGCAACGGTATAAAGTATGTGATTTTTGGATATCAGAGTTCAGAGTTATGATCATTACAAGTTAGGATGTTGCAAAGGACGTGTATCCCGAATAATTATAGCATATGGAGTGATATCGCACTAGGATTGTTCGATTTGGAAAGATTATGAGTAAACGGGATGATAGGATGGGTTTGGGACCCTTTGGAGGGGTCTTGGAGGGTGGAAATTTGGTTATACCCGAAAGTCACATGGTCTACCCGTGTAAAATCACACCAGCCGTGTGTTTCTGGTGCAGGAGCACATTTCACCCGAAGGTTACACGGCCTACCCTTGTAAACTCACATAGTCCGTGTCGAAAACGATAGAATCTCATTTTAGAGTCTTCATGAAAGTTGTAGATCTATGAGTCTTCTTTCTAACCATCTAAAAACAAACTCAATCTGACATTTTTAGAAAAAGTTATGACAATTGCGCCAATGGATGTACAATTCAAGTAAGGACATGAACATGTTAGATTCTTTTGTCCATAACTCCCTCATCTGACCTCCGAAAGAAGTGATTCTTGAGGAGATTGATTCCTAAGACATGTATCTATCTCCCATGAAAATTGGGGTCTTTTGGTGTTGATTTGACAAAGTTTGATGGAAAGAAAATGAGGGATCGATTGGGAGAGCATGATTGGGCCATGAACATACTTTGGTTACTTAATCATATTTTGAGCTATAGAACTCTGATTGAGTTGATTCTTTCTCCAAAATAATCTAGAGACTAAGAGCTACCATTTTGATGAAGTCAATTGTGATTTTTGTGAATTTGTTGTGTGGGATTGCCTTTGTAGCTTGAGATGTTATATGAGCAATGTGGAACCGTTGACGGTTAATTAGGTACATTGGCACAACCCTACAAGTGATGGAAAGAAAACGAGGCATCGGTTGGAAGAGTATAACGGGGTTATAAATATACTTTGGATTTTTAAGCATATCTTGAGCTATAGAGCTCCGATTGAGGTGATTCTTTCTTCAAATTAAACTAGAGATTTGGAGCTTCAAGTTTTTTTGAAGAAGTCAATTGTGTTTATTGTGATTCCATTACGTGGGCACGCCATTGAACAAATTGTGAGGAAAATTATTAGGAAGTTATGAGAATAAAGATTAATCGATGATGGTTAAGGAGACTTTATTGGAGTACGCTCACGTCATATGGTTCCGTCTAAGAGTTGGATTCCGGAATCAAGCGGGATCCAACACCATCAGCTATGACAAATGCAACATTTATATTTCATAACCCCGTTCAGCTCCCACACACAAACCACATGAAGCATATACCAATCCGAAGGAATCATTCATAAAATTTATACCAATGAAATCCCAAGAGTGAACTTTCCAAGCCAACCTCTACCTCATATTCAACATGCTCAAATAACACAACCATTACAACTCTAGGAAGATGCATAAACCAAAAATGACTTTTCAACACATATGCAATTCCTCCTTGATACAATTATTGTAAACTTTTTTTTCTCTTTTTTTGTTTTCTTTGTCTTTTCCTTTCTTTTTTTTCTTTTTTTCCTTATAAAAATTAAAATAAACTACATCAGCATGAGAAATTCAATGATAAGACATAAACTAAAATCTCAACATTATAACCAACCCTCACATATGTACACCCCCACACTTAGAATTTTGTACATCCACAAACTCAACAGTCACCAATGTTTTACTAGCTTTATGACTTGGGTAGGACATTTGGTTAAGTTTAAAAACATAAAATGTGGGTTATATAAAAAGAAAGGCTAAAGCTCAAAAGGGTTTATCAAGGGAAAAATCATGTCAATAGGGTAGGTTATTTGGCTAATGTAACTTATGAAAAACAAAGAATGCCTAATCATATCCATGTTAATGCATGTGATAAAATATGGTCTTGAATAGAAATTCAACACAAAATCAGGAAGTATATGTCATGAACGTCACACAAATCAAAAGGCAATAAGACTGATATAGATGTGTCAGTCAAATAAGGCTTAAAATTTCACCAGCTTTGTCTACCATTAGTCACTACTCTTCTAAAGATAATGCTCATTAATAAACCACAAGATCAAAAGTACATGCCAAATTTTGCTATGGATTTTACTATTCAATCCACACTCTAATTATGATTAAATAATCTTAAAAGCAATAGAAAAAGAAAATTTTTTTCATTTTGTTCATTTAATTTTGAAAACTGCCTGAGGAGTCACATAAGCTATGATTAAGCTCAAAAAACATGCATCAAAACTAATGTACCCCATACCCCACCCCCACACTTAAAACTTGCATTGTCCTGAATGTAAAATCAAATTCCAGAAATGGAGTAGCTAACAAAAATAACATATGCAAAAATGTAAAAGATAGAAATTAACTTCCCTTGGGTTGCATCCTAAGCAACGCCTTTGTTTAAGGATGTTGGCCCAACCTCCAGTTGTGTACTTTAAGTGACCCTAGTCACGCCCTCTAGCATCAACACCTCCAAATCCTCCATTTGGAAGCCCTCATAATACAGCTTCAAGCGATGACCATTCACTCGAAACGTTTTGTCAGTTTTCAGGCATCGTATCTCCACTACACCAAAAGGGAAGACATGAGTGATAACAAATGGATCAACCCAATGGGAACACAATTTACTAGGAAAGAGTTTGAGTTTGGAATGATATAGTAACACTTTCAGACCTACTGAAAAACTTTTCCTTGAAACCATCTTATCATGAAAAGCTTTCGTCCTCTCCTTATATATCATTGCATTTTGATATGACTCATTCCTCATCTCTTCCAACTCTTGAAGCTGTAATTTACTATGCACTCATGCATCATCCAAGTGCATGTTACATCTTTTAATTACCCAATATGCCTTATGTTGTAATTCCACTGGAAGATGACATGTCTTTCCAAACACTAGCCTGTACAACGACATTCCAACTGGGGTTTTGTAAGCCATCTAGTAGGCCCACAATGCATCTTTTATTCTTACACTCCAATCCTTCCTATTGGGTTGCACAGTTTTCTCCAGGATTAACTTGATTTCTTGATTCGAGACTTCAGTTTGCTCGTTGGTTTGAGGATGGTAAGCAATAGAAACTTTGTTCATGATGTGATATTTTCTTAACATTGCTTCCATCACCCTGTTGCAGAAGTGGGTTCCTCTATCGTTAATGACGGCTTTCGGTATCCTAAACCTAGAAAGAATGTTAGCCTCAACAAAATCTGCAACAACTTTAGCATCGTTATTCCTAGTGGCTTTTGCTTACACCCATTTAAAAACATAATCAACTGCAAACAATATATAAGTAAAGCTAAAAGACAGAGGGAAAGGTCCCATAAAATCAATGCCCCAAACGTCAAAAATTTCATTAAAAAGCAAAGGGGTTTATGGCAATTGATCCTTACAGGACAAGTTACTTGACCGTTGGCATCTATCACAGGATTTGCAGAAGGTATATGCATCTTTGAATAATGTTGGCCAGTAGAAGTCGCTTTCCAGAACTTTTTGAGCTGTCCATTTTGCTCCAAAATGTCCTTCGCAAGCGTATGAATGGCAGAAGGCTAAAATTGATGATGATTCATTTTTTGGTACACACCTCTTGATAACTTGATCTGTATAGTGCCTCCAAAGATATAGGTCATCCCATACATAGTACTTCTCTTCACTTCGTAGCTTATCCCTCTGAGCCTTAGACAAACAAGTAGGTAATTCCTTAGTTACTAAAAAATTGACTATGTCTGCATACCATGGTGGTGTCCCATCGGCAAAAAATAATTGCTCATCTGGAAAGCTTTCTTGTAGAGGAATATCATCTTCTTCCTTTGTCAAATGACTGAGACGATCCGTCACCACATTTTCTACCCCTTTGTATCTCTAATCTCTAAGTCGAATTCTTGCAAGAGGAGAATCCATCTGATCAGCCTCGGTTTTGCTTCTTTCTATGTGAGCAAGTATCGTAAAGCTACATGGTCATAATAAACAATCACTTTAGCACCAAGCAAATATGATTGAAATTTTTCCCACCCAAAAGCCATAGTTAACAATTCTTTTTCAGTAGTGGAATAATGCAATTGAGCTGGATTTAAAGTCTTTGAAGCATATTAAATGGCATGCAAAGATTTTCCCAGTCTTTGCCCTAGAACTGCCCCCATCGTATAATTGCTCGCATCACACATGATCTTTAATGGGAGGTCCCAATCTGGCGATTGAATCACCGGTAGGGATGTCAAAAGCTCCTTAAGTTTGTTGAATGCTTCTTTACACCTCTCGTCGAATTTAAAGGAGACATCTTGTTGAAGAATCTTGGATAGTGGTGCGGCTATCTTCGAAAAGTCCTTATTAAATCTTTGATAAAAACCTGCATGCCCCAGAAAAGAATGCACTTCGCTCATAGTAGAGGGGTAAGGTAAAGAATAAACGATATCAATTTTGGACTTGTCTACTTCAATATCCTTAGCAGATATCACATGACCTAGAACTATACCTTGGTCCACCATAAAATGACATTTTTCACAGTTCAACACAAGGTTAGTTTCTATACATCGTTTCGATATAATGGTAAGAATCTCAAGACATTCATCAAAAGAAGATCCCTACACACTAAAATTGTCCAAGAATTCCTCAATAATCTTCTTAACATATTCAGAAAAATGTTTACCATATACCTTTGGCAAGTGGCAAGTGGCAAGTGCGTTACACAATCCGAATGACATCCTTCGGTAGGTTAATATGCTAAATAGGCATGTAAATGTGGTCTTCTCCTGATCTTCCGGTGCGATCAGGATCTGAAGATAACCTGAAAAGCCATCTAAAAAGTAATAATAGTCATAACCAACCAATATTTCAAGCATCTGATCAATAAAAGGAAGGGGAAAGTGATCTTTATGAGTAGCAGCATTTAACTTTCTATAATCAATACATACTCACCACCCGATTTGCACTTGGTTGGGAATTAACTCACCTTCCTCGTTTGTCACGACGGTGATTCCAGACTTCTTTGGAAACACATGGACAGGACATACTCACTTACTGTCAGAAATCATGTAGATAACCCTAGCATCAAGAAGCTTCAATATCTTCTTCTTCACAACTTCCATCATTGGAGGATTCAGCCTACGCTGAGGTTGCCTTGTAAATTTTGCATCATCCTCCAACAAAATGTGGTGCATACATATCGAAGGTATTATCCCTTAGATATCTGTGATAGTCCACCCGATAGCCTTCTTATGCTCCCTCAACGTTTAAACCAGCCTCTCCTCTTGATTTGAAGTCAACTCTGCCAAGATGATAACTAGGAGAGACTGTTTATCTCCCAAATAGGCGTACTTCAGATGTGTAGGGAGTGACTTCAATTCTAATTCTGGTGCCTAGACATCAGAAGGTAACAACTCTTTGTAAGCTTCAGGTATTTGTATAGAAGCCAAATCATACCTTTTTGGAGAGCTTTCTAATGAGTCCAAGGTGTCTGTCATTTCCATAAGCTCCTCTCCCATCTTAACATCAATGTTGGCTTCTACTTCCATATCCTCAGTTAAAGCTATTTTCAAATGATCCCTATAACTTAAATTAAACATTTCTTGCATGAAAAGATCAATCACATCAACAAAAAAACACAATGATCATTAGGAGGATGTTTCATGGCATAAAAAATGTTGAAATGAATTATGTCCCCATCAAATTCCATTGTGAGGGTGCCTTTACGAACATCTATCTTAGTTTGAGTCGTATTAAAAAATGGTCTCCCCAACAGAATAGGTATCAGATTGCATGAGGTGTCATCATTCATATCCACAACATAAAAATCTGCAAGAAACACTAATTCATTCACCTACACTAAAACATCCTCAACCACACCATCAGGATAAGCATTAGTGTGATCAGCCAACTGGAAGACTGCACTCGTTTTTTCAAAGGGTCCAAATTCAAAGAAGCATAAATCGAATGAGGCATCATATTAATAGAAGAATCCAAATCCAACATTGCTTTATTGATCACAGTATTACCAATTTTGCAAGGAATGGTGAACATACCTAGATACTGACATTTTGGAGGCATCTTCTTTCTAAATACTGCTGACACATTCTCACCCATCATCACTTTCTCATCATCCCTCAACTTTCTCTTATGGTACAAAGTTCTTTGAGGAATTTGGCATACCTTAGCACTTGCGTGATTGCTTCAAACAAAGATATGTTGACTTCTACCTTTCAAAAAGTCCCCAATATCTTATTATCCTTGTCCTCCTTGTTTGGCCTTGTTAATCTGTTCAGAAAAGGTGGAGGGTTAGTTTTAGTAATATTGGGACTTTCGACGTTTACCTTCATACTTAATGACGAATTTTCTTCCTTTTCCAATTCCTTCTCAATCTCCTCCTCGGTAGCAATCTTTGTTTGGGTTCTTTTGGGACCTTCAATCTCCTTTCCGCTTCTCAGGGTTATGTCACTGACATTCTTTGGGTTCACCTAGGGTTGTGAAGGCAATTTTCTCCACCTTGTGATTCTAGGCAATTGAGCCTTACTACCATTTGACCCATTTGGTAGTCCATGATCTGTTGGCTTGCTTTTGTTTCCTATTAAAATTGTTGAAACTGCTGCTGCATATCCTGTTGAAATTGCAAATTGGTAGCAACAAGTTTGTTAACAATTTCTTCTAAAGATGCACCTGAACTTGAAGAAGAAGCTCCTTATGCTCCTTGTTGCCTTGGTTGAAATCCTGGTGGCCCTTGCGGCCGATTCTGGAAGTGATTTTGCTGTCAATTCCCTCCATAACTCAAGTTCGAGTGATCCCTCCAACCTGGGTTATACGTCCGCGAGTATGGATTATATTGGTTCGGGAAGTTCCCTCTTGCAGCATTCACATGCTCCATACTCCCTTCCTGCAAAGCTAGGCACTCGTCAGTTAGATGACTTGTGTTTGAACATATCCCGCACGCTTTCACTTGTGCCTGTCCAACTGCAATCTGTCTCATAAAAGATATTAGTTCATCTAAACCATGTTCAATGGATGAAGTGCTTACCTCATTTACTCGTCGAACATCATTATGAGTGTCAAATTGTTGGGTGTTAACGGCCATCCGCTCAAGTAATATCCTAGCTTCAATGGGAGTCTTTTCGCAAAGTGCCCCACCACTCGACACATCAACTAAACTCCTCTTTATTGACCGCAATCCTTCATAAAAATATTGGATGAGAAGTTGCTTTGGTATGTTGTGATGTGGGCAACTGGCACATAACTTCTTAAAACACTCCCAGTATTCGTAAAGAGACTCCCCGTTATGTTGCTTAATACCGCATATCTCCTTTTGAATACTTGTTATCTTTGAGGTCGAAAAATATTTTTCCAAAAATAATCTCTTCATCTCCAACCAAGTGTTCACACTTCCAGCTGGTAAATCGAATAACTAATATTTTGTTGCATCTTTGAGCGAGAATGGGAAGGCCCTCAACATGATCTGCTCGTCCGTCACCCCATGAGGCTTCATGCTCAAACACACCACATCGAGTTCCTTAAGATACTTATGTGCATCCTCACCTGCAAGGCCATGAAAGTTAAACAATAAATGAATTAATCCAAATTTTAACTCAAAGGTAACATGTTCAGCAAAATTGGGAAATGTTATGCATAATGGTCTATTAGTTAAATCGGGTGCAACCAACTCCCTTAGAGTTCTCGGATTTGCCATTGTGTCTTCGAATTTTGCTTCCAATTTGTTTACCAAAGTTGACCTTGCGTCCCTACGCAATCTCCGTAATGTTCTTTCGATCTCCGGATCAAGTTGCTCAATTTCTCTACGAGGAGACCTGGTCACTACCATGCACCAACACTAATGAACAATAAAAAAAATTAACAAGTAACAAAAAGAAGGCTTATAAACAAATATATTCACAAAATACCAATTAAAATCAAATTCGAAAATTAAGCTACCAATTCCCTGGCAATGGTGTCAAAATTTGACTGCGCGTCATTACGCTAGTTAAAATAAAATAACTAGACTACTACTATAGCAGTGGTGAGTCTAGGTCGATCCTACAGAGAATGTGTGTAAAGTTTATGAAATGTAATTAATCGGTGTTTACACTTAACTAGGGGTTTTGGATTTTTGGAATAAGAAAAATAAAATAAAACTAACTAATAAAAACAAAGTAAAGAAAACATGCAAAAAAAATGATAAAAGTGGGGAATTCAGTAGGGACCCGGTTCTTTGGTTCAATCTCCGCCTACACCCTGACTAAGAATATTTTATTAATTTGTTATTTTTTAACCTCTCATATCAACTATTAATCGTGGGTTAATAGTTAATCCGAGTTTTCCCTTAGGTTTTGTTTAATCAAGATACGATCGTTAATTAGGCATTAGCATTACGAATTAGGAAAACGGATTAATCAAGACAATAATCACATACGATGCGTCATTTAACCTAGGTCATGTTATCCCTAATGATTACCAAGCAATAGTCGCTACACATGAATTTCAACATAACAATTACGGATTATATCGAAATTCTAGCAATGGGTTTGCAATTGACGATTCAATGAACGCATTAAAATCATCAACTCACAATACCCAATGGGTTCATACACAAATAACCGAATAATAACGAAAATTCGATTATTCATACACAATACCTAATTCAATTAACATAGGATAACAAAATCAATTCCTAATGAGAGAAATAAACAACAAAATAATTAAAAAAATACTTAACTTGGGTCGTCGGTGTCGATGTCGCCTCCGAACTAGCATTAGGACGTCCAGCTCTTCATGGGTCTTTTCCAAAAAATTGCTTCAGCCCCCATCTTCATCCCTAACCAAAAATCCCTGTTTCTTGTTCACTGCCCTCTCTTTTCATTGTAACTCACGCACTGTTCATTGACGGGACAATTTTTCTTAGAGTCCACTTTACGGTAGCTTTAATTCCCCTATGGTTCACGCCTTACTTACGCAACTCCTCGTCTTCGTTAAACGCAAAAAATTTCGTTAAACGCAGACTTCTCACACAACTCCTTGCCTGCGCCGCCTCACAACTGTGCTTCCTACACTGTTAATTATTCGTTGATGCGCCGCACTGATCCCCCTTCATGGGACAATTTAAGTTGCAGCCCTCATAATTCCTTATGCCCTTCACTTCGCTGCTTCTCCTCTGCGTGTTAAACGCAGCAACGCTTCGTTTTCACGAAGCGTTAACGCTGCTTCAACAAAAATGTAGCGTTAACGCATGCATTTCACCACCAAACTTAATTTTTTTTTACAACCACTTGCATTTAAATTTTTTTTCTTCTTTGTCTTTCATTTTTCATATATTGATTTTCTTTGTCCATCGCATGAAGAAAACGAGTATTGATCTTTGGAAAATGTCTTAAATTGGGTGTTTTTGACTTACTTTAATTTCTTTGTTTCCAAATTGTACCTAAAATCACATATAAATTAAAATGAGTATCTTAAGCATTTTGTATCATTAATCGCTAAGTATAAATAATTAAATATATCAACAATTAAACACATATCAAAAGTGAATTAATATGTGAACAAGTTTTTTAAATTTTTAATTAAATAATATTTTTATTCAAAAGGTCCTTAAAGTTCGATTTAGGAAAGAAGAAAAAGAATTTAAGAAGGGTATACGTCAAGGGTGTGAGTCACACCTGCGACATTGATTCTGGGTGTGAGTTAACAAGTCACACCTTTGACACTCTTTCATGCGTTAAGTCACACCCGTTACATCCTCCTTATTCCTATTTTTTTTGTTCTTCTAATTAACCACATACACACACACATATATAATATAAACTATATAAAATTAATAATAATGATCATATAGACCAAATATTAATATTGACAACTAAATCAAGTAACAATAACTTAATAAATCTAATAATTAATAATTTAAAAATAATCATTAATAATAATTGTATTAATTAATTATATTATAATAACTATTAATGATATCAAAATTAATTAATTATCAATAATTTTAGTATATTTAAATAGTACTTATTAATATCAATTGTCTATTATTATTCATCATTATATACTAAAAATGTATAATAACATTATTATATATATATATATTAATATAATTAATTGATTATATTATAATAACTATTAATCATATCAAAATTAATTCATTAACTATTATTTAAGTATATTGAAATAATAGGATGAAAAATTTTTCAGTCATATAAACTATATAATAATTAACAATAATTATTAATATAGTGACATATACAACAAATATTAATATTGACAACTTAATAAAGCAACTATACTTTGATAAATAAAATAATTAATTATATACTAATAATTATTATTAATAATTGAATCAATTAATTATATTATAATAACTAGTAATTATATCAAAATTAATTATATTTAAGTATATTTAAATAATACAAATTAATATAAACTGTTTAGTATATTCATTATTTCAAATCAAATATGTATAATATTATTATTATATATATATTATACATAATTAATCGATTATATTACAATAACTATTAATTATATCAAAATTAATTCATTAATTTAAGTATAAGCATATTTATATTATAGGATGAAAAAATATTCAGTAAAAAAACAAAAAATAACATGCTATAGAATGAACAAGAAAAAATAAATCACGCCTGTGACGAGAATTTC
>JAOSBK010000206.1:15290231-15302946 GCA_027568895.1 Erythroxylum shatona | reverse complement strand
TTCGTGAAACGGCAACTTAATCAGATCCGCTGCATACTCACTTCCTTGGATCATAACTGGACAATTTCTAACCACTTAATGCACCAACACACTACTACCCAGAGGACTAGTTACATGCATGTCATAATCCTTTACCCTTATCAGATCACGCCAAACTTTTCTATTCTAAGCAATTACCTCATTAAGGACTAACTCTGACATATCCTCCTTGATCACTTCCCACCAATTTCAGTACACAATATGCATATTCATCTTATATAATATAACTCATTCTGTATTATTACATTACATACAATTCAATTTCATGGATAACAATTCACAACAATTTTCAATTTTCAACAATCACAAAACATTAACATACATCAACAATTTCTATTTCCAACAATTTTCAATTTTCAATAATCACAAAACATACATCAACAATTTCTATTTCCAACTAATTTCAACAAGTTTCAATTTTCAACAATTACAAAACATACATCAACAATTTTCATTTTCAACAATTGCTAATTTTTAACAGTCACAAAAACATATATCAACAATTTTCATTTTCAACAAATTCCAATTACAACAATCACAAAACATACATCAACAATTTTCATTTTTGTTAATTTCCAACAAATTCTAATTACAACAATCACAAAACAGACATCAATAATTTCTATTTTTATCAATTTTCAACAATCACAAAACATACATCAACAATTTTAATTTTTATTAATTTCCAACAATTTCCAATTTCCAACAATCTTAAAACATACATCAACAATTTTCATTTCTAACAAATTATAATGACAACAATGACAAAACATACATCAATAATTTTCATTTCCAACAATCATAAAACATACATCAACAATTTCCATTTCCAACAAATTCTAATGACAACAATGACAAAACATACATCAATAATTTCCATTTCCAACAAATTTCAATTACAACAATCACAAAACATGCATCAATAATTTTCATTTTTATCAATTTCTAATAATTTTTAATTTCCAACAATCATCAACAATTTTCATTTTTATCAATTTCCAATTTCCAACAACTATAAAATATACATCAACAATTTCTATTTTTATCAATTTCCAATTTCCAACATTCACAAAACATACATCAACAATTTCTATTTTTATCAATTTCTAATTTCCAACAATCACAAAATATACATCAACAATTTCCATTTTTATCAATTTCCAACAATCACAAAATATATATCAACAATTTCTATTTCCAAAAAATTCTAATTACAACAATCATAAAACATACATCAACAATTTCAAATTTTATCAATTTTCAATAATTTTTAATTTTCAACAATCACAAAATATACATCAACAATTTTCATTTTTATCTATTTCTAACAAGTTCCAATTTTCAACAATCACAAAACATACATCAACAATTTTCATTTTTATCAATTTTCAGCAATTTCCAATTTCCAATTTCCAACAATCACAAAACATACATCAACAATTTGATCAATTACAAAGCATACATCATCAACAGTTTCATTTTATTATAAAACCAATATTAATTAGACAAATTATGTTTCGGTACTATCGGTATCAGTCGGTACTGACTGAAAACAACCGGTATTTTAAACCGGTATTGATGATGGCCCGTACCATTTTGTTTTTTGATCGATACATTACGTACCAGCTGATATCATCCGGAACGGTCCGGTATCCTAAACACTACTTATTAGCAATATTTTAAAATGTAGATTGGAAGTTAGAACTAGATTCAATCAAAATGTCGTAACTGAATAAAATTAAAAATATTAAAATATGATTAAAAAATTATTCTATTTAAAGTTAAATCAAAAAGACTATTAAATAAAAATTGACTGATTTAATTTATAAAATTTAATTAATTTACGAAATTGGCTAACTAAACCGATGAATTTTTAATTTTTAATTTAAATAAAAATAAAAATTTATTTAGTTATTAATATAATTGTGTTATATTATTATATATTAAATAAAATTTTAAAGTTAAATTTTATAAATTAATTAAGTTTATTTTTACTTTCATATAATATTTTTAAATTTAAATAATATTTATTAATAGTTTTAAAATTAAAATTATTTTTATAAAATTGTTTAAATAAAATTATTCATAATTCTTATTAATAATTAAATACATAACATTAAATTAAATTATTCTTATTAATAATTAACATTAAATAATATGTATTTGATTGATAATAAATCCGACATAAAAACATAAAATAAAATTATTTTATGATTTTCAAAAGTTATAAAATTAAAAATAGACAGAAATTAAAATTTCAAATAAATAAATTTTTATTAAATTTAAAATATAAATTAAAAACATAAATTAAAGAAAAACATTAGACTTTCAACAATTTATATTTAAGAGACTTGAGGTTGATTGTAAAGCGATTTGGTAATTGCTTTAATAGATGTGATATAGAATGCCTCTCCTTTTGAACTTGTCTGTACCTCTCTTTCCGTAAGTGACACCACATGAGAGGGGAAAATGCATGTTGCAAGGTTCCAGGTTGGAGGATCATGGTCCATGGACATGGATTCCTCCTTTTCGTTTCTTTTTCTTTTGGGGGGGCGGGGGTTTAACTGTCAATGCTAATGATCTCACCATATTACATAATCCTACCTCTCTCTTTTATTTCTGGTCCAGCATAAGGAACGATTACATGCTTTTCTATGCTCTCTAACTTTCTAATTGTCTTGTACACGATTACGCGGACAAACGATGATGGGGTATCGCTTCAGCGTCCTGGTCGTGGGGAAGTAAATAAGCTTATCCTTTTCTGCAGGAACCCAGCTGTCAACAAAATCCAAAGCCCAAGTAAGCTTCATGATATGACCTGTTTGTTATGGAAGAATAATTTGGACATTTTACCTCACTTGTGTAACTACGTAATGGATGAAAACGGAAAGTTCTACTCTAGCAAGCTCATATCCTGGGCATAACCTTGGTCCTCCGCCAAATGGAGTGAACACATTTGGTGGACATGTTCCCGATGAGTTCTGTTTCACAGGCACAGAGAGGAATGTTTTTTTATTGAATACGAGTGTAGATTTATGGGTGTTTCAAGAGTTATATATTTTACCTGCCATCTCCAGGGATTGAAAGTTCGAGCATCCTTAAAATGGTCGTTGTCCAGATGCACGGCTCGGAATGATGCAAAAACCTTCCAACCCTTAGGAATTGTGTAACCTAATTGGTGTTTTGATTGCAAAAGATACTATATTTTAGTTGACTTATGTAATCAATCACTGTAAATTGTCCACTTGACGTTACCTTTTATATTGATGTCTGTCATTGCTCGTCTAAATATCCCACCAATGATGTTTGCCATTCGCAAAGTCTCATTAATAACCTGAAAATCATAATGAAGATCAAAAGAAGAAACGTCATCATAGAAAATAGCTAGGGAGAGCCTCGCTTACACACTGAGTGAAGTGCATTGACTTGTACTCGCTCCACTCAATAGCCTCACTCTCACCCTTCTTTAATCTAATCTGATCGTGCTCCTCCTGCCACATCAAAACATGAACATCAATGCCGAGACCCTAAACAAACTTGTTTTATCTTCTTGCACTGTTTTTAAGAGCCTCCTCATTAACTTTCCAAGGTGGCCTATGGGCCTCAAGCATAGGGTTACAGTGCAAAATCTGATCCAAAGTAAAAGTAGACAAAAAAATTCCAGCCCATTAAATGCTCCTAACCATCAATTCAAGCCTGCCAGATCCAACGGTGGCCAGTTTAACCATTGAATGAATCGAGCTGAAAGGAAGAACAATCTGGGTCCTAGGAATCCCAATTTGCTAGACTTTTTTGATGTCACTCTTGCTTTAACATTTACACCGTCTGATAGGGCTCCTGGAACGAAAATGGACTTGGACAAACCGCTACTATCTATCTGAGAGTGAGAGGAGTTAAGCCATGGTGGTGAAAGGGTGTTTGGGTCATTTTGGGAAAGACAATTTGGTCAAAAGACTGTGACTTGGTGGGACTAGGGACTCAGACAGTAAGAGAAGTATTCTCAGCATAACAAGGCGTGCAGTTCGGGAAGCTATCATTTTGTCCCGCAAGTAAAACGATCTACTTTGACCTTTTCCTTTACCTTCCAAAATCCCCCAATCAATACGAGACCAAGGTCATTATCCCAAATAAATATCATATGAGCTTAGCTTAACAATACTAGTGTTAAAAGATACGAAGCAATTCATAAATAATTGGTTTGATTTGAAAAAATCAAAGTTGAGATAATCAAATCAGTTGTATTACTTAAGCCTATAAATCAGACTGAAACAAAGATCTAACGTAATCTAACCATAGGCAAAGGATTACTATTATAGTACTATACTACATATAGCCAACTGATTAATTAAAATCCAGTTATAGCCGACCACATATCACATTCCACCTAAAAGAAACTAAGGCATCAAGGAGAAAGAACATGGGTGGCTTTTGGTTCGTTTGCTGCAAATGGTATTATCACTATCTTCTTTTTTGAGTGAACTCTTTATCCCACCACCCAATCTGAATGGCTGAGAATCCTACAAGAGAAATTGAGGCCAACCAAGATAATCATAGGAATTTGAGTCCCCACCACTCATCTTTTTTCTTTCCCAAACCCATCCACCAGCAACCAGATTAAATTAACGAGTTAAGCGAATGAAGTTATGTCTATATAATATTATGTTACCTTAACCTGGGCTAAAGCTAGTGGGTTCTCGGTTAAGAACTTGACGGCCAGAGTCATAATAATAGATGTAGTCTCGTAACCGGCTACAAGCAAAGCCACGAAGAAGTCAACAATTTGGTCGTCGGAGAAGCCGTCTTCCGCCCCCAAAAGCGCTGCTAACATGTCCTTCTTTCCCATTCCGACTTCACCTTCTTTTCTCCTTTCCCTCACCACCAACCCCAAAGCCTCCGCCACCTTAGTTCTTGCCTACAAGCATCAAGCCAAAGACTTTTAATTCATACACAAACCTCAAGAGAAACCATAAACAGAGACTGAAAGAGCTCCACTTATTCACTTTAATGGCACGGCGATAGGTGGTGGAGAAGAAGGGAACAGTGAAAAATCCGTCGATGAGAAGAATATACTCCTTCCTTAAGCTCTCAGTCCATTCACCTGGATCCACGCTCATCAACTGCTTCATTGTTAAGTCGAACGTTATCTGCTTAGAACATCACCAGAAGCGCACAAAATTACATTAGTTAAGTGCTCCTAAAAACATTTAATAGAAAGCTTGCAACGTGAGTTGTCATAATAGGATCACATGTGTAACGGAAGAGACTAAAGAGATGACAGTAACCCGACACCATCAAACCAAGTAACGACAATTAATTAAAGGGTCATTAATCAAATCATTTAATTAATGCCACACCCACTCGCCGTGGAATTCTGAGTCAGACCCACCACCAGTTCCATGGTGTAATGAGTTCGTAACTCGGACGAGCCACCTCCGAGTTGACTCAGCATGACTAGAGCTTCAAATATGGTACGGTGAGTGAGTGGTGCAAATAGAAGTACCTTCTTGGCCTCGTCCAAGAGGAAGACCCGGTCTGACCAGGAGTTCAGGTTGAACCGGATGAGTCGGTCCATGTGAACCAAAAGATGGTCCTTAATAATGGAATAGTTAGCGAAACTCATGGTTAAAGAATGCATTCGTTTGTGAAGAGCACCCTTCATTAACAACAACGAATGCTTTCCAAGCAAGTTGGATATGGAGCTCGGGTAGTCACAATCAAACAATCTGCCTTCATTTTGCAAGATGAAGCGGTTAGTCTCCGGATCAGCCGAAAACACGGTGGGTTCACCCAACACGTGGGAAGTAAAAACCAAGCCGAAACGCTTAATCCTCTCGTCCATGAAGGGTTCAGGGTTTTCGCTCTTGTAAGCAGATATCAGCTGAAGAGTCTCGCCGATCAACGGCAGACCAAGGCTTCCCGGCGGTATCCTGAGTCCCCGGTAACGTGAACGACGATAGAATACATATACAAACGCCGACAAACAACAGGATAAAAGGAAATAAGATAGAGTTTCCATGGGAAAATCTAAAGGAAGTGTGAAGAGGGGTGAGTGAGAAAGGGTTGTATGCATGTGTATATGTTTACGGATACATGTACAAGTGTATATATAAAGAGAAGTAGAAGCATAGGGACAAAGAGAAGAGGGTTGTGGGTTTGAAGAGTGAAGCAGGAGAGTGCATTAATGGAGGGAAGAGAGAGCACACGAGGGGTATCTGATAAGAAATCTATCAAGGGAAGTGAGGTTGGGGCAACGCAACGGGACCTTGTTGGAGGTGAAATAAATGTCTGATATTTTTGACAACTGACGCCAATCTGTTCTCATCTCTCTCGTTGCTATTATTTATTTATTTGCTTTTCTCAGATAACTATAAGTCTAAAAGAGAAATTTCGCAAAGACATAATTTTATAGATTCTTGAAAAGAGAGTGTATTTAGTAGTTACATCCTATACCATCATTATTTTTTTAAAAAAATTATTTTAATCTATTAAATAATGTATAATTAAAGAAATTACATAAATATTTATCTACTTAAAAATGTTCACATTATTAAATTATACCAGTAAATATTTTCATAAAAATATAATCATTTTGAATTTTTATTAAGATACTCATAAAATAGAAAATTTAACACATGTTATAATAATAATACTTCTATTTCATTAAAATAAAAAGTCTAAAAGAAAAGATAACTTTCAGTCAAAAATTTTAATTTTTTCAAATATAAATGTGCCTTTTATATTGTTAAGAGTTGTACAGCTCAAACTATATCGTCAAACATCCAAATGCTAAGTATAATTTCCAAAAAAGAATGTTAAATCTAAGCATAGTTGAGTATAGTTAATTTGAAGATTGTGAGAAAGTTTTGCTTAAAATCGTTTGCTTTTAGTTAAAAATAGAGGATAACGCTTAATTGATTAACTTGTCCTTAAATATACATAAACTAAGCTTTATTATAGAAAATTCTTATTTTTTCTTTTTTATTCTAGCCATTTTTATATTTCGAACCAAATTAAAGAATTATTCGTATTGGCAAAAGCAAGTATACAGAGGAACACCGAACATGCTCTCACTTTCCAAACCCTTTTTCCTTCTTTTTATTTTATTTAATTTTTTTCTTGTTCATCGCCATCATACGTACCCTTGGTCCACACCCTGTTTAATTACAGTAAAGGCACTTCCTGCAATCACAAATTGTGGAAGTTCACCCCATAATGCTTTTTCAAATGCTGTTATTAGTGCTGATCTATTTTCGCAGGTTTCAATTTGATTCACCAAAACAAAATAATTTGGTTCATAATGCCTAATGGTCGGTCCCGCTGGAACAAAACTTGTGAAATTATGTACAATCTTGATTAGTAAATTACCTTGAAACTTAATAATATTATTACCAGAAGTCGTATGAGAGAGCCTAAGATTGATTTAATGGCATATCACTTATAATTAATTTTTGGATACTGATGGAATCCTATTAAAATTAAGAAAAGGGGACAATAACAAACAAAAGGGTACTTTGTGCTAATTGAGGTTTAAAGCAGATAGAATGTCATAATGCATATGCCCATGTGTCCCACTCCCACGTCCAGCTCCATTCCATCTCTATTAAAGAAGCAAGTGGGGAATGTTAAGTTTCCCTTTTTTTATTAATTATTGTCTTCTAGCGATTAAGATTCTGCCCAAATATCTCTCCAACCCATCCTTTCTATTGTCATTATTAGTTCAAATGTTATCAGAAAATTAAGTTTATCTGCCATCATCCAGCTTGGACGAAGCTTCCATGAAAAAGATAATGCATATCAAGCAGCCACGTGAATCCGTATGATGAGAGGTGTATGTATGAGGCAATTATATATATAGGCCTTTTAATTCTGCATTGTGAGCATGTTCATCCACATTGACATGGTCCCCATGGCGCTCCAAACATCCTCATAAGAAGTTTGTTAAATTAAAAGGTAATGACGATATAGCTTAAGAAATTTTCTCAGTAAGAAACTTGTTAGAATTTCAACTATACTTTGATGAGTTTTTAAATGTTCGCTGGATATGTGATGTTTAAAAACAAATATTTCCCCAAATTATCTTCATTGTACAAATCCCACTTTTAGCTAAATTAATGTTTTAAGAAGTAAAAAAAATTACTAGTATCAGTTTTAACAAATCTTATAAATTGAAATGGATATTAAATTAATCTCATATCAATTAGATAACATAAATCAACATTTAGTAATTGTACTGTGAAATTATCATAGTTTTATTCATTTATCTTAAATATTTCGGTTTATACTTGTATTATTTCATACCAATATAGTCTTTATCATAAGGCTTTTATTATGCCATATAAGTAAATTTATCCAATTATAATTAAGTATACACAACTTAATTTTGTGATTTTCAATTTCTAGTTAATTTTGTCAAGAGTCTTAATTGAATTATGAAAATTTTTTATCTCATGAATTATACTTCATAAAGTTTAAAATGATTCAATTCTTTTATCTGACTATTAGACAACTCTAAATTTCATTTAAAATTACGAATCTTTGTAATTTAGATAATTCAAGAATTGTTCCCAAATCCATAAATTTCTCTACCTGTTGAGACGATGATGTGATGGGGCGGTGGAACTTAACTCACGTGTAACCACATCTTAAACACCCACTAATTATGAACCCCATGATCCTAACGTTCTTCAGGCGTTTATCTTAATAGGCTTATTAGGCTGGTTAGATCTTTTGAGACAGATAATAAACCAGATCTGCGGGATTAAGACAGAATGTTTAGTGTAGTGGCTCACTCAGTCTTCAAACTTTAGTAATTGGATTAAGATAGTTTCTGTATCAACGAAACCCTGCTAACGCTTGGTGGATTAGATAGATGTATCCAACCCTTATTTTTAATTGAGATTATTAAAAGTAGCCCATACGATTAGAAGCGCAACTCTTAATTAGCTACACGTTTATCATGTTAGTGATCTAGATACCAGATTTCTAATCCCAGATTAGAAACATAAACAGTTTGTAAACTCATCCCTGTTCTCCTTTCTAATTCTGATACTTAATTATTTCATTTACAGAAAAGTAGGCACCATTCTCCGGACAAAGGCAAAAAAATTCCAGGAAATGTGTCCTTTTGTTGTTTACATATGACCCATGTCTGCATGGATACAAAATCTATTCTCTTGACGAAATAATGTTCGCCACAAAAACCAAAATTGCTCCGACCACATTGAAAGCGAGCCCCTCCAATGATTCCACAAATATGCGCCGTTCAACCGTTGATTTTGAGTGTATTGGATCCGATGATAGATTTAAAATGACTGACTATACATTAAATTTTACTTCATTTATTAAGAAAAGAAAACAAGCGTTCCTATGATACTTATCTCCGCACTCCTTTGGGGACTATACATGATAATAACAAACCCAAAATACCATTTGATTTCATTCCTGCGGGAAGATCGGAGCATCTTTTTTCTGGAAGACTGCTTTTTGCCTACGTGACATTTTAATTAATAGTGTGAACCCAATTTGTCAAACGGGTAATGAATGAGAAGCCGAGTTGGTACAGTCCCGTGCTCTCTTTGATGCCTTCCTTTACGTGATAAGTGAAAGGTGTTTGTCATCGAAAATGGAAAAGGCTAAGCCACCTCTATTACTTCCTTAGCCTAGGCCACGAGGATTACTTGCTTCATATGGGTAGGGACAATACATATACACCTTAGGTTTGGTACGAGCAACTAGACTCCCATTGGCATTGCCCTGGCCTGCCGACAATACAATATATTGTAAACTCACAATAGCCAGAGATCCTACAGGCTTTCCATTAATAATAAACCTAATTTCAGAAGTTAACCAAGACCTGAAAGCCGTTCGTATATGAATATTATTCTGCATCAAGTTGTCATTAATGGATATATTGTTTTACATTCGACTGATTATTTTCATGCCCTTATCTTCATTTCTTTTTAAACCAATGTTGATCAAGAAAAAATAAAAATAAATACAAAATTTCAGTTTTTAATATTTTCATTTAGCGGCAATTTACTGTTTAATTGAATTTGCATTGCAGACCTTTTTAACAATTTACTTCTTCATATCAGTTTAGGGGTAAGGTCCACGTTCAACTTAAATCATTTGTTAAAAAATTATTGTGCCCCTATTATTAAAGGTTGTTAAAAGGACCACACGATCTTATCAAATCTTACATCCTATTTAACTCCACTGTATAAAGGGGACCAAAACAAATTCATTTCGTTTGATTATCCCACCTTCTGTTTTATCTTTCCCCTTCTTTTCTAATAACTGCATTTGCTTGGAGCATACACGCCACGTTTTTCTGGGTTCATTAACTTTATATTCTCCATTTGTCAAATATTTTAGGATTGATTATAATTAAAATCATCATTAATTTTACTATATATGGATCAAGAGAGATTGTTTCTAAACATGCACATCAATCCCGGCCTCTTATCAATTAAAATATTATGTCCTATATAAATTTAATTAAAAAAACATGTACGTAGCTAGTCAAATTCTTATGTTTGAAAAATATACATAGTCACGGCAAAAGAATCACTTATATTGTCAATTCATGTTTCTTCTATGTATGACCTTTCCTTCGTTTTGTATTTTCTGAACATAATATTAAGTTACAATTCTTTTATCTTCAACACAAGATCAAAACTCTTAATATATTATTGCATAACCAACAGTTTTAATTCAACTGTTGCATAACTTTCAGGATTAAAAATCGATTCTCCACTAAAGTAGTTCGTTCAAATTGGTTTATGTTTTTACATTAGATTTGGGCATGAATTAGCCGTTATCAATTGGTTCTAAAGATACTATTCAGCGGACAAAATAACTTGAAAATAAATTTTAGAATATGAAATGTCTGCACATCTCTTAATTTACTGTAGTGAAAATTATTATAAGATCCAGAGAATGATAATCTAATTCTATACAGTAGCACCAATCTTCTCCTCATATAGTATAAATTTTTAAATATTATGTGATTCTAATAATTCTATAAATGTAGACTTTTATGTCATCCACCTTGCGTTTCATATTTTCCTTCCTGGTCTCTCTGTGTCGTGGAAGATCTGTACAGATAGATTCTACCTCCATCTTCTTTGGCATTTTCTTAGATATTAAGGTTTTGTTGGGGTCCATCAGATGTCCTCGGCCTCCATATATAATCTTCTAATCAAATAAATTATAAAACTCCCGTATTTCTTAATACAACAAAAAACGAAAATATGAGTTCTTGAACCGATTAACTAACACAGCATGAAAAAGGAAACTGTGACTAAAAATTAAGGGAAGAACGGTAAATGGAGAAAGATAAAATGTTGTCCTTTTACCCAGTAACCAAACTACATCCAAACTCCAAAGTGTAGTTTGATAAGGCTACGACAAGCATCAAGCTTTCGCTCGCTGACATCATCCGTCGATAGACAGGACAGTGACGTTGGGAGTAAAAAGAAATGGTCAGCCACGAGACACGAGGTCTTGGTCGCACGTGTGACAAAAATGTACTTGCTTTTGTCATGTTTTTGTGTGCAATTTCCAATATCTCATAATCTCCACAGTCCACACGAATGGGTATGACAGGCATTACACGTGAGGTTCCACTTAAATTGCTCAGAGGGACAATGACTGTGGAAGAGAGTTACAACGTGACAACGCCGATGGATGGGGTACATCAGATCCCTGCAAGATCTCGTATAACATGGAAGAAAGTATAAGAAATAATCACAATTTACAAACCACATTTTCTTTTCATTAATTCAATCATTATCATTAAGTTTACTAGTTTGGGGATAAAAGGCAAAGGGATCCTTGTAAGATAAGTAATTTAAAAATCTTTTATGGTTTGTAATTTTCAAAAAAAAAATCTCTTGCTTTAATTTTTTAAATAACAACTAAATATGTGTAAAATGAACATTACATATAAAAATATACTTAACATGAATATTATATATTGATTAATCAAATATTATAACTCTTAAATTAGATAGGAACTCATTAAACTTTAAGAGATTAGCTCAATCGTTGTGTTTGTAACATTTAATTGGTCAATATATTTGCATTAATTTTTAACAAAAGTCTTAAAAAATTATAAAGATTTTTTCAAAAAATTAAAGATTAATTTTTAAAATACTTAAATTATGGGAAATTTTCTTTTTTAAACACTTAATGAGGTTAAAGTTGATGAAAATGTAAATTATCATATTTAAACTTAAGTTATTTTAAATGATATATTTATACTATAGATAGATTTAAGGGGAAAAAAGATCAATTTACTTATTTCCAATTAGTTTAACCGCAATCCAAACAGTCTTCGAGATACAAAAAAAGTGATTAAAAATAAATAGTCCAGCCTAAATTTTCTAATAAAAAGGTGATGAAAACATTGAATATGATATACATTTAAGATTGTGCCAGAAGTATTAAATCACTCATTTCATGTTACTGTAATGGCTTCCGTTGAATATGTAGAGAACAGTTGGGATAAAGGAAGGAAACATGAATCTTTTATTTTATTTTCCGGTTTTGAGTATTATAACGAAAAGATATAGTAGAGAATTGAAAGAAATACAGACGATTGGAGAAGGAGAAGCTTGACACAGGATTGTGCTCAGCGAGAGAGAAGAAGACTAAACCAATACAAGCCAAAAGA
>JAOSBK010000206.1:15254413-15273968 GCA_027568895.1 Erythroxylum shatona | reverse complement strand
CAAAACCCCTTCCAAAATCTAGAAGATTAAACATACACGTACCTTAAATCTTCACCAAAATAATGATTTTCGTGGCTCAAATTGAAGCTTTAGCCTTCCTCTTCCTTTTTCCCTTCTTGTTCGCTCTCAAAATCCCTCTTGAAGGTTAAGAAAAATCAAAACCTAGTATAACTCTCCATTTTTCTCCAAACTCACGAAACTAGCATAACTCTCCCTTTCTCTCCAAACTCGCGAAACTCTCTCCCTCCTTTCTTCAATTTCATTTTCTCTCTCTTCCAAATGCAAGACAAGTCTTCTTTCTCCCTTTTATACTCTTAATGAAGCTAAAATGTCCAACTTGTCCTTCACTTAAAGCCTTATGTCTTTACAACTTAAGTGATCTTCCAATAATGCCCCTTATACATTCTTACCACCCTAACACTTTAATTAAATTAACCTATGCCATATAGTCTTGCTCATATTAACATGATAATTAACTCCAAGATAAATTAATCCATCAAGACCTTAAAATTTCTTTAAATCATGCTTAATTAAGAAAAAATTTTCCGGGGCTAACAACTTGATCCTATATAGTAATATGAGATGCACTAAGAGAGTTGTACCATGCCTTGGCTCGATCTCTTAAAGTGAATGGAAATAATCTAAGCCTCACATCATCGTTAGACAGTCTTTGGAATCTAAAAGTGTCGCATATCTCTAAAAGTTTGCTAGGTGGGTATTGGGATCTTTGGTTGATAACCCATAGAATTGAACACTGTTCAGGAGTATGTTCAGGAGTGCTGACTTGATTTCAAATATGTTTGTTGTGACCGCAGGCATTGCAACTCCTTGTGGACTAAATCTGGGCCTCATAAAATCCATCAATGTTCTCTTGGCCCCTCCTTGTTCTCCTTCTTCCGCCATATTTGTTTGAAGATTTTCTTGGAGCTTTGCTCTTTTAACTTCCTTTCTTGTCTTGCAATATCAGAGAATTCTTCTTCAAAAGCTTCGTCACACCTTCTTGTGCTCTTTGTGCTCATGCACCTATAAATACACAAGGAAAAGTATCAAACACTCTTAAATAAAAGTTACCTAAATTAAACAATATACTAAACAAACAATCCTCGACAATAACGCCAAAAACTTGTTGATTGCAAAACCAATTCACTAGTTTTACGCTTAAAACTGCAAATATACAGGGCGTAACTTGTAGTAAAGAACAAATATCGATCCTTCAGAGATTGTGATTAGACACTACTTAATTCAGGATTCTTCATTTGAGAACCAATTTTAATAAATATAAACTGAAAAATTAAACTAAATTAAACAACTAATAATGAACAAATGATAAAGCAAAAGTGCAGAAACTTGGAATTCAAGATTTAATAGTTAGAGATCACTTTTTCACTATCTTATCTCCCTTCTACCTTGTTAATTGAATTGTGCCTCACTTAAGATGTCCTAATGTATTAACTACCCTCTCTCAAGGTTTAATTAATTATCTCTATCCAAATTAAATGGAAATGATTAAGCAATCTCTCAATCTATAGAATCAGTCTACCACTTCAACTAGTTATGAAGTTATCATATCGATAATTAACTAATTAGCCAAGATATCTCTCTAACTAATCAATTAACTTGATAAATGTAGGTCTATAGAGTGCCAATTCTCATTGTATATCCCTACACAATTTACCCAATTCAATTTCTCAAAATATTGCAAGGTATAAGCTTAACATTCATCAAAAGCATCATTCATTCAAATCAACAAAGTAGGAGTTCAACAAGTAGTTCAAAAGTAATCTCGACAAATAACTCAGTCACTTATATTGTCATTAACATTCCTAACAACGAGAAAATCCATAATAAAGATGCTAGAAGAAAAAATGAAATAGAAACTAGATGAAGCAAGCTCCTCCTCTTCTTTGCCCAAATCTAGAAAAATCTGGAGTTGGTGTGCTCTTTGCCCAATTTGGAATGGAAATCTTGATTCTCTACTTCTTTCTAGGCTTTAAATCTATTTTTTAGCTTAAGGAGTTAAGTTCTCACGACCCCTTTTCAACCTTAGGGATTTTTTCCCTTATATAGTCACAAGAACTTAAGAATAAGTGAAACCCGCGTGTCTCTTCAGGTTAAGGATCGATCCTACGATCATGGGAATTAGCATGAATCCCACAATTGTGGGTTCTTGTCTTACAATTCCCCCACTTTCTCTTCTCCTCTCTTGTCCTTAGCTCAATCACAATCATAGGATTCATACTAATTCCCACGATCGTGGGATCCCTAACTCAAAGAAACATGCGGGTTTCACTTATTCTTAGGTTCTTGTGCCTATATAAGGGAAAAAATCCCTAGGGCTGAAAGGGGGTCGTGAGAACTTGCCTCCTTAAGCTAAACACACATTTAGAGCCTAGAAAGGGGTAGAGAATCAATATCTCTATTTCAAATTGGGTAAAGAGCACGCCATCTCCAGATTTTCCAGATTTGGGCAAAGAAGAGGAGGAGCTTTCTTCATCTAGTTCTTATTTCGTTTTTTCTCTTGTAGCATCTTTATTATGGATTTTTTGGCTGTTATGAATCCCATGATCATGGGAATTAGCATGAATCCCATGATCATAGGTTCTTGTCTTACAATTCCTCCACTTCTCATCTCCTCTCTTAGTCCCTAGCTCAATTACAAAGGTGACCACCCTCCATTCCTACATCAAAATGATCAATTCTTACCCTAAATCAACATTAAATGTAAAAGAACAACCATGAAGATCAAATTAAACAAAAACATACAAAATAAGTCTTAAACATAACAATAATAACTTATTATGCTAGAAACACATGCCAAATACATAGAAAAATACACACTAATGCACAACTATAACATCTCTTATAACTCTTTCTTAAAAAAGGCTTTGAGACAAAAACATTTTTTTTAAAGCATTTTAGAAATGATATCGAATTGTTTCCTTAGGATATCCTATAGATGAACATTTATCAGATTTCGCTTCAAGCTTGTCTCATTGAATCCGCTTCACGTATACTAGAGAACCCCAAACTTTTATATGAGAAAGATAGGGTCTCATATTAGTCCATATCTCTAATTGAGTAACATCATCTGCTTTTGAAGGGACTACATTTATCACATAAACAATAGTCTTGAGTGTATAATCCCAAAAGGATTTCAGTAGATCTACTGAGGCCTATCATCAACCTTACTATATACAACAATGTTCGGTTTCTCCTTTCAGCCATACCATTATGTTATGGTGTGTAAGGTGTAGTCCACTGGGATACAATCCCGTTATTCTTAAGATAACTTAGGAAATCCTCGTTCAAATATTCACCTCCTCGATTTGATCGAAGTGTCTTGACACTTTTATAGAGCTGTTTCTCTACTTCATGTCTGAATTGTTTGAACATTTCAAATGCTTTAGACTTGTATCTCATTAGATACACATATCCATATCGTGAATAATCATCGATAAAGGTAATGAAGTACATAAAATTACCTCTGGCATGAATGGACATCAGAACACATACATCAAAATGTATTAGGTCTAATAACCCATTCGCTCGTACACCTTTTCCTTTAAAAGGTAATTTAGTCATCTTGCCTAACAAGTAAGATTCACATATGTCATATGATTCATAATAAAATGACCCTAATCTACCACTCATGTGTAGCTTAGGCATGCGTCTCTCACTTATATAGCCAAGTCGTCTATGCCATAAGTAAGATGATTTTAAGTTATCTTGTTTTTGTCTTTTATTGTCATTGATATTTAAAATTGGATTGCACATATCTAATATGCAAATACCATTGCATAATGTAGCAGTACCATACATCATTCATTCAACATAATTGAACAACCATTATTCAAAAAAGTTAAATGAAATCCTGTTTTATTAAGACATGAAACATATATATTGTTCTTTGTCACAACATATACATAATAACAATTATCCAAAATTAACTCTAGCCTACTAAGAAGATACAAAATATAGGTTCCTACGATTAATGCAGCAACTCTTGCTTCATTTCTACACGTAGGTCCCTCTCTCCCTTTTTGAGCGTCTACTATCCCTGAAACCTTGCATTTCAACACATATGTATGAGCCATATCCGGTAGTAATACCTAAATGTTATGATGAGAAATAGTATTAATCTCAATGACATGCCTTCCTCTACTTTAACAATTCCAGATAGGCTTTACAGTTCATCTTCCAATGCCCTTCCTTATTACAATGGAAACATATTCCTTTTCGTGTAGTTTCCTTTGCCTTCTTCTTGGCTACACCTCCCACTAACTTCTTAGAAGTCTTCTTCTTTTGGTTCATCTTATAAGAACTAAAAATAGAGTCCACCAACATCATAGCCTTACTGTCCTTCCTGACAGTTTGCTTAACTGTTTTGAGTAGATTAATCAACTCAAGTATTGAGATAGATATTTAGTTCATCTGATGATTAAGCATAAATTGTGAATGACTATCTATCATACTGGTAATAATTAAGTCTATAATTAATTTATGATCTATTATGAAACCCAAACTGGCTAACCTCTTAATGTATCCATTCATATTTAGCACATACTGTACTAGAGATGATCCCTCAACTATCTTAGAGTGAAAGAGTAACCTTAAGATTTCGAACCTTTTATACCGAGTTTACTCATTAACCTTAGATGGTAGACTATGGTATGAGCATCCATAACCTTATATTGCTTTTGTAGTTCTGGTGACATAGAGGCCAGCATAATATAGCTAGCCAACTCATTATCATCTAGTAGCTTCTTGTAAGCTTTTTGATCCTCATTAGAGGCACTAACGGCAGGGGGATTGGGAAGTGGCTCGTCTAGGAAATATCCTAGTTTCTCGAATGTGAGATCAATTCTCAAATTCTATAGCCAATCTAAGAAGTTTGATCCTGTGAGTTTGTTGCATTCTAGTAGAGAGCGTAAGTTCACACTGGACAAAAACATCGTGGTGATTCAATAACCTAGAAGAATGAGAGAGAGCATTACAATGTATATAAATGCATATCGATAAAGACTTTAATCACATATATTATAGGTCCCACTATTTTATCTGAATCCATAGTCCTCATTACAAATCCAAGAAAACTTATAGTTCTCTTAGTGGGTCGGTATCCAATATCACTAAGAATGACCTTGGGTTTGCCTAACAAGCCATCTTAGGTCAATTTGTAGCTATCATTCATACCAATTGCATTTAACATTCAAATATCGACTTGTGACATCAAATGTTGATTTGATGCATTCATTAAGCTATCAACTTTTGATGTGTATACATCTTATGTATACTACCCAACTTAACCTTTATCCATGTTGACCTTGGGTTTGCCCAGCAAATCAATGCTTCTAGTTAGAACCAACCCATTAATGAAAAAATCTAATTTCCATGGTTTGAATATATTCGTGTAGAGCGTGCTTGGGTTTGCCCAATAACCCAACTCTAAAAGAAATCTGGTTCTTGCCATATTAATGGAAGGCGTAAGCCTAATATTTAGGTTGAGAGATTTGTTCTTAGGTCTCATCAATACTTGGATGGTATTATATATATCTCACATATATATTTAGATAGTTACTATAACTATATGGCATGATTATGAATGCCTCAATTAAATTAAGCCTGTGTCTATAACCACCCTATCATGCCTTTTCAACTAAACCTTAAAAAATGTCTTGCAACGTCCCACTCTCATAGGATGCATACTTGACATCCTAAAGGATATTCGAGTACGTACCCTACAAGGGTGGCATGTTAGAATAGTCACATCACTTAATCATGGCATCATCATTAAAACATAAATAATTAAAAACCCATTTCCTCATTTTCATTTCATAAAACAAAATATACATTGTAGCATTACATACTTCGTCCTTATATATAATATCGAAGAACTATCAGAGTCTACAATTCTATTACAAAATTTGCCACATGCTACATGAATGAGGAACTATACAAAATTCTATCTAAATCCTTCAGTCTTAGTTGACCGACCTTTGATCCATTTCTTCTATCCAAAAGCAATACTATATCTCTTCTAATTATCTTAGAAGCTAAGCCCATTCTCTCGCACCTGCAAAGTCAACATTGCAATTTTGATGAGCTTTACGAGCTCAATGAGCCACATATCATCAATGACTCACTCATACCACGTAACATATACATTTCATATCATCATATAATGCACATCTTTCACCAATTTTCAATAAGCACCATATAACACTTGGTTACTTATTCACCTTTTACATTCATAATGATTCATCTCATTCAATTCAATCATTCATATGATGCATATTAAAATGTATGTGTAAAGGCTCATGAGACTCATTTTCATTTATTATTTTGTTGTTACTGATTGCCTTTTTCACTGTTTCGTATCCGTTATGGATACTGGGTTCATTAATAATTGTCTCTTATCTGTTGGGGATACATGGCTCATTATACATAGTAAACCAGATGCTATTACCATATTATGAGCTTTAAGCTCTTTTTTCACTAGTGAATGTGGTCATAACTACCTTTATGTTATCATGTACTCATGTTATGAAATGTATCATATATATTCAGTCATTCACTTGTGCTCAATTTTCTTTCGTATTCACATTTACCATCGAACCTTAGTCTGACATTCAAAAATTAAGTTGAGCATCACATATTCAGTCAAATTCACATACAATGAGCATTTCCAATTTATTATTCGTGCATCAAACTCTTAGACATTCAATGTCTGGAATCAACACATTCACTTCCTATAATAATTCAATTCAGAATTTAAACAAAACAATAAATCAATATGAGACCATCTAGGTTACTCACAGTATGCTCCAGATAGTTATTGCCACGACATCTCGGCAATGTCTGGATGTTGTTGCTCTAATTGCTCTTTTATATCATGCAATAAGTACACATTTACACATTACAAATTCTCACATTTTCATGAATACTCAATCATATACATACGTGTATACATAATGTTATGACAATCCTATATATATTTCCTAAGTTCACATCTTATGATCATATATATATATCATATCTTATGAAACTTGATTATCCTCAATTTATCAATTTTATATTCATCAAGCATACATTTACCAATCCTTTCCTGGCATTATACATCCACACAATTTCCTAATTCTTATTCATTCCTTCATACCTAATTCATATTATTCATAAGAACACTTTTACATTATTAACAACTCATAACTTCCAAATTAAAATGCATTCATATCAAGTCGATCCATTCCTCAATTCTAATGTCAATCAACATCCTAAACTTATCAATCGCTTAAAACTTACTTTAGCAACCATTTAGGTTCATTTCAGACCTCAATTAAGTCCAAAACACCAAGGTAAGTAAGAAGATAGCAGTGCACGATCGTGCTTATGCACAATCATGCAACTACCAAATAATCCTTCTCTATCACGATCGTGCCTGTGCACAATCATAAAACTACCTATATGTCACGATTGTGCTTGTGCACAATCATGTAACTACTTGATGATCCCTTATTCAAGCATTATTCCAAATATTCTCAAAATAAATTTTTGGGTCAATTTTGCATGGCCATTTTAAGAAAGGAAATGAGGTATTTAGGTAATACATTATTCTAAAACAATATTCCTATATGTCTTAAGTTTCTAACTACATCAAGATCATACAGTTTGCTTCAGTATTCTACAAGTTATACCCAAACTACTACAGATTATTCTCACACCATGACAACACACACTATTCAACTTCAAGCCAAAATTTGAAATTCTTAAAGATAGAATTCAAATTCATTCCCTTCATGAAAATCTTATCCATCCATCTCTAGTTTAATTTAAACTTAAAATCATCCCATTTGGATGGGTAAAGATCAAGATATGGCTAAATTACAGATGCATGTTCCATGAAAACACTATAGCTAATATACTCCAGCAATTCTTCTTTCACTTTTCCAGATTTTCAACTCCTATATGTTACATTCAAACCATCTTATACATAGATCATCAACATTACATAATTTCCTCTTTATTCTCACCTCAATTTTAACACAAAATCATCTATACTACAATTCATAAAATGTTATTTATCATTTACAAAAAAATAAACATGATGTATCCATTTGTTCATCAACGTCTAACACACTTCAAACACCATTATCACAATCAATCCATCCCTAAATAATCATCATAAATGCTTCTATTAAACAACTCATGAATAACATTAACACACTAAAATCTAAAACATAACTCTCTTTATGTTTACACCTACGTTAAAGCATATATGAAGCTCCTTGATAATAGCCATCAAATCTCAAATCATTGATCATATTTGATTCATTTGCAACTTTGAATATCAAAGTATAACTTACTTGATAAAACTCCAAACTCTTCAAAATCACATGAACCCTAGGTTTGCATGGCTCACACCATCATTAACATGGTGGTGGGTAGACTAGGTTTTGTTTTTTGATAAATGAAGAAGACAATCAAGATGAGAGTAGCAAGTGAAAAAAAAGAGAACAAGGTTTAATGTTGGTGGAGTTAGGTAAATGTCGTGGAAGTGAAGAAGATTGAAGAAGATGAAGAAGATCAAGAAGAGAAGAAGAAAACAAGAAACAAAACAATTAAAATGGTCTTTCAATGTTAAAAGAATCATGGGTGAGTGTGGCAAGGCAAGTGACACTTGTCACATCCCTATGGTTCCCTTTAATAACTAGTCTATTTGTCTCCAATTTCTACTCCAATTGTCTCTCAATTTTCTATAATATTCGTCATGAAATCCTAATAGCATTTGCTAATTATTTCAATTGCCATTTGATGCTTATTTCTACTACCATAAATTAATTGTCTTAACACATGACATTTTTCCTAATCCAAAAATACTCATAATTTCAAACAATTTTCCAAATTTTACCAAAAATTCTAAATCAATAATTATACTTACCAAAATCAATTTTCAAGACAAAATATTTACTATTCACATCATAAATCACATTTATAAATCAATTATATCCTGAGATAAGTCAAATGAGTGCATGAACAGTCATTGCACTCATTCTAATGTGTGTAATTATCAAATTCACGTGTATGTATGCTAATATTATACATGAGCATGAAATGCAATTTCCTAATTTCTCAATATTATCTCTAAAATTTCAATATTCTAGGTTTTAACCCTTAAAATAGGAAAAACAAGATGTTACACATCTAATGCATGTAACACACAAAGAAGGTTTAATTTAGGTTTTGACTTAACTATGCTTCAAAAGTTTGCAATTTGATTCCACTCTTGAACCGAATCAGGTGCTAGAGTTAGTCTCAACTAATTTGAATTATGAAAGCGATTCAATTAGGAACCTTAAAATTCAATTATTTTGATGTCCAAATTAAACACTTTAATTCTAGTACACATGTCTTTTCTAGTCACACTAAAAATGCAATGCTTTACTTGGATTAATTCTAAATTAATCCCTAGGGTTTCCAAAATTCCCAAACATTAATTAGTCATCTAAAATATCCCTAGTTCATCTCAAATTTATCAAGAGAATTTTAGCACAAGTCAAAAAATCTTGACGGCCAAAATTTTCAAGTTAAATGAGTTAACCTACTAGACACTAAAGGGACCGATTCAAGGTCTGGAAATTTTCCAGAGCCCTAATTTCAAGAACATGCATTTATCATGCTACTAGCATCACAATAATACATTTCTTATCTGATAAGAATGTTTCAAGGTCTTATAATCGAAACAAATACATGTAAGACATCAAGCAAGTCAGCCTTATTAACTTTCCAAAAGCTAACCAGTGTTGACTTTAACTTGATTTATTAATTGAATTAAGTTCAATTAATTATGGAAAAATTCCAAAGTCTTATACACATTCGAAATGTGCCTAATAAAAAAATTTCTAGAAACTAATTCCAAGGAGTTGTTTATGAACTAAATAGAATTAGCCAGCACTACATGTGTCCATTAACACTTGTCATATTCATTAGCATGCATGTAAAATCAAGAATAAAATATTAACCACTTCAAAATTAGGTGTTATACATCTAATACACGTGAAAAAATCATATACACATGCTCAAAAAGGAAATTCATAAGAACAATTGTTTATAAAATTATTATGGAATTTAAGAGCATGCATGTTCATTAGTTTTCTAGAATTTCCTAGAACTTTATACATGCATCAGGTTGAAATTAAAATCATAATAAAATATCAAATGACATTCAATAGCAATTTACTTCAACAGGAACATAATATAACACCTTATAAACATTTATGTGAAAGAAAATTAGAATTTTTTTCTAGAATTATTACAAAAATTTCAAAATCAACACATGCATTCATTTTTCTAGAAATTCCCAAAAATCAACATATGAACATACTAAAATTAATTCGCAATAAAACAACAAATGACATTCAGTTGCAATTTACTTTGACAGAAACATAATATAATATCTTATAAACATTTTTGTGAAAGAAAATCAGAAAAACCATTTTTGTACAATTTATATGAGTTTTTGCAAATCAATATGCATTTCATTTATAACCCAACAAACAGATGTTCAATAGATCATCTAATACATGCATAAGTGGCTCTAATACCACCATTGGAGAGGCCTGAGATCATGCATCACGTCCATGGCAAGGCAGCGAAAGTGTCAAAATCAAAATTCCAACTCCCAGGATATCCTCATGAACCCATAATCTATGTACATTTATAAACATAATGTAATAACGTGAAATTACATCATATGTACCTTGCTAATGTTCCTCCTTTCTTGAATCTTCTCTTTGTTTGGGTTGTATCAAACACCAAACACCTTCAATAGTCAGTGAATAGCATGCAGAGATGAAGAAATATAGTGTGTGGGAAAGGTCTAAGCACCAAAAAATATGGAAACACAAGTACGATGATCAATAGGAAGGATAGAAGATAATTATATCACATGCAATAAACAGCAAGCAACCCTTGCTTGATATACAAATAAATTCTCCCTCTAACTCCCTCTAAATTTCCAGAATGTTTCTGGACTCCCTAACTATTGATCTCCGTATGTAAGTGATGAGAAATCACTTATATATATTGCTGGACTTAGTGTGTCACAATCATAACTTAGCTAGTCACAATTGTGGCTCCACCTTAGACATCCATGTAACATTTGCTTCGTCTATTCCTTTTCATCATTTCTTATCATGATCATATCGTGATATTATCCCAAAGTATTCCCTCAATCTCCTAAGCATGTGACCCTTTAGGTTCCTGATTTTTGGCCACTTGAATTATCTTTTAATCTAAGTAATTTATGAATAGTTTCATGATGCCAATTTACTAGAAAGTAAGTGGTACACTCTTTGATAGTCAATTAGCTGATATACGAACCTTTCCATAGGCAATTACCGTACTATTTTTCCTTTCACCATTCTATACCCCACTTGTTTTAGAGTACGGGCCACGTGTCAACTTTTACTAGATTGACTACGTCACTTCTAGTCCAAGAGATATTAGTTCTCGTCTTGGGGATCTAATTACTCTTAATGTCAGTGAAGACTCTCTTCACGACACATCTACTTTGGCTAGAGATTCCTGAGTAATGACCTTGAAAAGAGACCGTAGGTATCATCTCCTTCTATCAGGAGTGATGAATCCTTTATTGGCTACGTAATTACTTTCAAACACCAATATCTATACCCAATCACCATCCTATGAGCGACCTCATCTTGAGGCAACAAGGAATGGTGTCAAAGCACATAATTAATATCCAAGATATCCTTGAGTACCTCAAGTATAAGATATTTGCACCATTGCTATGATGAGATTAATCACCAACATTTGATAGGTTATCCATATGATAATCTTATAGCGAGTCATCCGATGTAGTTACTACTCTTAGTAAGCATCCACATGTTAGCTCTAAACATATCATGCTTACAATTTATGAGATCCACTGCTTGATCAAATCAATAAGTATAACATGTGCTTGTCTATTGGAATCAACAATGTCCTATCTCATTAATCCTATGGCTAGGGATAATTTAGATACTAACATAGTTGCACATGATAGGAATCTCATTATCATGTTCTCATATGATTTCCTTTACGCTATGTCTTGTATCATGGACTTCATTAATTCAATTCAAGATTGACATCAATTCATAAATATAAATATCAAATTAATGAAAATTGCCTTTCACTTTATTAATCAAAATAAAGTTTGTACAAAAGTGTTAAAAGCAATTGGCTTCAAAACACTTCTATAATACTTATTATATTTTTTGGTATTAATTACTTTAATGGGTTTGAAAGGAGCAAAAATCAAACATAATTAAGGCAAAAAATTAAAGGATTAAAGGATTAAAGTTGTCTTTAAGGGATACAACTATGTGGAGGTCGACAAGATTGTGTGTTAGATTTTGTAGCTTTATAAAGCCATATTTTCGTGTGATTTTTGAAGAATTGAAGTGAGATTGAACACAACCATACACACACCTATGTGGGTGATCATGTCCACTCTAGAAATCCTATTTTCATGCTATAAAAGGGAAAAATAAGAGAAAAAGGAGGAGGCTAAGGAAAACATGAACTCATGGCTTTGGATGATTGAAAGAACAAAGAACAAGTAAGGAAACTTATTTAGGGTAGATTAATATCAATCTAAAGTAGATTTCATGAAGCTTAAAAGGGATTTCGTTATTTTTTTTTATTTTCTAATTTTCCTTTACTTTTGATGTTATGTCTTCTATGATTAGGAGGTAAACCTTTGTTGGTACTTATATTAAATGGACCTTGGGATAAAACTTGTAGTGATTTTGTTTTAATTTAATTCATTCTTTAGTTTTATTAAGATTCAACTATATGTTATTAATTTTTCTTGAATTAATGTTGTTAGCATGTTGATTCATATGTGATTTCATATAACCAAGATTGAGAAATTTAATGTATGAGTAGATATATCATAATTGAAAAGAGTTGCGTGCAGACTTAGAGACAAGTGAAGATAATTCTTCCAAATTAGGGTTAAACCTAATAGTGAAATTTATCAATCGAATAATGCAATTCTAAAGGTTTTAACTAGAAAGAGATTTTAGTCAATCAAGTTAGGGTTAGGTGTTAATAGTCTTGAGAAAGAAACAATTATAATTAAAGAATTTCCATGATCCAATGAACTAGATTAAATTGATTAGTGAAATGATGATTCCATGCGAATCCTTAAGTGGATTCGAAATCCAAGTACCCTTATCTTCTTTGATTATTTAATAGCTTAATCTCTGTTCTAGTTAGTTAATTGTTTTGACTATTTTAGATAATTGTTTTAATTTTAATTATTTTAAGCACCATAATTTGTTAAACTAGATAATAAAAAGATGACAAGTACTATTAATTCTATTCTTAATAGGATTAACTCGTACTCGTCAATGCTAGCTATAACTACACCAGATGCTTATAGTTTAAACTAAATTACATCATCAATATAACTTCAGTCTGTGTTGAAACAACCAAGGAGAAATTGAAATCATTCCCACTATATAGTGATTTTTTTTTGGTTTGTAGAGGTTTAGATAATGTTAAGTTATAAATGGAAGATGAGTAATATTGTATCTTGTCCTAATTTTCCTATAGTTGTATTATTGTCATCTTTAATTCTGTAACTTTATTTCATGTTTGACTTTTATTAATATGAATTTTGGAATTGAAATTAAAGTCCTAACTACTAAAATTAGATCATCTAGTCAATTGTTCTAAAAAGTGAAAAAGTTTAAATGAAAATTCTTTTGAATCTTTAATCCACCTTTTCAGATTTGATATGATTATTGATGTTGAAAAGTTTAACGTTAGTTTTTGAAGACTAATTTATGAAAATATAAAAGTTTATAAGAACCCTTAAATTTTGTTGCATTTTTTTGTGAATGGTTTAGTTTTGAAATTAACAGTAAATGACAAATCTTGTTATTGGAGATACTTTACAAATTTCTTACCCTGATACTAAACAATGAGTTAAAGGGATTTGATGTAGATAATTCTTACTATTTTCTTCTTCAGAAACAATGCTTGAGGGGATTTATGAAATCTTGCAATTACTGATGTGATTATGGTCTTAGGCAAAAGATGAGCATTACAACTATTTGAAACTTGTGTTGCTTGGTTTGCGGTTTTGTCGTTGAGTTATGTTAAGTTGTTGCATGAGGAGAAAAGTTATGATTTTCATGTCACTGGAAAACCAAAGCATGGTATACTTAAAAATTGTTTGAATTAGATGGCCTCGTGGCCATTTTCTAGTCTCCATTAGAAAAGGCATGGAGGCAACATTTAGGCGTTTGGGGTTGTTAGTGGTGTGACTTCAACAATGGCAAAAAGCAAACATCAAAGGCGTGTAAGGTAAGGAGAACCAATCATGTCGAAGATGGCTTGAAAAGCTATTGGCTTTTCCATCTCCTTGCTTTAACTTGCCTAGCAGGTGACAGTGAGGAGAGGTAGTGGCAAATGCGTGGAGGTGATAGCTCGTAGGGGTAGCAGTGACAGATGAAAAGCTAGTGGCTAGGGTTTGTGTTGCTAGGTTTTCTTGGAGAAGAAAGATTTTGTTTGTAAATAGGGTTAGATGTTGGACTTCATTTCCAGAGCCCAACATCGGAGTTGTGAGAATGTGAGCGTGAAGGAAGGCTTGGGATTTGAAGCTAAATCCCTTCAGAAGTAAGGCAGGCTAACCGTGGCAAACATATATGAAAAATCTTATGGACCCTTCGGGTAATTTACGCTGCGACGAGCGATTGAACTTCGCTGCAGCAATCCTGAAAATTTATCTTCGCCGCAATTACCATTTGATCTCGCCGCGGTGAAGTTGCCACACCAACGAAGAATATATAGCTTTAGGTCAATTACACCGCGGTGAACTCTTGGCCTTACTGTAGCAAAACCAGCGGGACAAACCCAACAATCCCAACTTCCTATCATACTAAATGCAAACATAAATTCTCTCAACCACCCTCATCAAATCCACCCAAAGATAAAATAAACTTGGACATAAACATATGCAACTTTCTAAATTTTTAATCTCATTCTAAATTGATTATAATGCGAAATGTTTGAAAGCTAAAAGCAACATTAACCATATTTCATTAATAAACAAAAGAAGAATTTTACAAAGCTTTAATGGGTATTTCAAGCCACATTATATCATAATAAAAAATACATAGTTTGCAAAAAGTAAAATTTCGCAAAATGCAATTAAAGCCTTGTTTTACAAAAACTAACTTCAAAAGCAAAATAATCCTAATCGGCGTGATGCCTTGACTCTTGACTACTTGATCTCTTACTCCTCACCTGAAGATGGGACAGAATGGGAGGAGGTGAGCTTAAACCTCGTGGGTAATAATTTTATAACTAGTAACAATCAAAACCATTAAAATTCTTATTTCTATTATAACAAAAATTTTCATTGAAATCACAAGCATATATATCTCAATTTCTCAACCAAATTCATAATAGTGCAAAACAAGTATGCATCAATCTCGTCAACATATCATGAACACATAAGCACATCAAAATAGTTTGGAAGGTCAATAAACAAAATGAACTAACACATTTTTATAAAATGGTCCTGTGAAGTCGTGAACAGATCGAACTAAAACAATCCCACATAGTAGTTTTGTGTAGTCTTAAACATGAGGGAGTCCATGAAGGATCCATGCCACTAGCAGGTAGGTGGGAGAAGCCTTTAGCCGAAGTACGCTTGACATATAGAATGGACCAAACCAAACCTAATAACTTGTAAACTTGCTGCCCAAAATGGCACATTTTTGAAACTTGATTTTTCAAACATAGAATATTTTCAAAAAATCATTTTCACATTATTTTCATAATTCATCCATATAATATGGTCATATCAATCACATAACATTTTCTCAAAGCATTCAAAGAGTTACATTCGTAAAATAGTTTAAATCATTTATTTCCATCATTTGAAAGAAAACATTAATGGCCTATTACTTAATTACAAAACTGTAACCCACCTTGAAATCCTTGCTTATAAACTTGCTCAAAGATGCCTTTACTCTTGTGCCTCTTTCCTCTCTTGATTTCCTTAAGCAACAATAAAAAATTCCATTAATTTTGGTTTAGTATCGGAAGGTTATACCTCAAATATTTGCACACTATTCTTTTGTTGAAATCGTATTTTGTGCTCAAATTCTACCCTAAAATTAAATTTATTATAGGCTAAATTAGGAATCAATTTCATCAGACAATTTCTATCTCTATGTCTCTTGTTTACTCCAAATTAAAAATCAAAAAAGTTATGCCTAAAATACCGAAATATGTTTATGCAGGAAAGTTGACTTTCCAGCAGCTAAATAAGGAGTTCGCCGCAATGAACTTGTCCAGAATTTCCAACCCTCATCCCATTTTCTAGGTTTTTCACATCCAACATCTACACCTAACACATCTTATACAAAAATCATCCTTTGTACTTCATTTGAACTTAATATCATGCACATGATCTATCTTTGATCATTAACCCAAAAAGAGAACCTTTGCCTATATCATTCATCAACAACTTCCTACACATATTCAACTTCATTTGAGTTTTATTTAACCATAACCAAAAAATTTAAAGCATAATTTACTTGTTGAAGCTTCAAATTCTTCAAACTCTTCAAGATCTCTAAAAACCCTAGCTTCTCCCTTTTCTCTTCTCGTTCCTTTGTTTCTAACGCAACTCTCCTTCTTCTCTCTTCTCACTCACAATTTTTCTTCTTCTAATTTATACTTTTATTGAATGTGAAAGGTCCACTTTTCCCTTCACTTAACCCTTATGTCTTTTAATCTTAAATGATCTTCCAAAACTACCCTTGAACATTCTTATTACCATAGCACTTTAATTCAATTAACCCCTGTAATAAATGCTACTAACTTTGACATAATAATTAAACTCCAAACAAAATGATTTATCTAGCAAGACCACAAAATTTATTCAAATCATGTTTAATAAAATAAATAAAAAATTCATGGCCTAGCATAAGGCGTCCAACTGCCACCTCCAACACCATCCCCGCCTTCATCACCATGTGGCTTTGTTCTAACCCCTTTCTTTTTAACTATAATCTTTTCTTTTTTACAAGTGTGTTTGTTTGTCCCTTTCAATATTGAGGATAATGTGTTGTTTAAGTATGGGGCCAGCAATATGTTTTGCTTTGAATGTGAATTTTGCATATTATATGATAGTTTGCTAGGTTGCCTTTTGTGAATTGTGTCAATGTGTCAATGGCTTTGATGTATTAAAATTTATTTAATTTTAAACATAATCTATTAGGTTGTGAAGAATCATTAGCTTGAAAAATTAGTCAATTGGGTTCTTTGGCTAAATACGCAGCTTAGGTAGGATTTAGTGTTAAGTTATAGCCCTCTAAATTATCACTTTCATTCATAATATGAGGTCTTTCGACTTCAGTAGCTTTGCTAGTATTTTTTCATGGAAACGAGAAGTTAAAGAAACAAAGTAGGCAATAAAATAAAATAAAAATTGTGTTTTTAATTTTAAATAAATTACTACTCTGCTAGCCTTCGGATTATGAATAAAGCTAGTAGCTAATTGAGAACGTGATGTAGCCGAGTAACCAAATCGACGCACATCATCAATGTGTGCCTCCACGTCAATAAGGTAGTTTAATAAAAAATGACTTAGTCGAGTAACCGGATTGACATTCATCACCAATGTTTGCCTACAAGTAAAAGACTAGGTCCTTGTTTAATAAAAAAAAGTGTTTTCTAATAAAACCTACCGAACTTGTAATAGCTTGACTTTTTATGAAAATGTACTTAGGAATAGTTACAGAGTTTGAATGACCAAAGAATTATTAATTAGTGTGTGCAATTGAAAATGGTAAATAATTTTACACTTGGTTTTGGATTAAAATGTATATTTAGTTCAAAGCCCCCAGACGCGGATTTTGCATGTTAATGATTTCATATAACTTGAATGATTGTGTTTAAAATTAAATTTATTCCATGAAGTTGAAGCCATTGTCTCATTACTGCATTGTTTGTTATGTGATTTTGTGTGTTTGTTGTTTATTTGCTTGAGGACCAGCAAACATTTAAGCGTGGGGATGTTGATAAGTGTGAATTGCATTGTGTTTTAAGGCTTAATTTGATATGTATTCAATTATTAATTCAACCATTTAGTATATGTTAGGTTAGAATTGTGTTAGTTTGTTAACTATTTATGTTTTAAGTGTTTTATGGGTTAGTACAAGGATTTGAGCGTTTTACGGGTTAGTACAGGTATTTGAGCTTAATTATTATGTTTTTGAGGTATTTGATGTGTTTGTTAGTGTTTTAGGGTCAACATCGAAGAATGGAGAAGTTTTGGAGACACTCGAGCTTAAATAATGACCCACGATCGTGGCACAATAGGCTATAATCGTGACAAAAGCACCAAAGTTGGCACATGATCGTGGCCTATATACCACGATCATGATAAAAGCCCATGACATGGCCCATGATCATGGCCTGCTTGCTACGATCTTGATAAAAGGCTTAGATGTGGCCCACGATCATGGCCTGCGTCGGGTAGATGCACAGACACTAAAAAACGTCAAGTTTTGAGGGACTTTTTAGAACTTTTGGATCTTGAAAAAACCCTAAGGCTACTCAGAACACAAAAGGTATTTAAACAATAAGAAAAAGAGGCAGGAGAAGCCTTTGTATCAACCACTTTTAGTGAAACCCTAGAGAGAATTATCGAGATATAAAGAAAGAGAAGAATGAAGAGAGAAGAGGAGAAGAAGTAGACTCAACCTACTTCCCAGATCAGGAGTTTTCCGATGTAATTGTCTCTCTTCATATGTTTAATTTTGCATTTCCTGCTATTTTCATCTTTATTATTATATAGAATTGGAATAATAGTTGATAATAGGATTTTTGGATGTTGATGATGTTCTAAACTCACCTTCGAAATTTTATCTTTGATTTAATGAAATATGATTGTTTATATGTTATTTAGATTTATTGTGATTTAATTCTTAACGTGCATAATTCGATAATAAACTGAGAGGGTGAATTGAGTGAAAAATAATTAAATTGGGCTAACGAGAGTTAGGTGATTTACTAGAACAAGAATTTAATCAAATCTGTAACTTGTGCGAACTGAGATCTTGCATAGGTTGTCGATAGTTTATTAGAAAACTTCAGATCTAATTAAGGTTTTAGATAGGTTGTTGATTGAGAAATTGCAAGTTCCATAATCTGATTGGCCCTTGCAACCAATAAATTGGATGCAAATTAATGTATGACATTATATTTTTTAATTTATTAAAAGGTGTTATTTATCTTTATGTATTAATCTAATTAATATTTGTTTTAATACTAAAGATAAAATCCTTGGAATAATTATTGTGTAATTGAAATTGTGATGAAATCATAATTTTAACATTTAATTTACACTTATGTATTATTCCTAAATGTTCCTAGTTGTAGTTTCATCAAGACTAGATATTGTTGAAACGGTAAAATTAGCACACATTATGTTTCTTTCTTATGAAGAAAGTAATTGATCTCATTAATTAAA
>JAOSBK010000206.1:15239582-15254313 GCA_027568895.1 Erythroxylum shatona | reverse complement strand
CATTAACACCTAAATTCCATCAATCCATGCAATAAATCCTCCCAACATTGACATAATAATTAAACTCCAAATAAAATGATTTATCTAGCAAGACCACAAAATTTATTCAAATCATGCTTAATAAAATAAATAAAAAATTTGGGCCCCAACATTAGAACTAGAGATGAAGGGGTTATTTGGTAAATAGGTTATCTTAAGTGAATAAGGATTTATTCCTACCCTAGATTAAAGAATAATTAGTAATAAGGTTAATGAAATCTTAAGCCAGTGTAAGGATAGCGTATCCTAAATTTAAAGTAAAATAATTCAAAAGTGATCAAAATTATCCTTACTTTGAAATATTGTATTATTAAAATTACGATATAACAAGACTTAACATTAAATAAAATTCTAAAATTTAATTCCAAAATAAATTAAATATTTTTAAATTTAATTAAGATTATTAATTATAATGATTCCTAATTATTATTTTAAATATTTAGTATTAACTATATTTTAATTTAATTAAAATTAATTAATTAGACTCCTTCAAAATTATAAAAATATTTTTAAGTAATTAAGAAAGCTATTTTTAATTAATTAATTAATTTTGATTTGATTTAAAAACTAAATTTATATTTTGTTTGTTTATATATTATTTATTCATTTATGTGAATAATAAGTTTCCTAATTTATAAGAAAATGTATTCGAAATCAATTATGGGAGGATTCATAATCATTCAATATAATGCATAATTTCAATATAATTTCAAATCATACAAAATTTAACTTTCAATTTACAACTCATATATTGCTAAAGCATAATCTTATGCTAACAATGTTCACGTGTAAAATGTCATTTGCATAAAACTCAACATAAATATTCATTTAATGATCAGATGAAAACTATTTGTATAAAATCAATTTAAAGTACACTCACATGTTATCAATTCTTTTGCAAAGAATTTAGTCATATAAAATAATTAAAATACACTCACAACTTGTTAATTTCCTTTTTACCACTTCGAAATCCTTCAGTTGGCTTCGTTTTCTGATCCAAAAACCTAAAATGAACACATTTAAGTCCTTAATATATTTTCCAATCAAATACACCATAACCATGTCAACTTCATTACTTTCCACATACACACCATATACTAATTTTTTCTCCAAATAATAACAAAACACTTCATTTAATAATTTCAATACCACAAATACATTTAATGACTATCCTTAATCACATTCATATGGTAATTACATCGTAACCATACTTTTATACCAAAAATGCCCTTAAGGCTAAACTTAACATATTTAACATTAAATTTTTCCGACTTAATTTCATTTGATTTCTAACACTTAAAACCAATCCAAAGTCACTTCCATGACATTTTATTATACATATTTAGGCTATAAAATTTTGTTAACATTTTTTTACGAAATCAAGTACCGTTGGTTGAATTTCAACCAAAACCAAATCCAAATTAATTCATTTTCATTTCTTTACTTCATTAGCATCAAAATTATGCTATGAACATCATTAAACATCAAAATAGAATTTTGGATCATAACACATTAAAGACCTTAACCTTGGCCAAAAATTCATCTAATCATTGATTTTTCTTTTATTCTTTCATCGTTAAACTAACTTCCTAATCCCATTCCTTAATCTTAAATCATCAAATGGTAAAATAAAAACTTTAGGCAATAGATCTACCAAGTTTGACCAAGGTTCCACACATTAGTTTTGTTAAATTTTCTTCTCCAAATTACTTCCAATGCAATAAAACCTTTATATCATATCAAAAGGGTGCAATTCACACCATCAAAACCAAATCTCCACTATAACCTAACAAATCAAATATTTTAACAAAATTAGTAAGCTTACCAGCCCATTTTCTTCTTCCTCTTCACTTGGATGGCTATGGGATCATGTTGGATGCTTGATTAAAGGTAGAAGAGCATGAAAAACTCTTTGGAACACTTCTCCATATCAGAGCCAAAGCTTCCCTCTTCTTCTTCTTCTTCTTCTTTTCTTTTTTCTCTCTCTGCCCTCCTTTATCCAATAATGGCTGATGTTTCTCCTTGCTTCTCTCTTATTTTCTTTTAGCTTTTGGGCTCTTTAACGATGCTCTCTCCTGGCTACTCATCAAATGAATCACCTTCTGTCTTAATTCATATTTTTTATACTCTTTAATGCTTTACACATGTCACTTTCCTATTGGTTATCTCTATTGTCTCATCACATACATGTCTTTTTCTCATTGCTCATCTCTGGTGACTCATCAATCCACTAATATCACCACAATAGTTGTTACAAAGGTTTTCTTAGACACCGAAGTTCTACTGAAATCGTGCCTACTCCTTTGTATGATAATATCACTTACGTTCGTTTAAGCGAGACTCAACCTTCCCATATGATTATCAACTAGCTAACTTGTTTTTAAATGCCTCATGCCCTTATAGTGTTTACTCTCACTCTCTTGTAAGAATACTACATAAATAATGGATAATTAAAGGCAACAATATACACAAAAAAGCTACAGTAAAAACTAACCTGTATTACTTACAAAGGAATGCTCTCTCTTAATATGTTCCCTTCCCACCTATCTCTGTTCTGTTGGAGCAAAACTCAAATAAACTAATTATAGGCACCTCTGGCTTTATTCAAAATTTCAATTAAAATGAACTAACAAGATCACATATATCTTTATTAGATTACATCAAACAAACCAATTATATGACACTCCCATCAAAATAGATCTATATCTAATAGGATTTAACTATACGAAAACTAACAAGATCAGAGATTACACTTAACTAGGAATGATATATCTATATCCATGAAAGGCTTTACTATCTTCAAATGATCCTCCCACATGGTCTTTATCTTTTAGAGCTAATGTCTATCTATTATGATCTTATCTGCCACTCCATTCAATTTCTCTGCTTGATCTCTATTCATTAATGATGAGTCATCCAAGCCCAAAACCTTTCATAACACACTGGTCTAGTATAATACTTACCCATCTTAAGTCCATTAGTTATGGTCCATCTATTTTAACAAACATTATGTTGGCCCCCGGATTTTTTCTTTAGTTAAGCATGATTTAAATGAATTATAAGATTTAGATAGATTTATTTTTGGAGGTTAATTGTTATATCTATGTTAGTAGGATTTATTTCATCATCTTGTTGACTTAAAAGAGGTAAGAATACATGAGGGCAATTTTGGTATAACACTTAAGCATTTAAGTTATAAGGCATTAAAGGAAGGGTAAAGTGGACTTTTAGCATTCATTAAGGGTAAAATGGGAAAAATAAAGAACTGTCTTGTTACTAGAAGGAAAAAAACATGAATTGAAGATAGAGAGAAGAGAAGAAACAAAAATAAGAGAGAAAGAAGTGAGTGTTTCGGTTCTTGAGAGAAAGGAAGGAAGAAAAAGCTAGGGTCTCATCATTCTTGGTTTTCAAGAGAAAATTTGAAGTTGTCAAGAAGAGAAAAGGAAAGAGGAAGATAAGAGTTTTTATTTGAGCCAAACATCACTTCATTTAGAGAAGAGTCAAGGTAAGAGCATTTTTTACCTTTTGGATTTTTGGAAGGGTTTTGGTTCATGAAGCTTCGGAAATGCATAGGTTTCAGTATTATAGGATCAATTTTAGTGAATGTGTGTTCTTTAGGTTTTCAAGTTGAATTTCTATTGAATGGGACTTTTGCCATTGTGGAAGGAAATCAAGAAAGGCAAGAGGAGCAAGAGGAGAGGTTTTCTTAAGCAATTTTTAAGCAAGAAATTCAAGGCGGGTTTCATGTTTATAACTGAGTAAATAAGCCATTAATGTTTCTTTCAAATAAATGGAAATTAATATTTTCAACTACTTTATAAATGCAAATTTATTGCTCTTTAAATGTTTTGAGAAGGTGTTACATGTTTATAGTGGAAATATATGAGCCATGAATGTTTTTTAAATCAAGAAAGTTAAATGTTTTCAATTTTGTTATAAATGTTGCATTTGTTGCTTCTTTGAATAATTAAGAAATTGCTACATAATTGGTATGTGAATTGTGTTGATGAATTATGGAATGGATGTGAAAATGGTTTTTGAAAAGAAATTGTGGTTATGAAATCATGTTTCAGAAATGTAACATTTTGAGCAATAAGTTTACAAGTTGTGAAATACATGATTATGTGAGTTTGTGGTAGTCCGTTCTATTATGCCAAGTGCCCTTTGACTTTATTAAAGTCTTCTCCCGCCTGCCTGCTAGTGGCACTGAGCTCCTTTATAGATTCCCTCATGTTTATAACTAGGCAAGACCATTATGTGGGATTGCAATAGTACGTTTTGTTCACAACTACATAGACTATTATGTGAGAATGTGTTAGTATGTTCTATTTACAGACCTACCCAAATCATTTATGATGTGATTATGTGTTTAGAATGTGTTGACAAGTTTGATGATGCATGAGTTATGTTGCTCATAAATTGTTTGATAACGTGAGAATTTGGGAACTATGTGTTTTATGGATTATTATGCAAATTGCGTATGACATTGAGCATTTTAATAATTATGCTTGTTTCTGATTATAAACTTGTTACCCACAAGCTTTTGAGATTACTCCTATTCTTCTAAAAATCCTTAGGTGATGAGCAAGAGATCGAGTGAAAGAGAGTCAAGGCATCACTCCGAATTTACACACTTTTGTATTTTAAGTTAAAGACAAGGCTTTAGCTTGCAATTCAAGTATCTTCGTATTTTTGGGATTTTGCAAAATGGTGTATTGGGGCTTGAAATGTCCATTAAAGCTTTGTAAAACTCTTATCTTTTGATATTAATGAAAATATTTATATTTTTCTCATGACTTTCCTAAGTTTCCGTATTGCCTTTTCAAGCTTTCATAAGGGAAAAATTTATATTTTGACTTCAAGGCAAAAACTATATTGATCTAGACTGAATTAGACAAAGTGCTTCTTGGAAGTTGTAGATTACCTTTCTAACTTTCCAATGATATAAAGTATGAAATTTTTGGATATCGGAGTTGAGAGATATGAACTTTATAAGTTAGTAATGCTGCATGGGTTGTATCTATGGGACAGCTACATTACTTTGAAATTTTGACACTTTAGAGGCAAACTCTCACTTTGAGTTCTTCACAAAAGTTGTAGATCTAGAAGTTCTCTTTGAAACTGTCCTAAAATGACCTTAATCAAACCTCTTTACTAAAAGTTATGCCTAAATATGTATGTAATATGATCGCGAGGAACAATGGTGCGAGTGCGACAGAGACTGTGGATTGAAGGAAGAACAATATCACACTGGTGCGATCGCGAGAGTATCAGGTGCAATCGCACTCAGGATTTTTGACCATAGCTTTGCATCTAACATCGAAATGACTTGATTCTTAAACCAATAGATTCCTAACACATTTCTCTGTCTCTCTATAAAATTTGGTAGTCTTTGGAGTTGATTTGAAAAAGATTGATGGAAAGAAAGTGAAGTAATTGGTTAGAAGAGCATGAATTGGTCATGAACATACTTTGACTTTTTAATAATATCTTGAGCTATAGAACTCTGAATGAGATGATTCTTGTTTCAAAAATAAACTAGAGACATAGGGCTACAATTGTTTTAAAGAAGCCATTTTGAATTTTTGCTATCTGACTAGTGTGGTCTCCCACCTTGGGGGATATGTGTTCAGATGTCACTTAGGACGTCAGGCATGAGTCTCGCGAGGGTAGGGTGCCCAACACTTATGATATCAGAGCATGAAGATGAATCGATGATAGTTAAGGAGATTTTATTGGAATAACCCTACAGGAAAATAGGCTCAAGTTTTATGATTTCATAGTTGGGCTCCAGAAATGGGGCCCAACACTTATGGTATTAGAGCCTAGCTTTAGTATCTTACATGGGCATTTTTAAAAATATATGTCAAGATACATGTATTTTTGTCATGTCATAGTAGACAGTAGTAATTGATCCCTAGTCTGATTTGTATAAGTATGAGTCACACGCATTAGCATGTATTAAGAGTTTGAGTTAATAGAACAAGTGAGAAAAGTGATGTTTTTTTAAAATGTGAGAAAATGAAAGTTTGTGGATAATTAGAAATGAGAAATAATATATGGGTAAATATGACAGATAATGATTCAATGTATTTGTATTGATGGATATATTATTGAATATGACACCAATATTGTACTGTGGTGTTATATCCCCGAATGTGATAAAGATATGAATGTATTGTCATAGATTGTTTGGGGAAAATAGGGATACAAGTAGAAATGATGAGAATAAATTGTACAAGTAGAATGTAATAAAAACATAAATTGTTATCATCTTAAAAAGATAAAATTGGTACCGAAGTGGTTGTTTGATTAATGTGACAAGAGTTACGATCCACCATAAGAATATATTAGTGGAATTGAGATCATAATTTCATGATGTTTATACATCTATAATTTTGAATTGATTGAGAATATATATATGGGAGATGAAATAAATGACAATGGGAAGATGATATAGAGAAAAAGATGATGAATCAAATGAGAAGAGTTAATGCACCCAATATGCTAGTTGAATCATTATGATATGATGTAATACTAGAAGAGGTAAATTTTGGAAAATTGAAGTAGAATTGATGTTAGTATGTGTTAATGCGAGAAAGCCCCAAAAATCGTGGCAAGGATAAAGAGAGAAATATTGTCTAGGATCAATTGAGATCAGACTATTACTATAGTAAGATAATTGGTGATCTGTTAGAAATAAATCTTTAGATAGAATAGGATGACCTTGGTGTTACACACCTAAGCATATGTGACAATAATGATGTCTACTACCTCATCGAGTTTTGGTATCCAGAACAGTAAGACCTTGTAAGAAGCAATAGAAATTGATCTTTTTGAGATACTAAGGATGTCTGATATGTAGTGATGGAAACAGTGGACTAATAAAGGTTACACGAATAATATAGATGATAGAAATAAGAAATCTTCTTACTAAGAAGAATGTCATCGAATTAGATTAAGCAGACCAGATAGTTTATTCTTAAGAATGATCAATAAAGGAATAAATTAGAAATGACATTGGAGTCTTAATCATAATGGAGGCACAAGCATAAGATGTAGAATATGTTACTGGGAGTATATGCATTTTGTTAATGTAAAGTATCCAACTATATGATGGGATTATTAAATTTGACGTGACATTAAGTATAAGAGATACAAATCAGATCTGATGAATGTGTTAACAACACAGGAAATTAAGATTTCAAATAAATTGAAATGTGTGGAGAAACTAGTATGAATGAGTAGACATTAGAACAAGTCAATGTGAAATAAGAGGAAATCAAATGAATTGAGAAAATCAATTGAGAAAAGACCTTAATTGGGAAATCGAAAATGACATGAGATAATACTACCTCATTGAGAAATTAGATATTTAAAGAATTACGAGAAACAATCACGGGCATAAGGAGTTTTAGGTTATATCTATTGGAGTTAACAATGGCCTGACAGTATTATGGTATTGAAGATTAAAGTGATCCATGCAAAATTGTTAGTAATTATAATCATAGAGGATATTTCGAGTGTATTCAAAAAGTGAAGAGAATATTTTTGAACATTGAGATTAATCTTGCTTATCATAGAGGTAGAAACAATTATATGCCAATGTTGGACCCCGTTTCTAGAGCCCAACATTTTGGAATATCATAAGACGTGAGCGTGCATATTTTCCTACAGGGTTATTTCAATGAACCCTCATTAGCCATCATCCCACAAAAGTCATGTGCCCACACTAGTCAATCACCAAAATCACAATTGGAATTATTCAACACAATTGTATCTCTAAGTCTCTAGTTTATCTTAAAGTAAGGACCATCTCAATTGGAGCTCTACAGTTCAAGATATAATTAAAATACCAAAGTATGTTTGGTAAACAACCAATTCATGCTCTTCCAATCAATTTCCTCACTTTCTCTCCATCAATATTTTCCAAATCAACACCAATGGATACCAATTTTTATAGAGAGGTATAAAAATGGTTAGGAATCTATTTCTTTAAGAATCACTCCATTCAGAGGTCAGATGATGAAGTTATGGCCAAACGAATCAAACATGTTTATATCCTTAATCATATTGTACCTATATTGGGACAATTAGCATAACTTTCTACAGGAACATTTTCTTGAGGTCATTCTTTGACTGTTTGAAAGAGAACTTATATATATACAACTTTTATGAAGACTACAAAGCAAGATTTTGTCATTTAGAGGGTCAAAAATACAAATCTCCGTAAGTGTATAGTGTGTGTCCGTTAAACGGACATACATGTCTGCCTAATGGACATACACAGGGTTGGGGGCCATTTTAGACCCTAGAAGGCCCGTTTAATGAACTTAATGTCCTTTAAACGGACATGGGTGATGCTGTGGGTCCTCATAGGCTTGATAAGGTCCGTTTAATGCACCTAAAGTCCGTCTAACGGACATAAATGATACCCATGCCCCTCCAAAGCCTCTCCAATGCTTCCTACATCCATTCTAACAATACTTTCACTCATAATCTTCCCAAATTCGCTTATTCTAATGCAATAACACTCCTTAAACATTAAATTACCAATTTAAGTGCATTAAACTCACAAACCTCAATTCAGATGACTCATAACATACACAAACTCTCATCATTACTATAGCTATTCTGTACATACCTCCTATGCAGCATCACCACTTATAAAGCTCATATCTCTCAACTTTGATACCTAAAATTTCATACTTTATACCATTGGAAAGATAAAAAGATAAGTTACAAATTTCATGATGACAACTTTGTCTAATTCAACCTAAATCAATATAGTTCTTCATTTAAAGTCAAAACACAATTTCTACATCTATGAAAAGATTGAAAATGCAAAGTACAAACTTTGAGAGTCATGAGACAAAAATACAATCATATTTCATTATCATCTAAACATAACTGCTTTACAAAGCTTCAATGGGCTTTCCTAGCCACAATACAACATTTTGCCAAAATCCCAAATTACAAAGGGTACTTGAACAAGAATTTCTCAACATACGACTACAACCTTGTTTTACATAAATTACTCCAAAACAAAATAAAACATGCAAATCCGGATTGATGTCTTGACTCTTAGTCACTGGATCTCTTGCTCATCACTGACGATGGGACAGAAGGGGGGTTAAGCTTAAAGCTTGTGGGTAGCAGGTTTATAACGAGAAATAAGCGAAAACCATTGAAATATTTATTTCCCTTGAAAAATTCACATTGAAATCCATGTAATACATATTTCCCAAACTCACAAATTATCAAGCAATTCATAAACATCATAAACCATGAATTCATCAAACCTGTCACAAATCATAAACACATAAGCATTGTAACAGAACGTACTACATATTTCCCATGAAGGTCCTGCATAGTTGTGAACAGAACGTACTATTGCAATCTCACAAAATGATCTTGCGTAGCTATAAACTTATGGGATTCCATAAAGGAACTTTATGCCATTAGCGAATAGGCGGGAGAAGTCTTTTAGTCAAAGTGCACTTGATAGACAAAATAGACCACCACAAACCCACATAATATGCTATTCATGACTTAAAAACTGATTGCCTAAATGGCACATTTTGAAAACTTGTCTTTCATGAGCACAAAATATTTCATATGTACTTTCAAAACTTAATTTCATAGACATAAAATCTTTTTAAAACCATTTCCATATCACAATTCATCATCGAGATTCATACACCAAAATATGTAACAATTTTGCAAATCATTCAAAGCAATAAAAGCAACATTTATGAGGTAATTGAAATCATTTTATTCTCTTTCTTTAAAAGGAAACATTCATGGCTCATTACTCAATTATAAACATGAAACCCACCTTGATTTTCTTGCATAAAACTTTGTTAAAAATGTCTCTACTCTTGTTCCTCTTGCCTCTCTTGACTCCCTTTATCAAAGACAAAAATTCCCATTGAATAGGGATTCAAATTGGAGAACCCACAAGACATATTCACTAAATTGATCATAGAATTCTTAAACCTATACATTTCTTAAGTTTTACGAACCAAAACCCTTTCAAAAATTCAAAAGATTTAGAATAACCTTACCTTGAATCTTTACCAAATGAAGAGTTTCTTGGCTTTAATGAAGCTCTTCTCTTCCTCTACCTTTTTTCCTTTTTGAGCAACCTCAAATTCCCTCTTGAAAGCCAAGCAAAGTTGAAATCTAGTTTTTTCTTGTTTCCTTCCTCTCAAAACAAAAACTCTCTCCTTCTTCTCTTTTCTCTTCGTTTCTTCTCTCCTTTCCACATTTTTGCTTCTTCCTTAAAAGCAAGCCAACACTTATTATTCCAATTATGCCCTTAATGATTGAGGAATGTCCAATTTGCCCTTCCTTCAAAGCCTTAAGACTTTCCAACTTAAGTGATCTTCCAAAAATGCCCTCATACAATCTTACCACCTTAACACTTTAATTCAATTAACCTAAGTCATAAAATCTTATTCACATTAACATAATAATTACTCCAAAAATAATTAATCTATTAAGACCTCAAAATTCATTTAAGTCATGCCTAACTCCTTCCAAAAATATAGATCCTTTTTTGATTAGGTAATTGAAAGAATTTGATAAAACTTCCATCTTGAAAAATGTTTCTCATTGTCTTAAGTTTCTAATAACACCAAAATTATTCAATTTGGTTAATAAATTTAAAAGTTATATCTCAAACATTTTTGTACTGTTCTTATGTTGAAACAATATTCTATGCTCAAGTTCTAGCCAAAAATTGACATTCATAGAGACTGAATTAAAACTCAATTTCATCAAAAAAATTGTAGCCTATGTCTCTAGTTTGCCTTAAATTAAAAATCATCTAATTTGGATAACTAAAGAAAAAGTTATGGCTAAAACACCGAAACATACTCAGTGAACATGTTTCAACCACATTTTCTAGCTTATAACTTCCAACATTTCACATTTAACTCATCTTGTATCCTAACTATCTTTTCTACTTCATTTCAATTTCAAGAATTCCCCTTTTTCTTACATATGACTAATTGCCAACAAATTCTCATTTAATAGTTCTAACTTTTAAGAAAAGTTCGGGATCCAACAGCCAAGCTTAATAAGAATGAATCTTAGCTTGATCAAATAAAATGTTGGGTTGTATAGTATCTGAACATGGCACATTAGGAGACCCAAAGAAAATAGAGGTATTGATGAAGTGAGAAACTATAAGGAATATATTAGAGTTTCAGAGCTCTCTAGAACTAGTTGTATGTTGGATACTACCATAGATTGTTAAGGGGGTTTTTACTGATCTTATCCCTTGACAAAAATGTTGGAGGAAAAATGTGTAAACCGAATAAGTGATGAATGTAAAAAGAATTTTAAGGAATTATAACACTGATGTTAATTATATCGCTTTGATTTAAAGATTATGCAATATATAATGAAGTATCCACACCTCTTCGATAACTCGAGTAAGAATTTCGAAGAAGAAATTATTTTAAAAGGGGGAGAAATGTTCACCCCCAGATTTTTTTAGTAAAGCATGATTTAAATGAATTATAAAGTTTTGATAGATTTTTTTGGAGTTTAATTGTTATGTATATGTTAGTAGGATTTATTTCATTGAATTGTTAAATTAAAAGAGGTAAGAATACATGGGGGCAATTTTGGCATAACACTTAAGCATTTAAGTTATAAGGCGTTAAAGGAAGGGTAAAGTGGACTTTAGCATTCATTAAGAGTAAAATGGGAAAAAGGAAAGAATTGTCTTGTTATTAAAAGAAGAAGAAAATGTGAATTGAAGATAGAGGGAAGAGAAGAAACGAAAATAAGAGAGAAAGAAGTGAGTGTTTCAATTTTTTAGAGAAAGGAAGGAAGAAAAAGCTAGGGTTTCATCATTCTTGGTTTTCAAGAGGTAATTTGAAGTTGTTCAAGAAGAGAAAAAGAAAGAGGAAGAGAAGAGCTTTCATTTGAGCCAAACATCTCTTTATTTGGAGAAGAGTCAAGGTAAGGGCATCTTTGATCTTTTGGATTTTTGGAAGGGTTTTGGTTCATGAAGCTTAAGAAATGCATTAGTTTAAGCATTTGAGGATCAATTTTAGTGAATGTGTGTTCTTTAGGTTTCCAATTTGAATTTCTATTGAATGAGACTTTTGCCATTATAGAAGGAAATCAAGAAAGGCATGAGGAACAAGAGGAGAGGCTTTCTTAAGCAAATTTTAAGCAAGGAATTCAAGGTGGGTTTCGTGCTTATAATTGAATAAATAAGCCAATAATGTTTCTTTCAAAAAAATGGAAATTAATATTTTTAACTACTTTATAAATGTGAATTTATTGCTCTTTAAATGGTTTGAGAAAGTGTTACATGTTTATAGTGGAAATTTATGAGCCATGAACATTTTTCAAATCAAGAAAGTTAAATGTTTTCAATTGGGTTATAAATGTTACATTTATTGCTTCTTTGAATAATTAAGAAATTGCTACATCATTGGTATGTGAATTGTGTTGATGAATTATGATATGGATGTGAAAATGATTTTTGAAAAGATATTGTGGTTATGAAATCATGTTTCGAAAATATGCCATTTTGGGCAACAAGTTTACAAGTTATGAAATGCATGATTATGTGGGTTTGTGGTGGTTTGCTCTGTTATGTCAAATGTACATTGAATTTATTAAAGGCTTCTCCCCCTACCCGTTAGTGGCACGGAGCTCCTTCATAGACTCCCTCATATTCACGACTACGCAAGATCATTATGTGGGATTGCGATAGTACGTTCAGTTTACGACTACACAAGACCATTATGTGAGAATGTGTTAGTACATTCTATTTACGAACCTACCCAAACCATTTCTGACATGATTATGTGTTTAGAATATGTTGACAAGTTTGATGATGTTGGACCCCGTTTTCGAAGCCCAACTATCGTTTCGGAGTCACAAAGCGTAAGTGAGTACCTTGTAAAGTTATTTTGATGAAGCCTCAATTTCTTTCCGTACATATTTTTGAAATCAACACTAAAATCCATCAATTTTTATGTAAGGTAGAAAAAATGTGTTAGAAATCTAATGCTTTAAGAATCACTTCATTTGGAGGTCGGGTGATGAAGTTATGGCCAAAAGAATCAAACATGTTTATATGCTCAATCATATTGTACCTATCTTGAGACAATTAGCTTAACTTTCTCTATAGACCTCAGATTAAGGTCATTCTTAGACGATTTTAAAGAGGACTTCTAGATCTACAACTTTCATGAAGACACAAAGTGAGATTTTGCCATTTAGAAGGTCAAAAATGCAAATCTCCATAAGTGTACAGTGTATGTCCATTAAACAGACATACATGTCCGCCTAACAGACATACACGGGGATGGGGGCCATTTTTTATCCAAGAAGGTAATGTCTGTTAAACGGACATGAGTGATGCTGTGGGTCCTCACAGACCCAAAAAGGTTCATTTAACGGACCTAAAGTTTGTCTAACGAACATAGGGGATACCCAAACCCCTCCAAAGCCTCTCCAATGATTCTTACATCCTTTCTAACATTACTTTCACTTATAGTCTTCTCAAATTCACCTCTTCTAGTGCAATACCACTTCAAATCAATTCTAACACCAACTTTTTTCCATTAAATCCACTAATCCCTACTCATTTGATTCATCAAAACCACTAATTCTCACCATTTACCATAGCTGTCCTGTGTTTACATCCCATGTAGCATCACCACTTATAATGCTCATATCTCTTAACTCCAATATCCAAAATTTACATAAGAGGATAAACTACAACTTTCAAGAAGAAAACCTAGGCTAATTCAGCCTATATTAATCCAGTTTTCCCCCTGAAGTTAGTACACAATTTTACCCCTATAAAAAACTTGAAATATGAAATATACAACTACAAATGAAATACGCACATACATATTGGAAACTTCCACAATTCTCAATTCATTTCTAAATCAAAATGAAGTTCATACATAGCTTAATTACATATCAACATTACATCAAAGGGTTAACACAAGTTACAAAATACATTGGATACTCAATGTTTGATATGTTTATAAAACTATCTACAAGTCTAGTTACTAACTTAGTACAAAATATTTCTAGCTATCTTGGAGTTTTCGAATGCCTTGCAAGGATTGCAAATCTTTTCGTTTTGCATTTGAGGAGTGGAGAAAATATTAGGTTGAGCTACACAGCTTAGTGGCTAATATATTTATAGCCATTGATGATGAGCCACACAATCAAACATATATGCATCTATTTATATAAGCTACTCATCTTATCTTGATCCAACAATATAAGTTCAACATTCACTACTCATATTTCAATACATCATCACATAAAACATATTGGATGTAATTTATCACCAAAGCATAGCACACAAATTGCATTATAACTTAATATATCAAAATGCAAATGCATAAACAAATGGCTCGAGAGTTCCATGGAACAAAATGGAGAAACCGAAGTTTACACCATAAACGAAACAAGTCCACTTTTCGGATCTCGTGTTTCACAAGCAGGCAGTCAGGAGAAGGTTTTATGTCGACGTGCACGTGACTATGAAACGGTTCCTCTCTTTCCCAAACACAATCAAATCTCATGCTTATTCAACCAATCACAAGTTCATATTCTCATGTTTTTTCTTCTTTCCATTTAATCAAAATGCCATGATACAATTCCAAGGCATAGCATAATCATACTCACAATTCAATTT
>JAOSBK010000206.1:15223281-15239482 GCA_027568895.1 Erythroxylum shatona | reverse complement strand
CACAAAACCCCTTTCTCTCTCTAACTCCTTCTCTAACAAAGCAAGAAGAAAAAGATGAACTTACCTTGACAAGATGACTTTCTTCTTTTCCTTCCCACGATTTTCTTCCTTCTTCAATAGCTTCTTCGATTTTTGTCCTCCTCTTTTCTTTCTCTCATTTTTTTCCTTTCTCTCTTTGGCTTCTCACGACTTCTCTCTTTCTTTCTTACTTCAAGCCCATTTATTTGGTCCTTTTCCCATTTTACCCTTGTCCTTCCCATTTTACCCCTAATGTCTATTAAAGCAAACATCTTATACTTCTAACTCCTTAACTAATGATCATAGAAAAATTGAAGAAATTTGATAATACTTCCATAAAAAAAATGTTCCTCATTGTCTTAAGTTTCTCATGACACCAAAATTATTCAATTTGGTTCAAAAATCTGAAAGTTATATCCCAAACATTTTTGGACTATTCTTATGTTGAAACAATATTCTATGCTCAATTTCCATCAAAAATTTAAAATTCTTATAAACTGAATTATAACTCAATTTCATTAGATAATTTTTATCCCTATCTCTCTAGTTTAATCCAAATTAAAAATCATCTCATTTGGTTAACTAGAGAAAAAGTTATGGCTAAAACACCAAAGCATACTTAGTGAACATGTTTCAACTATATTTTTTTCAACTTTTAACTTCCAACATTTCCCATATAATAGTTCTAACTTCTAAGAAACGTTTGAGGTCCAACAGATGATGCATGAGTTATGTTGCGCATAAATTGCTTGATAATGTGAGAATTTGGGAACTATGTGTTTTATGGATTATGATGCAAAGTGAGCATGACATTGAGCATTTCAATAGTTTTACTTGTTTCTGATTATAAACTTGTTACCCACGAGTTTTTAAGCTCACCCCCATTCTTCCAAAAATCTTCAAGTGATGAGTAAGAGATCAAGTAAAAGAGAGTCAAGGCATCACTCCAAATTTGTATACTTTTGTAATTTAAGTTAGATTTTGAGAATACAAGGTTTTAGCCACATTTCAAGTATCTTTTGTATTTTGGGATTTTGCGAAGTGATGTGTTGTGGCTTGAAATGCCCATTTAAGCTTTGTAAAACTCTTATCTTTTGATATTAATGAAATATATTTATATTTTGCTCATGACTTTCCCAAGTTTCCACATTGCCTTTTCAAGCTTTCATAAGGGTAAAATTTGTGTTCTGACTTCAGGGAAAAATTGTATTGATCTAGGCTGAATTAGATAAAGTGATCTTCTTAAAAGTTGTAGATTATCTTTCTAACTTTCCAATGATATAAAGTATGAAATTTTTGGATATTAGAGTTGAGATATATGATCTTTATAAGTTAGTAATGTTGCATGGGTTACACATACGGGACATCTACATTACTTTGAAATTTTGATGCTTTTAGAGGTAAAATCTCACTTCGAGTTCTACACAAAAGTTATAGATCTAAAAGTACCGTCCTAGAATGACCTTAATCTGACCTCTCTCGTGAAAGTTATGCCTAAATATGTATCTAGTGCAATCGTGAGGAACAATAGTAGGAGCACTATAGAAGCTGTGGATTGAAGGAAGAACAACTGGTGCGATTATGAGTGTTGGCCCCAAATTTTTTCTTGATGAATAAGCATGATTTAAATGAATTTTTAGGTTTTGATAGACTAATCATTTTGTATTTATTTAATTATGTCAAAGTTAGTAGGATTTATTGAATGGGTAAGTGGAATTAAAGTGTTAAGGATATAAGAATGTTCAATGGTATTTTTGGCAAGACACTTAAGGTTAAAAGAGCATAAACCTATAAGGAAGGGTAAAATGGACTTTTTAGATTCATTAAGGGTAGAAATGGAAGAAGAAATGTTGTCTTGTCCTTTTAAGAAGAAGAAAAACGTGGATTGGGAGAGAAGAAGAGAAAATAAGAAAGAAAGAGGAGAAATTTGGTGGTTGAGAGAAAAGAACAGAGTTGAGCTAGGGTTTCTTCATTTCTTAGCTTTTGAGAGAGATTTTGAAGTGGTTCAAGAAGAAAAAAAGGTAGAGAAGTAGAAGAGCTTCCATTTGAGCTAAAGATCTTTTCATTTGGTGAAGAATCAAGGTAAGATTGTTTTGAATCTTCTGAATTTTTAGACGAATTTTAGTTCATGTAGTTTAGAAAATGTATGGGTTTAAGTATTCTAGCACCAATTTTAGTGATTGTGTGTGGGATTTTCAGTTGAAAAACCTATTTAATGGGATTTTTGTTATTGTAGAAGGAAATCAAGAAAGGTAAGAGAAGCAAGAGTAGAGACATTTTGATCAAATCTTTAAGCAACGAAATCAAGGTGGGTATATGCTTATAATAGAGGAAATAAGCCACTAATGCTTCTTTGATTCAAAGAAGTTAATGTTTTCAATTTCATCATAAATGTGCATTTATTGCTCTTTAAAATGTTTTGAGAAAGTGTTATATGTTTGATATATGAATTGTGTGTTTTATTTATGAAATGAAAAATGGAAATGATTTTTGAAAGGATATCAAGTTTATGAAATCAAGTTTCGAAAATGTGTCATTTTGGGCAACAAGTTTACAAGTCATGAATTACATGTTAAGTAAGTTTGTGGTGGTCCCCTAAGTTAAGTCAAATGCACTTTGACAAAAAGCTTCTTCCACCTGCCCGCTTGTGGCATGGAACTCCTTCAGAGACTCCCATAAGTTCACGGCTGCACAAAACCAATATGTGGGATTGCGTTAGTACGTCCTGTCCATGACTACACAGGACCCTTACGGGAAATGTATAGTATGTTTTGTTTTGGATCCACCCAAATCATTCTGATGTGCTTATGTGCTTATGATATGTGAACAAGTTTGACGCATTCATGTTTTATAGTTATGAATTTGACTATATGATGAGAATTTGAGAAATACGTGCTTTATGAACTCAATCAGAATTTTCTATGATAAGTAAAATGTTTTCAAAGGTTTTGCTTATTTTTTCGTTATAAACTGTTACCCATGAGCTGTCAAGCTCACCCCCTTTTCATCCCATCTTCAAGTGATAACTAAGAGATCAAGTGATCAAGAACCTAAGGGAATTTCTCCAAATTTGCTTATTTTGTATTTTGAGTTAGTTTTGGGAAAGCACAATGTTTTAGTCACATTTCAGGTTTGTTTGTTCAAGAGTCCTTTGTAATTTGAGATTTTGAGACGATGATATACTATGGCTTGAAATGCCATTAAAGATTTGTAAAACTTTATTCCTTTGATGTTAAGGAAATATGAATTGTGTATAGATGATATTGAGATGATTATCAGCTTGAGCAGATGGTTTTTGAACATGAATTGTTTACACACACACACACACACACACACACACACACACACACATACACATAAGTGAGATGTTATGAAAAAGAAAGATAGGCATTATGACTGATCAAATGTAGTGGAATGCGGTGAGTCAAATGAGTGAGATTTAAGAGTTTAATGAAGTCAATTTAGTAGCTGAATGGTTATGCTCAGGACATTCCAAGTTTGCACAGTGCAAAATTTCAAGTCTTCCATAGGAGTAAAATTTGTGTTCTGACTTCAGTGAAAAATTTGGATTAATCTAGGTTGAATTAAACAAAGTTATCTTCCAAAAAGTTGTAGCTTATCTTTCTAACTTTCCAACGGTATATAGTATGAAATTTTTGGACTTCAAATTCAAAAGTTATGATCCTTATAAGTGGGGATGCTCAGGAGTATAAACTATATCTTCTGTAATGACATGTATCTTCTGTGATGACGTGTATCGTCTATGGTGACATGTATCTTCTATGATGACCTGTATCGTCTGTGGTGACGTGTATCTACTAGTAATCACGTGTATCTTCTGGGTATTGTTCATCTTACATATTCTAGTTAAGTTTTGACCCTCTATATGATAGAATCTATCTTCAAGTATTCAGGAAATTGTAGATCTTGAAGTCCTCTTTCAAAAATCTAAGAACGACCTTAATCCGATATCTCTAGAGCAAGTTATGCTAATTATTCCAAATAGGTCTTAGACTAAAACTTCTTCTGGTCACTGTTCATCTTATATCATTTGGTCCAATTTTGACCCTATAGATGAAAAAATCTATCTTTAAGGTCTTCATAAAAGTTGTATATCTTGAATTGTTCTTTTAAACCATCTAAGAATTACATTGATTTGATATTTTGAGAGAAAGTTACGATATTTATTCCAAATAAGTCTTAGACTAAAACTCCTTCTAGGTACTGTTCATCTTGTATCGTCTGGTCCAGTTTTGACCCTTTTGATGACAAAATCTCCCTTTGATGTCTTCATAAAAGTTGTATATCTCGAAGTTCTTTTAGAAACCGTTCTAAGATTACCTTAATTTGACATCCGTGGAGAAAATTATGCCAGTTGTACCAAAATAGTTTGAACATGATTGGGGACAAAACCTTGTTTGATTCTTTCGACCATAAATTTGTTATCTGACACCCAAATGAAGTGATTCTTAGACCAATAGATTCCTAGCACATGTCTTTCTACGCTCCATGAAAGTTTATAGCTTTTGATGTTGATTTTAAAAGGATTGTTTGAATCAAATTAAGGGTATCAGATGGAAGAGTATGAATTGGATATTTTACTGAACATATTTTGGTATTTTGATGGTATCTAGACCTATAGAGTTACAAATGAGATGATTCTCATTTCTAAATAAATTGGAGGAACAGAGCTACAAATTATCAAAAGGAATTGAATTCTAATTAGGTCTCTACAACCTTCAAGTTTTAGATGTAAGTTGAGTATGGAATATTTGCTTCAGTATAAGAATAATTCGAAAATGGGGCCTGACACTTATAGTATCAAAGAATGAAGATGAACTAAGGATGACTAATGAGGGTTAATTGGAATAACCATACATGGTCACAAGCACACGTTTTTATGACATTAGAGTTAGGATCCGAAAATGGGATCTAACAGTTGTGGTATTAGAGCCCAGAATTGAGATCTTACATGAGTGTTTTTGAAATATATGTCAAGTTATATACATTTTAGTCATATCATAGTAGACAATAGTACCTAATCCCTAAGTCGCATGTGTATGAGTCACACTTATGAGTATTTTTTAAGAGTTTGAGTTGATAGAAATAGTAAGAAGAGAAGGATGATATGCCAGAATCTGAGAAAATGAAAAGTTGTGGATGCGTAGAAATAAGGAACTATTACATGGTCCAATATGTTAGACATAGATTTAGTATTTGTGGTTATGTCAGTGAATGTGGCGAAGAAATTTTGTTGTGGATATGTATTTGAATCGATATGGATTTGAAAATATTTTCATGAATTGATTGAGAAGAAATAGAGACGTAGGTGGAAATGACTAGATTTAAGGTGTATAGGAAAAGTGAAATTGAAAGGTTGAACTTAGAAGTAGAATGATTGTTTAATTGGTGTGATAAGAGTTATGATCCGGTATAAGAAGATATTAGTGGAATTGAGATTGTTGATGATGTTACAATGAAAAATGAATTCAAAGATAAGGAGAAAAATATCGTTTAGGATCAATAAAGATCAAAGTATCAATTATGTAAGATATAAATTGGTGAATTGTTGGAGATAAATATGTGGAAAAAATGGGATGGATATGATGATACCCACCTAAGTATATGCAGCAGTAATTATGTTTACTACTTTATTGTATTTTGGTAATTAGAACGTTATGACCTTGTAGGAAATATAAAAATTGGTCTTCTTGAGGTATTAAGAATGGCTGATAATGTGATGATGATAACAGTTGATTGATGAAGATTGCATGAACAGTATAGACGATAGTAGCAGGAAATCTTCTTTCGAAGAAGAAGAATTTCATTGAATTAGATGAAGCAAATCAGATAGTTATATTAAGTATGATCAATGAAAGAGCAAAACAGAAATGAATCTGTAATGATTCAAAAGTGAGTATTGGAGTCCTATTTCTGACAGAGACACAAACATAAGAGGTAAAGTATGCTACTGAGAATGTATGTATGTTGTTTGATGTAAACTATCCAACTACATGAGTGGATTTTTGGTAATACTATTGCTAATGTGAGGAGACTTTAGATCCACGCTATATTCTATATGAGTATGCACAAGAGATATACATTAGGTTTTGATGAATGTGTTACCCACACAGGAAGATAAGTTTGCAAATAAACTGAAAAGTATGGAGAAATTAGTATGAATGAGCAGACAGTAGAATAATTCAATGTGAAATCAGAGGAAATCAAATGAATTGAGAAAAAATCATTCGAGAAAGGAAGTTAATTGGGAAATTGAAAATAACGTGATACAATGCTACCTCATTGAGGAATTAGTTATTTAAGGAATTACGAGAACTAATCACGGGACACATAGAGTTTGATAAAAAAAATTGTTTGAGTTAACAATTGCCCCAACAATACTATGGTATTGAAGATTAAAGTAATCTAAGCAAAATTTGATCATATATTAAATGTATTCGAAAAGTTGAGAAGAATAGTTGAATACTTGAAGAAAAAAGTGTAAATCGTATCAGTAATGAAAGTGAAGAGAATTTTGAGGAATTATACTGATATAAATTATATCGTATGGATTTGGAGATTTTATAGTATACAATAATGTTGTATACGAGATTGGATAAAATCCAATGTAGCATAATAAAGTGATTTCATATGTATAAAGACAACTAAAGTCCTATGAGTTGACCATTCGATAATGATTTAAAGCTGCTATAGTAGTGATTGCTTTGAAAGTTTGGAGACAGTGTATGTATAGGAACATCTTAGATAATATATATATACATGTACAGATCATTAAAGTTGAGGTAATTATTGAGTTGAGAGAATTGAATATGAGAATGAGATGATTGATAGAAGTACTGAAGGACTATGATTGTACAAATGAGTATTTCCCAGTAAAGTTAGTGTTTTATCTAATGCATTAAGCAGAAATCCCAATAGTGGTGAAGCATGAATTTAGATATTGAGGTTATCAGATCTAGTGAAAAAAGGAGCATAGCATGTGGAGTAAATTTTAGGCAAATCAAGTGTTATTTGCTATGAAATTGAAGATCAGTTTCACATGAAAGCAGTAACCAAACCCAAATTGAGGATTCAAAAATTGTGAACCTGATTGAGAGATTCAAAATAGGTCTGAATTTTGGGTTCGAATAGGAAGAATGATGCATTGTCATTGAAATAAGAAGTATATATACCGATAAAGATGATTAAGTAAAGAGATTGTTAGAAAAGTACAAATGGTAACGTAAGTTATACATCCTAGTAGGAATACGTCGGAACATCATTTAGCTACTAAGAATGTCGAATCAATCAAGTGAATGTTCGAATTGCCGATGGTCTTAACTGTCGAAGATATGCTCAAAGCTCATATTTTGGAGTTCATAGGAATATGAGACCAATGTATAGTTCTATTTGACCTTAAGCATCATAATTATTATCATAGTGATTTCATTATAATATTGTATGAGGACTTAGAAGATAGAAAGAGTTGTTCACTTCCGTATTGTGATGATTAAGGCCTAAAATAGTTGAAGGCCAAAATTAGTTAGAAATGTTACTGATAAGTGAAATTGATCTGTATTAGAAATTAAGTGATTCAAGAAAGATAAATGAGTTAGGTGGATCAATACCAAGGGTATGAAATATAGTAAGGTAAACATAAGAGTTAAGGGTACTGACACCATAGTGATCTTAATTTTTAAGTGAAAGATAAATTATCTCTGAGAGTATCACCATGCCAAGGTGTGCTCAGGATTGGGAAAAAGGATTAGCTAAGCCCCAAATGAATAGGTCTGTATGAAATAGTTTTAAGAAGTGCTACTGATGAAAGATGTCTTAGATTCGTAATGTGAAATATGCGAGTATGTTAAGAATATTGATATGATATGATATTGGTGTTATCGACACAAAAAGTGGAAACATTGTGAGTAATTTCAAATATATGAAGGAACATAAAAGGTAGTGTTATATCTGAATAAGTCATGGAGGGACTGATTGAATTCGTTAACTAAGGTCATTTGAAAGAAATTATTTAAGTGATGAAGTTAAATAGAGAACGGGGGAGCATAAGCGGAGGAGACATACCTCTGCCCCTAAATCAGCCAGGTAAGAATTTTGAGGACAAAAATCTTTTAAGAGGGGGAGAAATGTTGGCCCCCAAATTTTTTTCTTGATGAATAAGCATGATTTAAATGAATTTTGAAATTTTGATATACTAATCATTTTGTAATTATTTAATTATGCCAAAGTTAATAGGATTTATTGAATGGATAAGTGGAATTAAAATGTTAAGGATATAAGAATGTTCAAGGGTGTTTTTGACAAGACACTTAAGGTTAAAAGAGCATAAGCCTATAAGGAAGGGTAAAATGGACTTTTTGGACTCATTAAGGGTAGAAATGGAAGAAGAAATGTTGTTTTGTCCTTTTAAGAAGAAGAAAAACGTGAATTGGGAGAGAAGAAGAGAAAATAAGAAAGCAAGAGAAGAGAATTTTGGTGGTTGAGAGAAAAGAAGAGAGTTGAGCTAGGGTTTCTTCATTTCTTAGCTTTTGAAAGATATTTTGAAGTGGTTCAAGAAGAGAAAAAAGCAGAGGAGGAGAACAACTTCCATTTGATCCAAAGATCTTTTCATTTGGTGAAGAATCAAGGTAAGATCGTTTTGAATCTTTTGAAATTTGGGAAGGATTTTAGTTCATGGAGTTTAGAAAATACATAGGTTTAAGTATTCTAGTACCAATTTTAGTGATTGTGCTTTGTGGGATTTTCAATTGAAAACCCTATTGAGTGAGATTTTTGTTATTATAGAAGGAAATCAAGAAAGGTAAGAGAAGCAAGAGTAGAGACATTTTGATCAAGTCTTTAAACAATAAAATCAAGATAGGTAAATGTTAACAATAAAGGAAATAAGCCACTAATGATTTCTTTGAATCAAAGAAGTTAATGCTCTCAATTGCATCATAAATGTGCATTTATTGCTCTTTAAAATGTTTTGAGAAAGTTCTATATGTTTGATATATGAATTTTTTGTTTTATTTATGAAATGAAAAATGGAAATGATATTTGAAAGGATATCAAGTTTATGAAATCAAGTTTCGAAAATGTGTCATTTTGGGCAATAAGTTTACAAGTCATGAATTACATGTTATGTGAGTTTGTGGTGGTCCCCTAAGTTAAGTCAAGTGCACTTTGATAAAAGGCTTCTCCCGTCTACTCGCTAGTGACATGGAGCTCCTTTAGAGACTCCCATAAGTTCATGGCTACTCAAAACTATTATATGGGATTATGTTAGTATATTCTGTTCACAATTACACAGGACCCTTAGGGGAAATGTGTAGTATGTTCTGTTTTGGATCCACCCAAACTATTCTGATATACTTATGTGCTTATAATAAGTGAACAAATTTGATGCATTCATGTTTTATAGTTATGAATTTGACTATATGATGAGAATTTTAGAAACACGTGCTTTATGAACTCAATCAGAATTTTCTATGACAAGTAAAATATTTTCAAAGGTTTTGCTTATTTTTCTGTTATAAACTGTTACCCACGAGCTGTCAAGCTCACCCTCTTTTCATCTCATCTTTAGGTGATAGCTAACAGATCAAGTGATCAAGAGCCTAAGTTCTAACGGTATATAGTATGAAATTTTTGGATATCAAAGTCGAAAGTTATGATCCTTATAAGTGGAGATGCTCAGGAGTATAGACTGTATCTTCTGCGATGACGTGTATCTTCTGGTGATGACATGTATCTTCTGTGATGACGTGTATCATTTATGGTGACGTGTATCTGTGATGACGTGTATCGCCTGTAGTGATGTGTATCTTCTGGTGATGATGTGTATCTTTTAGGTACTATTCATCTTATATCTTCTACACAGTCTGGTCCCATTTTTACCCTATAGATGGTAGAATCTATCTTCAAAATCTCCACGAAAGTTGTATATCTTGAAGTTCTCTTTCAAACCATCTAAGAATGACATTGATCTGATATCTCTAGAGAAAGCTATGATAATTATTCCAAACAGGTCTTAAACTAAAACTCCTTCTAGGTATTGTTCATCTTGTATCGTTTGGTCCATTTTTGACCCTTTTGATGACAAAATCTCACTTTGATGTCTTCAAAAAAGTTGTAAATCATGAAGTTCTCTTTGAAACTGTCCTAATATGACCTTAATTAGACACCTATAGAGAAAATTATGTCAATTTTTCTGAAACAGGTTCAATATGATTGAAGACAAAGCCTTGTTTAATTCTTTCGGCCATAACTTTGTTATCAGACCTCCAAATGAAGTGATTCTTGGACCACTATATTCTTAGAACATTGATTTCTTCTCTAAATGAAATTTTATTGCTTTTGGTGTTGATTTTAAAATTATTGTTTGAATCAAATTAAGTGTATTAGATGGAAGAGTATGAATTGAATATTTTACTGAACATATTTCGGTATTTTGATGATATCTAGAGCTGTAGAGCTTCGAATGAGATGATTCTCATTTATGAATAAACTAGAGACACAGAGATACAAATTATCAGAAGGAATTAAATTTAATTAGGTTCCTAAGACCTTAAATTTCTAGATGTAAGTTGAGCACAAAATATTTACTTCAGTATAAGAATAATTCGGAAATGGGGCCTAACACTTATGGTATCAGAGAATGAAGATGAACTAAGGATAACTAATGAGGGTTAATTGGAATAACCATGCATGGTCACAAGCACACGTTTTTATGATATCAGAGTTGGGCTCTAGAAACATGTTCCAACAATGAGAGTGTCTGGTACAATCGCACTTAAGATTTTTAGCCATAACTTTGTCATCCAACCTCCAAAGGACTTGATTCTTAAACCAATATATTCCTAACACATTTCTCTATCTATCCTTAGACATTTATAGCATTTGGATTTGATTTAAAAAAGTTTGATGAAAAGAAAGCGAGGTAATCGATTGGAAGAGCATGAATTGGTGATGAACATACGTTGATTTTTTAATAATATCTTGAGCTATAGAGCTCTGAATGAGATGATTCTTGTTTCAAAATAAACTAGAGACATAGGGATGTAATTATTCTAAATAAGCCTTTTTGAATTTCTTCTGTCTAACTGATGTGGTCTCCCCATTATAAGATGCGTGTTCAGTTGTCACTTAGGACATCGGGCACGAGTCTCGCAAGGGTGGGGTGCCCAACACTTATAATATCAGAGCATGAAGATGAACCAATGATGTTTAAGGAGATTTCACTGAAATAACCCTACAAGAAAATATGTTCATGTTTTATGATTTCGGAGTTGGGCTCTAGAAACGGGGCCCAACATATTAAGTCTTTAGAGCTCTCATTTGTCTTCCTTATACATGTAATCTAGCTAACCTTCAAACCAAGGTCAATCTCAAGCTATCTTTTGGTCTCACTTCTGAATCTTGCATCTTATTGAAGATTTTTGCCAATGTGCACCAATGCATGCCAACTCATCGATAATGCCCATTTTCCTTACCTACTTGCAAGTTATGCGTTGTTTAGTTGCCCTGAGTGTCAAACATTGCTCAAGACTCTCTAATGCTTGTGTGATTTTGCAGTTAGGATTTAAAGGTATAATAGTAACCTTTTAAGTTAGTATTTGGACTATTTGCTTGCATGTTAAGGGATGTCTCTAGTCTCATATTTGGTTCTTTTTTCCTACAAGTGTTAACCTTATATGATATTTTGAGGTGTGTATAAATGCATTTAGTAGAACATAATCATTGTTTAAGTGATATATTCACTTATAAGTGGTATAATCATAAAGGTTGATGGTGTGTACTCTGATTAGTTTTATTTGGAGGTCTTTGCATATATTATGCATTTAGCCCATACGTGTTTCATAATATGTGTGATGAGATGCTCAATACAAATACTATTTTATGGCTTTGAGTATCACTATTGTCTTATATTTATGTTGATAATTTACATTATTAATGTTGCAATCACCTTTTCTATAAACAATAATAATGTCACCATTGAAACCCTTACTGGTTTTAACTTCAAGAAATGGAAGCAATATGTAGAGTTGGCATTGGAAATGGAAGATATCAATATTATCGTGATTAGGCAAAAACCACCAACAGCTACACCCATCAATTTAAAGGATGAGAGTGTAGTATCTGCATCTTGGGAAAGGTCCAAAAAATGTGTTATTCGAGCATAAAGAGATCCATTTTAGACCATTTACTGAGTGGACTTTTAAAGACAAACCTAGTAAGAGATTTCCTCTATAATGTCTCATAGAGGTATAAAGTATCCTCTAATGCTGAAATAGGTACCTTATTAAAGGAAATGTAATCTATAATATATAATAGAGTAAGGGGAGTAAGGGACTATACAACTAGAATGGTCCATCTCCAAACTAAGCCAAAGGTGTTAAACATTTGTATTCCTGATGCTTTTATTATACACCAAGCTCTGAATACTCTTTCTTTATATTTTGGTATTCTAGTTACCATATACAATTCTCAAGATGAAGCTTGGGATATAAATCAAATAATTACCCAGTGTGTTGCTAAAGAAAAGAAGCTAAAGAATACAACTCATACAACCTTAATAATAACTAAGGGAAAGATAAAGATGAAGCCTAAGAAGTTTAAAGGTAAAAAAACTAAAATTTCTCCACATAAAGATATAGGTCAGTCCAGGACAATAATGGGCTTAGTTAGTATGAGTATGCTATGTTTCTTCTGTAAAAAGAAAGGACATATAAAGCTAGAATGCTAGAAATACAAAACTTGGAAAAAAGGCATAAACTATCAGGTAACTTCTCGACCTATAAGATATACAAATCTAATATTGCTATAGCCACATAAAGTTCTTAGTGGTTAGATAATAGAGTTTCTAATCATGTTACTTCCACAATGCAGGGATTCATGATAAAGAGAAAGTCAAATAAAGAAGAAGAGGAAAAACTTATGGTAAGAAATAATGAAGAAGTAGATGTAGTCCCTATAAGGGATGTGTTTGAACTTCTATATAAGGTTCAAACTTATTTTGTTTGACACATTTTATATAAACTCTTTCAGAAAAAAAAATTTGATCTCTGAATCTATTTTGGATAAAGAAGATTACAATTTTACATTTGAAAATTTTGTTGTAAAATTATCTTTCAATGTAAAACATTTTAGTATGGCCTTCTTATCATAAGGTTTATATAGAATATGTCTTACCCCTGATGAGATATATGTTTCTTTATATATTATCGAACAAGTTACTAGAAAAAGACCTTCGATAAAAAAAAGTCATACATATTGTGACATACATATTGAGCCATATTTTTTGGGAAAAGGTTGAGAGATTGACAAAGGATAACATTCTCCTAACTCTAAAATATAATGAAATGGAAAGATGCGTTGACTTAAACAAAATAAAAAAGGGTCAATTCGTGTCTTTGGCTATATGGACCTTCTAAAGTTACCTTGTGTAGTTTAAGATATTTTTTGAAATTATTGATGATTATTCCCTTTATGAATATATGTTATTACTTAAAGAAAAGCCTAAAGTTCTTGATAAATTTAAGATCTTTAGGACTAAAGTTGAGAACTAATTGGAAAATTCAATTAAGATTGTTAGATCTGACAGTGGAGGTGAATACTTTGACAAACATGGAGTTTCAGGATAAGAAATAGTTCATTTTGCTATATATTAGAATCATATAGAATAATGGCTCAGTTCATTATTCCAAGTAATCCTGAGCAAAATGATGTGACTAAAAGATAAAATTGCACTTTAAACGATACGATGAGGTCAATGTAGAGTAGGACTAATTTACCTTATTACCTTTAGAGTGAAGCCATAAAGACTACCTTTTACATACTTGATAGAGTCCAAAACAAAGGTTATTTTTCCACTTTTATATGTGGATGATATCTTGCTAACATCAAATGATGTGACCATATTGCATGAGGTTAAATAACTTTTGACTAAGAATTTTCTTTTTGGATATGGTTCTTGATTAATCAGCTTCTTTTGTTTTGGTATTTTTTGGGTTTTGTTGGGTTTTTTAAAATTTATGTTCTTTATGATTTTTTTGCTTTTGATATTAGCTTCTTTGTTTGATTTAGTGTTTAATGCTTTCTGGGTTTGATTATGTTGATCTCTTTGCATCTGATATTGTTAGGTTTTTGTCAAGATTGAATTTTTATGCTTAATGATCTTATAGTTTTAGACGTTTTCTGTTTCTGCATGTGGAATCAAAGTTGAGTTCTTTGATGCTTTATTGCTCTCTTATCATCTGGGTATTGGTGCTTTTTTATAGTTCTTTAATGCTTTATTACTCTTTTTATCATTTAGGTATTGATGCTTTTCTATAGATAAAGAAATGATATGTTTCATTATATTTTGTTTTAAAATATATTTTATTTTTAAAAGTTGAGTTATATTTTATTTATTATTTATTATTTATTATTTATTAATGTATTTATTGTAATTTTATTTATATAATTATTTAGCGTGTCAGTTTTACTTTTTTACTTGCATCACTCTTTTGTTGGCATATCTACATATGAGTATATCGGAAATAGTCTCTCTACTATGTAGGGGTAAGGCTGCGTACCATTAGACCACCCTAGGCCCCGCTTTATTACATGACTTTAGACTGAGTGTGATGATGATGATTTAGGTTCACCTGGACATATCTTAAAACTTGTTATATCTCTCACAGAGAGCATATATTGAGCGAGTACTGCAAAGATTTAATATGGTTGATTGTAAACCTATTGCAACACCTATCTCTTATAGTGAGAGATTATCTTTACTACAATGTCCAAAGAATGATACAAAAAGAAAGACTATGAAGCATGTTCCTTATTCTAGTCTAGCTGGCAACCTGATGTATGCCTAGGTGTACACTATACCCAACATAACATTTGTTGTTAGGTTGCTAGATAGGTATCTAGCTAACCCAGGAATAAACCATTGGAATGCAGTCAAACGAGTTTTAAGATATCTCGAGGATATTAAGGATTATAAGTTGACATTTAAGAAAGTTGACAATCTTGACCTTATTGGTTATACGGACTCGAAATTTAATCTATGTCCAAATGATAGGAAGTCCACATTAGTACATTTTCATGTTTGCAAATGGTGTTGTTTTGTGAAAGATTGTCAAACAGACATTAGTAAGTTCCTCGACTATGTGTGCAGAGTTTGTAGCATACTATGAGACTGTTTCACAAGTGGTTTGGCTCAAGAATTGGATTTCAAAGTTATCTATGGTTGATTCAATAACTATATCCATTCGGCTGTACTGTGATAATCTCTCTATTGTATTGTTTAATAACATAAAAAAATATCATAGAGTCTAAGTAATTGGAGGTCAAATATTTGATTATAAAAGAATTAGTATGAAAAGGTGACATCACGGTGCAACATATAGAAACTAAGCACATGTTGGCTAATCCACTAACTAAAGTGTTGCGCCTAATCAATTTTATGAGATGTGTATATAGTATGGACTTGTTAAAGGTCCTTAGACACTGCTAGTTAGGGATCATTGAATTTGGCTCCTCATACAATTGTTTTATTTTTCATGTATTATGACTGTTCATTTTATATCTATATTGATGATCATCATTTTATGCTCAGCCATTTAGTTTGTGGTACATTGTCATAATACAGGTGAAAGTCTTAAGATTTATGTTGATCTTAAGCATTTTAAAGGTGAGGATATATATACAAATTGATAATGAACTTATGTCTTTAGGAAATATACAAATATATAGATAAATCCATGTATTTGACTAAAATTCCTATTAGACAATTATTAATTACGAGTTTTATAAATTAAATTTGATATAGTTTAAAGATATTAAATGAGCCAAATAAAGAATCTAGTTAAATAATTATTAATTACGAGTTTTATAAATTAAATTTGATCTAGTTTAAAGATATTAAATGAGCCAAATAAAGAATCTAGTTAAATAGGCCAAAAGTTCAACATAGAAAATGGATCCTTATTAGTATAGACATATGTAGTTATTGTGTTGGGCCCCGAATTCTTTTCTTACTGAATAAGCATATTTAAATTTATTTTGAAGTTTAGTTTGCTTAATTTCGTTTGGTTAGAATAATTTGAGGTTTTAGTTGTAGCGCCCCCTCACCGTAGGGTACACATCGGGACACCCGAAGGTAGCACCGACACGTAACCCACGATAAAGGTGC
>JAOSBK010000206.1:15170036-15189818 GCA_027568895.1 Erythroxylum shatona | reverse complement strand
GGGTGAGTACATCAAAACCTGGAGGCGCAGGTGGTTCGTTCTAAAGCAGGGCAAGCTCTTCTGGTTCAAGGAATCCACCGTGACCCGAGCTTCAAAGCCACGCGGCGTCATCCCAGTGGCCGCTTGCTTGACGGTTAAAGGAGCCGAGGACGTCCTCAACAAACAGTACGCGTTCGAGTTGTCGACCAGGTCCGAGACTATGTACTTCATCGCTGACTCAGAGAAGGAGAAGGAGGATTGGATCAACTCGATCGGTCGGTCCATAGTTCAACACTCCAGATCTGTGACCGATTCCGAGATAGTTGATTACGATAGCAAGAGGTGATAAGGTGAGTCTGATCTTAGTTATCACTAACTAATATATATCTATCCACCTATGTTTGATCCAACACGAGGTGAATTCTTGTGTGTATCCGTGCTGTAAATTTTGGGTTTTGAAGTGATGTAATTTCTTAATTGCAAAATTCAATAGTTTGCGATTTATTTGTTAAGCCTTGTAATTTACGGTTGTTAAAGCCTTTTGCTTTTTCTCTGGTTTAATGTTTACATTTGCCATGTTGTAAAATTGTAGCCTTAAGATCTACTGCGTTATGAACTGTAAAAGCTTTAAATTACTTTTTCATTTATGTAAGTAGAGGACACTAGACTAGTTAATGGCTATGTTTATTTCTATCAAGGAGATATCTGTTATCTGCCAGTAACTTAGACAAATTGCCAATAGCATTAGCATTCCTGAATGATTGTCATTATCTGCAATACTTTTGATAGCAATTTCCTAACTCTAAGTGGTTATGGCGTAGCTTCTTTATTCCTAAGAGAAGTTGCTGCATTTCCAAAATCACATTTCTTATCTCATCTGATGCAGAACCCGTCAAGCTCTTTCTTTCTTTCTTTCTTTTTTTTTGTGTTTAGCTTAATAATATTTATCTACTGCTAGAAAATAATTAATTATAAAAACAGTTTAAAGGTTTGATTATAGACCCTATTCTTATATAAAGAAAAGAGAGACAGAGATGCGATCAAATTAACCAATCCATTTGAAGAGAGAGATTGGCTTAATTCCACGGGAGGCCGTATCGTTTCAATCAAGTGAACATATTAGAGCATGAGAATAGTTCCGGGTAACATAGTAAGAAGAACAACTTGGAGCAAAATACGACGAGAAGAGTTAGAAAGTGTATGATGTAAACAGAAAAAAGCAATCTACAAATGATGATGATGGTGATGATGAACCTGGATGAAAGCTGTCTCAGCTAAGTCAATGGCTTGAGCAACCTGAGCAACTTCTGATTGACACTTACAGTACTCACTTTCAGGATCCGTATCAACACCTATAGTTGTACCAGCCTGAAGGTAAGCGATCCATTGACGGCGTGATTTTCCCTTATCAGGATCTTGTGTTTCAGTTGGGAAAACCATGATCCTGGAAGCTACTGCAATTTCCATGTCTCCATTGAAAGAAATAGAGCCAAACCCTCCCCCATAAGGGCCACGGCTTGTCATCTCCAGCTTGTCAGTCACTTTCATGGCCATAATCTACCTTATACAGGTTCACAATGATTAGTCGGTAAGTACTGTCAAGACTATGTGGTCTCTAAAAGCTTGTTGCTTGCTAGCCCTTATAAAAGCAATTTGGAAAAATGGGTAATCCCCATGACGGAATGATAAGCTCATCATACGAGTACTTGAGACACAGCTACTAATGAACCGGTATGAACATTGTTGGAAAGCATCTACGTAGCCTAGGAAATCCTTTAAAAACATTAGAATCAAATCTGTTTAGGATAAAACACCTTGGGTGTTCCACAAACCGTACAGACCGGCAGAGCAGCTCGGAGGACATCCCAGCACGTTACATCGTGACGCAATTCCCCGGAGACCTGCATCGAATGCCATATAAAAGCTTCTTCCTCATGGTTGTTTAATAGCAATGGTCCTATATATTCTTATCATGAAAAAGGTTGCAAATATTGGCAAAACTAAATTGGCGAAAAAGATATTTAGTCAATTGCATGTCACAATTATATACTGCATATATTGTGCATGTCGATTTTGGATCTTCTGTCTGAATCTCATTTCCACCGAGGACTTTCCTTGAAAGAATGTCAGTTGGCGGGAAAAAAATCAACTTCAGGGTTTTACCTTCTTAGCACAAGTCAAAACTTCTGGGCTGGAGGCAACTAGAATACACCCTCTCGCCTGCAATCACGTATTCATATTTACACTTACGATGGTGAACAAAATAACATAAACTCTTCACTATTTAGTAGTTTGAGTGGGCTCATACTTGCAAGTAAGTCATACAATGATCAGGACTCACTACTCTCAATGCTCTGTACACTTCAAATGGAGCAGTGAATGTTGGGCATTCAAATCCCTGACTTAAAACTATCTGGGAAACATCCCCTGCTAGAATATGTTCTTTCGCCCTTTCTACTGCTTCACTGTATGCTTTGCTGGAGAGTTTAGACTTGATGAATGGACCGAATTGGTGATTGCGAGAGGTTACGTAGCCAGCAGGTAGCCTGGGGCTGTTAGTCACCAATTCAGCATTAAAATCAACGAGGATATATAGAAATCATCCTCATCAAAGCAACAGAGTAATTACATTTACAGCCAAGTGAAAGAAACAGAAAGGCACTCACGGGTTTATGTCATGCACTTTTGATACCAATTTTTGAAGGCATTTCACTCCATCAGAATAAGCACTCTCAACACATGGGTGCCTATCTACCATCACCCAGTGGATTACATGTGCTTTCTGAAAACAATATGCAGAGAACTACATTGAGATTATGTAAACAGAAGCTAAAATCCAACAGCAATCAAAGAGGAGCACCTTTTCCACATGATCCAAAACAATCACATCGACATACAGACCAAGATGCATATCTGCAAGATTTATGTCATCCTGAGTTGCCCTTGAAAATGGCAAGTTTGCTTTCTGTACATGTCGAACCGTATCATAGGAGAAGTAACCAATCCAACCACCTATAATTTTGCCCGAATGAGGAAGAAATCCCATCAACCATACATAGATATGCAACTTTTACTTGAATTCTTAATTGTATGACCATTCAAAACTTGCCGGAGTTGGGAATAAAAAGTTCTACATAATCTGAGGAGTGGAGAAACTCGTTTTTCTCACCACAAAAAGTATCTGGAAGTCGGTCAGTCATTTGGGGTTTCCAACTCTCGGAGATTCTTCTGGGAATCATCAATGGATCATCAACAAGCTCCTTACTCAAAGTGCCTTCTCTGTGGTCCATAATAGTGACTATGTTTTCTCTTGCCACAATTTCCATCGCTGGCTGAGCCCCAAGAACACTGTAACGTCCCTACTTACATTATACATGTACCAAGAACTAAAATCAGAGGACAACCATATGTCAGTGTGTGGGTGTGTGTGTGTGGAGTAAACAAAAGAAGTCACGCAAGTCTTTTACAACGGTTGAAGCCTCAACGCCATGCTCTACGGACTCGAAGAGAAAGCTTGGAGTATCTGTTTCATCTTCCTTAACCAAGCATCGGTAAGCAGTAATTGGGGTGAGCTTATCAGAGAATATTGACTTATGAAGAGGTACCAAATTTCCACGCTTAGCAGCTTCCGAGAAATTTATTGCGTCGTTGGCTGAAGACCATTAAAATTAAGTAAAAACAAGTTTCATGTTAGGACTCAAGCTCCTCTTATCGTATTGTAGGAGGCAGCAGCAGTCGACTAGACAGCATTTTTCTGGAGACCTTAACTAAGGTCAGCCCATAGAATACGGGGCTGTAATTGGGCATAACCTTAACCGAGGTTCGTATTGAGCCAGCCCATAAAAAGAGCCCAGAAGCTCCTTTCTTGAATTTGACTTGACCAGACGCACTAAAAGACTTGGCTAAGAAGAAAAATCTCTTACTTTTTCTGATTTCGTGAATAATATATTCAGCTATGGATTTACCTAACAAGAAAAAATGGAAAAAATCTTGGTTGATATGTAAAATAAAAAACGAAAAAAGTTATATATTGACGAATCAATCATAATACCAAATACATTCATATGCATTAAATAATTATATATAAAATTTTTAAAAATTAAAACTAATTGAAAATTTCAGGTATTTCCCTTCATTAATTTTAATTTACCTGAAGATTGGGTCGCACGAGAGATGGACTGCTGCTGCCTACGGAGAATGTCAGTTGGCGGAGACATGAATAAGGCTAAAGATTGCATCCTGGAACTTGAACCACACAATTTCACTCCCAAGTCCCAACTCCCTTTACGTTCAGTTTAGCCTCTATTCATATATATATATATAACCCCATCAAGGGGGAGGGTCGGGATTTAAAAAAATAACCATGACATATGACATTATAAACTTAATAAGAAAGATGAGTTTAACAACATTAGCATACTATCCTTGCAGAATATGAGTTTCTTCTTTTCACTTTTCTAATTTTATCCCTTTCTTCATTACGTAGCCATATCTACTATCTATGGACCGTATCTCAAGACAATAAAGCCACTTATGGAAAGAAATTTGTTTAGGTTAGATGAAAGATGACGTTAATTTCCTTTATTTATTATGGTCAAGGGATTATACAAATATGGTTATCCTGCTTCATAAATTAAGATATAGGAACTATAAATTGACCTTCGTTGCAAATGACAGTTAGCTAATTTAAAATTAAGATGAATATACATGTCTACGTTACAGCCACCGTCATGAAAACTACTTGATCAGGTTAACAACGACAAAAATTAGAAGAAATACATTGGTCAATAGCCATCAGAATACCAAATTCAAGCAATTTAATTAATAGCTCTTGCATTTCTTCGCTGATCAAACTGTTTCTCGAATTCTTCTGAGTTGCTTCTCAAATTCCTGTTGAGGTGAACGTAGTTCTCGTAATATTTCATGATCAACGACTGGTCTTTGGCCTCAAGGTTGATTAAGGGGAATATGGTTTCGTCTGACATTTCACAATCTTCCAATAGGGACTTGACTAGTCCGACGTCCACTTCAAAACTCTCCTCGTTCTTGGATTTGAACGTAACTTTTCTGTCAGATACTTGCAAGTAGGAAAAAAACAAGAAAAGAGATTTGTGATCATGTGACGCATAGGGAGGAGTTTTGAGTTTGTGTAGCTTGTTTTTCCTAATTCGTGGTCAACTCTATATAATACGATTCCTTACCATATCAAAACTTTGAATACGACATAAGGGGGAAGAAAAAAACTTTGAATTTAGCTTTTAAGTATTAATTTTGAGCCTAACGCTCTACATTTCATACTGTTTACCTCATCCCTCAGCGCATAAAGTACCAACTGTAACTCGTCTACCTATTGAAAGATGAATGATTTGAAAAGGGAACTACGCTATATACCCCAAAAAAAGAAACTAAACTATAGATTCTTGAGTATTTCTGCACATCGACGAAGAATTAAAGAGCAAAACTATATCTCCCTTTTTCCCTTCTCTTCCCTCCAAAGAAACTCTTGCTTGCCAAGCAGGCTGCTCTACATGGAGAACTGTAGGCTGTAAGTCAAAAGTATTTAACTTGACTACATTAAGTTATAACAGTCACTTGATGAAAGCTGATTCCGCTAAGTCAATAGCACGAGCAAGGCCTGCTGCTTTGTTTTGACACTCTTGCTGCTCATCCTCAGGATTGCTATCAGCCACTATACCAGCCCCAGCTTGCAAGTAAGCAATCCATTCTCGATAACCTTGAAGAAGGTCGTTCTTATAAGAGTACATTGTGTCGAAGCGAGCCCCAGTTGGAATCACCATGGTCCTCAAAGCCAACGCAATGTCCATGTCCCCAGTGAAGGAAATACCACCGAAGCCCCCACTGTACGGACCCCGCTTTGTTACCTCCAGCTCATCTATTAATTCCATGGCTTTCACCTGCATCATAATGCCAATGATCATTATTATTAAAAGAATGGTTAAAGAAAAATGTTGCATCGTGATATCCCATATTCCTGCAATTCCATTAATCAAGGGCAAGTTATCCAAGTCATCAGTGAATATCATTACAGGACACAAATATTGGAGAGATTACGCATATCCGAAGAAGAAAATGATACTATTAGTCAAAATATGTACCATAAACATAAGCATACTCTCCTGATTTGAAGAAAAAGTTGACTGATTACCAGAACGATTAGGACCATCACTCAACTGTTTTATAATTATGCAAAATAAAGGAAATCGCATCCATAACCCAATACTAAAGACATTTTAATAGCAAACCTTGGGTGCTCCACTAACAGTACCGACAGGGAGGGCAGCACGAAGTGCATCCCAGCAGGTGAGATCATCACGTAATTCTCCAGTGACCTGTATTTAGGGAAGAACATAACATTTTCATCATCAGTGAGATATGCAGTAATAGTCAAAATAACCAAATAAGATGACTAGGGCCCATAAACGTTATGCAAGTAAGTCATACAGTATGGTCCTCTCACTAAACATTAGTACCCCATGTTATTTAAGTACACTTGCAGATCACGGAAGTGATCGCAGCCACAACTTTTGGTGGAGAAATACAACTCTGAATTCTATTAAAGGCGACTCTAAGCTTTGTTTAGAAATAAGATATTCCTCATATCCATCATTCAGGTACATTACATGAACAACTCCATCAAATTGATAAGAACCTGACGATGAATTATGCACTAATCATATGTTTCTATATAGAAGAATGAATTTGCATTTCAGTATTTCAAGGAAAAAATTCTCACCGTGGAGCTTATATGCATCACATGGGAGTATCGCTCAATATTCATAAGTTTTTCCACCTTCACAGAGCCATATTTTGAAACCTATTGACAAAGATGTTACCAAGGCGCGTTATTGTAACTAGCACATTTGAAAGAAAAGCAACTCTCACTTAGAGAAACATTTGCCCAGTGAATTATTTAGCATGAATGACAGCAACAAAAATTTTCTAACCACAAAACTGCCCAAGAAGAACCTATTATACTCCTTACAAGGAAGGAAATAAGCAGCATTCAGTTAAATTAAGACATCATTTGCTCCTCTACACAGAAATGGAGCCCTGTCGCAGATAAGGACCAAAAACATATCTGTGCAGGTGACAGGCAGAAATTAGTGCATAAGGAATGTAACCATAATTTGACACCAATAGAGTTTAATAGGAACCCCTATATGAATTAAATTTGTCCATGCAATCAGACCTTTCCAACATCATTCCTGCCCAAATCAACCAGCATGATGTGCTCTGCACATTGCTTTGGATCATTTAACAATTGCAGCTCTAATGCCTCATCTTCTTCAGTTGTCTTCCCTCTTCGGATTGTTCCAGCTAAGGGCCGATTGACTACCTTGTTCTGCTCAAGGAATGAAACGAAAATTTCCAAATTACTTTCATAAACAAAATCCTTGGAAAGAGATCTAAAACTTAAATTCATTAACAAAAACAAACTTTTGGAGAATATCTAAAACTAAAAATTAACTGTTGGCTCAGGAGTCTTAACAGCCAATATGCAGTACCAAAAGATGCTAATTGCAATAATATACCTTCTTTACACGCGTAAGAATTTCTGGACTTGAGGCAACCAGAATGCACCCCCTAGCCTGCATAACATAGGAAATTTGGATTAGAAAACACAATTTATTAGCTACTCAATGATGAGGCAAGGCAGAAGGTTTGATAGGCACGCACTTGCAAGTATGCCATATAAGGACTGGGATTCACAACTCTTAATGCTCTATAAATTTCAAATGGGTCGGAAAACGTTCTCCGCTCAAAACGTTGACTTAAAACTATCTGGAAAATATCCCCGGCCAGAATGTGCTCTTTAGCCTGTAGTACAGCCCTCTTGTATTCTTCACTTGTCATGTTTGACTTCTTTAACAAGGGACCGAATTGACGAGTTTGTAGTGTCACAGATCCTGCAGACAACCTTGGGCTACAGATGCCATTCAAGTCAAGTTAGAAATTTTAATTTAACTGATAATAAATAACAAATAAGGACTAACTACTGTGACAGTCACTTACGGGTCAATATCCTGTACTCTAGCCAATAACTTTTCAAGACTTTTCATCCCATCAGAGTAAGCACTCTCAATAGAGGAGTGCTTATCCAGGTTCACCCAGTGGATTATGTGTGCTTTCTGAAACAAATAAAAACACCATCTCCATGATTTCAAAAGTGATAAGCTGGGAAGAAATGGTTACAGAACCACTTCTCTATACTGAAAACATTTTATATAAGGTCAATCAAAACTAACCGATTTTGACCATGAAAACATTTTATATAAGGTCAATCAAATCTAACCGATTTTGACCATGACTAATGAATGGGAAACATAAATCAGATAGCCTATTAAACGCTTACTTATTGTCTATACCATTAAAAAAAATTACCTTCTCCACGTGATCAAAGACAATGACATTATCATAGAGGCCCAAATGTACATCTGGCAGATTTCTATCATCCTTCGGAGCCCCAGAAAATGACAATTTTTTGGTCTCCACATAACGGACTGTGTCATAGGAGAAATAACCAACCCAACCACCTAATCGTGAATGCAACAATCAGTATGATTGAGAAAATAGCAAGAAATTCAATGATCACTATAGGTGAACAGAACATGGAAGTTATGCAAATATTGATGGACTTGGAACCTTATAAAAGAGAAACCCATAAAGCCACTAAACAAAGCAGATGAAATTTATGACTTCAGCTATTAATCTGATCCACAACGACACTGTTTCTCTTTTTCTAAAATCCATGTAATGATGTTTGATATGAGGATGCTATGCCAAAATAAAAGATATTCATTAATGACACTAAAAAATCTCAGCTACCATGGGTTTATGACACATACCAAGTCATTGAATATGGAAGCATACAGAAGACAAGATTTAGCAGCATTATGGAAACACTTCATAGTTATGATAGCCACATGTAAATTACCCCCCAGCAGTTCAATGCAGCATCATTAAATTTGTCGTCAATGTACCATGGAAAGAATCCTCAATATTTAATGTGAATAACTGCTAAGAAAATAAATATTGAACTCATTCCAAAAAACAACTTTGGAATCCAATTTTGTCGCCACAATGTCAGATTTTCTAGGTTAAAGATACCTTTTTTTTACATGCATCTAATAGCAGTCAAGCATGTAAAAACAACTTTGGAATCCAATTTTGTTGCGACAATGTCGGATTTTACATGCATCTAATAGCAGTCAAGCACGTGGAATGCAAAAATGAAGGAGATCTTCAGAGCAACTCAACCATAAAATAACCGTGCTCTATGCTGTTAAATTAGCAGTTAACGGCCAAACTATCCTACATTTTCCTGATTTCAACTTGAGCAGAGAAAAATCTAAGCTACAGATCATTACCTAAATTTTCAACCACAGTCTTATATAGCGCATACTGAAATGGTTGTATTTTAAAAACAAAATTTTCTTTTACCACAAAAAGCATCAGGAAGTTCATCAACATGTCGGGGTTTCCAACTCTCTGATATTCTTTTTGGTATAGTCATGGGGTCCTCAACAAACTCTTCGGTTAAAGACCCCTTTTCATGGTCCATTATAGTGACTCTATTTTCTCTAGCCACAATCTCTATTTTTGGCTGAGCTCCGACCACGCTATAGCGTCCCTGAACGCACAAATGCATACACAAATTAAGGAGAGAAGCAGAGAGGCAGGCAGGCCATTCATATCCAGACAAAGAAGCAAAAAGGAAGCTTACGACTTTTGAAGCCGGATGACCAGGCTCAACAGACTCAAAAAGAAAGCTTGGAGCCTCTCGATCATCTTCCTTCACTAAACATCGATAAGCAGTGACCGGAGTAAGTTGGTCAGAGAAAATACAACAGTGAAACGGTATTAAATTTCCATTTTTAGCAGCTTCTGCAAACTTGATTGGATCATCGACTGAAAACAAGAACACCCAAATAAAAACAATTAAAGTTAGAAACGAAGGACATGTGATATTATGTCAGAAACAGTGAGGGAATAATAAACAAGACCATAGAACAGCCGCCTTAAGTCAAACTCCGGCAAAGTATTAAATGTGCGTTACATAAAATAAGTTTATACACAAAGAATAAACAATTTTCAAGAGTCGGCGTTAAGTTTAAGCGATGATTAGGACTCAGACCACCATGAATACCCTCAAAAGAGAAGAAATTAGAAATTGCTTGTAACCAACGCCTAAAGATTTCTCGTTCTATCATTTTCACCCCGACTTTAACAAAAAACAACAATAACGAACAGCGTACTTTATTTATGATATCAAATGTCGTTTTCTATCCATTTCCTTATTTCCTCCTTTCCTCTCGTTTCTCAGAAGTCAAACACTTGAAAAAAAACAGCAACGCAGGACACCGTTTCTAACTTACCTAAGGACTGGCTCTTAATAGACATGCATTTGACTGGACGGGAACATGCAAGTGATAGTGATCTCCTAGCAAAAATGTTCGTCCCCGGAGATTGAGCAGAAAGCCGGCAAGTGCCCGGAGACAAGCGACGGGAGTATGTTAGGGATTGCATTGTGACGGCTGCGCGGTGGTGAACGGAAAGTTAAGGTCGCCGGAAGCAGACTGGAAACGCTCGTTGTCCAAACGTAACGGCTGGCTCTCTGTCCGTTACAGTTTATCTGGTGCTTAGCTGACTTGACCATTCTCGACCTCTTCTACTTTTTATATGCCGGGAAAGGACATATTTGATTATTAGGGATGACTGTTTCAGACTTTCAGTTAAACGCGTGTCTCATAAATTTAAATCTTGCTTTCATAGAAACTACATTACACTACCATACACCAATATTCAAAAGTTTGCACAAATGAATACTATTAAATGTAATCCATTGAATCGAGTTTAGTTGTTGAAACCTACGATTTTAAATTAACATAAACCATTAAACGCCCCTCATTATAAATGACCTTGTTCATCTCTTTATGCAACGTTCCTTCAAATAAGGAGGAGAATCTGAAAATCTTCGCCAATGGATTTACTTTCCATGTCAATGCTTCTGGAAACGTGAGGATACGTTAACATGGATTGTACTGTACTGCTCAAGATGGAAATCGCTTCAGAGCTTTACCAAACAAAGGGTGTCAATTTATAATTTTGTGTTATTTTCTTGATTAAAAAACTCGTTTATAAATTAATAATATTACGTAACGTTTACAAGTTGGAAGAGTTCATAAATTAGTAATTTACTTTTTTTAGAATGCATTATGATTCAATAAATATGCACTTAAATTTAAGTATTTATTACAATTAGAGTATTCGAATATGAAGGAAAATATGTTATATTATATTCATATTTCTTAAATATACCATAGAAAATTACTTGTTATATCACATTTTATTTTTGGTGTAAATGAGACTGAAAAGTCTATTTCTAAACCTATAAAATTATAAAAGAGCTTTTATTTATTAATTATTAGTTTAACCTAGTAAACCAAGTTAGAAGTATAGAAAATATTACAGATAAATTGATCAAATATTAATTAATAGAATTTTTAATATGTATTAATTGATTTACTAGAATTGAATCATCTAGAAATTAAGAATTTGATCAGTTATACCATAAAACAATTCTAACATTTGACTTGTACATATTTTAATGGTATATTAATAAAATATCTTATTTATCTCTAAACAAATTGTAGATTAGAGATCAATGACACTTCTAAATATGCATATAAAAATAAAAACATCACATTATTTTCCTACCACTTGTTTCAATATATTTAAAGGTAATTTAGTTTCATTTTAGTTTTTCTATTGTTGTTTTTAATTTTAAAATAGTTATTAAAATTTTCTTTGTAAAATTGTATTTAAGTAAGTAAATATTAAAATATATTTTCAAATCAGTTATTAAATTTTTTATCTAGTAAATAATTATTTGAATTTTTGAATATATGTATTAGATACTATTAGTTTTAAAATTTTCTTATTTTCAAAATAATAGTTGTGTTTCATTTTAAATTGTGATAAAATAAAATAAATTGTATTATTCATTTTTTTATTTATTATTAATGTTAAGAATTAATTAATATTTATTAAACATTAAATTAAGATAAAGAAACAAAAATAGAAAATCAAAATAACTTTTTATGGTTTTGATAAGTTTTGGAAACATGGTAAACCAAAACTAAAATCATAAAACATAAATCATAAACTCAACCAAATAAAATTTCTATAAAATTTTAAAATTAAAAATTAAAGAAAAACTAAAGATACCATTAGGATTTGAAAAAGAAGAAAAAATATTGAGACACTAAAATTTAAACATAAAAAGAACTCATTATAAGATAATAAGTAGATTTTTGTAAAATAATTTAACAAATCCAAAAGTATACAATAATAAATGAATTATACCAGATGTTTAATAACAGTTTTAGTTAAACTTGAATGGTAATTTTATGTGTATGTCAAGTTTGTCACTTGCTTAGTTTTTATAAAAAATATTACTTGTCAAGATGTTCTCATTTACACCAATTAAAATAATGATGGCATAGTGACAATTTGGTAATTTTTTTGGCCATAAATCACATACTAGAAGTAATGGTTTTAGAAGCAGAGGATTCTTCGGGAGAGGCGAAAAAGGCTTACACAAGCCTTTTGGAGGATAATTCATTAGACCCAATATAATTTGTTATCAATTGTTACAAGTCGTTATGAATGTTTTAGCTTACTATAATTAATGTAGTTAACTCTTTTTCCTTGTTAAAAGATATAATTGTTATATGTCAGTTATAATAATAATTATCTTATCTAGGTAATACATAAGAGGAGGACAGCTTTGGAAAAAAGTCAAGGTAGCACATTGATGGCCATTGAATGCCTCCATAAGTATCTTAACTTGTGACAATAGCAACAATAAAAACAACGCCCAATGAGAGTCCCACTGAAACGTGAAGTTTGGGAAGATCTAGTAGTACACAACCTTACCCTTACTTGGTAAAGAGGTTATTTCCGATAGATCCACATGAAATGCCAAATAATGATACTATAAAATATAAATAAATATGAATAAATAAAAATATAACAATATGTAATGGAATACATAATATATTACATATAAAACATGGTAAAGATTAACATAAAAGATAAAATAAGTAAATAAATACACAAACTACAAAAAAGATAAGTACAGAATAAACCAAACCAACCATTACAAGAAAGTAATTATATGAAGTAAGAAATTGCCTAGGCTAAATAACTAGGAGTGAAGTATTCTGTACTCAAAATATTAAGGTAACTATAAAACAAAAGAATCGATGGAAAAAGTTTAAAAGATCTTAGAGAATGATAAAGACCTCTCTATGTGAGATCCTTTATTTATATCCTAGTATGCTAAAGTTTTCTATTGCGATCTATATCCTCAGTAAGTTATAGTAGAGCCATATTGTTCTTGATAACTTCCCCTAGTTCTTTTTAAGCATTCATTTTTTTTCCTTTTATAGTCTTTAAATATACTCTTCTCGCATCTTCTCACAAAAGTATCAGGGTGTCTCCTCTTAAAATGTATGAACCACCTAGCCTCGCCCCCTTTCTTAATTTTCCATTAATATTAGCTACCTTTTATTTATCTCTTACTATTGCATTTTTGACCTTATCTCTTTTAGTAAGATTGCATATCTAATAGAGCATCCTCATCTCTGCCACCATTAGCTTACGTTTATGCACTTGTTTGATGGATTAACACTCCATTAAGCCAATTATTAAACAATAGAATTTAATTTTGGGCTTGAGTAGTATCTTCTTGTCAGATAAAACTCCTGATGCACTTCTCTATTTAAGCTACCTTCATTTGATATGGTGAATTATGTGTTCATTAATCTCTTTATTGCTTTAGATGATAGATCCTAGACACTTAAAACAATCTTTTTGTGGTATAACTTCTAAACCAATATTTAACTTTACATCCTATGGCCTAAAAAATACACTCTAAGTATTTAGTCTTCGTCCTTCTTAGTTTAAAGCCCGTCGACTCTAATGTATCATTCCAAAGTTCTAACTTGATATTGACTATCTCTTTTGTCTTATCCACTAAAACAATGTAATCAACAAATAACATACATGGAAGCACATCCTTTTAGATATTATGGGTAAGCTTATCCATCGCTACTGTAAACAGAAAGGGGCTCAATGAGGAGCCTTGATGTAGCCCAATATTGATAGAAAAAGATTTTGTATCTCCTTCTGTCATCATTATTCTAATTTTTACACCTTCATACATATCCCTAATAACTTATATATAGGCTATTGGAACTCTCTTAACTTCTAAATGCCTCCACATGATTTCCCTAGGTGCCCTATCATAATCCTTCTTTAAATTAATAAAAACCATGTGTAGGTTACACCTTCTTTCCCTATAATATTCTGTTAAACTTTTAAGGAGATGTAAAGCTTATATCGTGGACCTTCCCGGTATGAAGCCAAACTAGTTCCCTAAGATAAGAGCATCCTTTCTCATACTCTTATCAATAACCTTCTCACATAATTTATAGTGTAACTAAGTAGTTTGATGCCTCTATAGTTGTTACAGCTTTGGATATACCCTCTGTTCTTATAAAGAGGAATTAACATATTAAGGGTCCACTTATTTATATTTTAGTAGACTTAATCATCATATTAAAAAGCTTGTCTAGCAAAGTAAGACCCTCTTTGGCTAGGCTCTTGCACACCATTATGGGTATCTCATCAAGCCTTACTATCCTTGTAACACCCACATACTCCCTAGAAGGATATATGAATACCACACTAAGCAGTACAAACAAATCAAGGCATACGAAAATTTCTAGTAAACAATTCAGGAAAACATACATTAAATTACATAGTACTTAACACAAACTCGTTGTAAATTCCAAACTAAACTGAAGTATTATTGTTACAAACTTACAAAAAAATTTACATATACATATCAAATACAAGCCAAAAATCAAACTGAAAAATTACATTATTTACAAAATAACACTCAGACTCCATTAGCCATTGCGGTTATCTTGTCCCAGTCTTTATAAACGTCGCTCAAAACCTACATGGGGCAAATCCACCATGTTAAGCATATAGCTTAGCGAATAATAACTAAACTATGCATAATTTGATAGTTAATCATACTAAATCAATTTATAGCACAAGCAGTTATTTAAATTTCAGAACTGTTACATAGTTAACAGAATTGAGTATCAAAGAAGGCACAATCCCTTCAGTTTAAAACATCATTTTGTTTATTTCAAAATCCAACATATATCAAAATACACAATCAGATGACTGTTAATCCATCAACAGAAGTGGGTAACGGGACTCATACAGAAGATACCATAATTGGTATCATATCACAGAAGAGACTTATGTCTCAATAACAGAAGACACCGAAGTGTCAGACACTAAAGTATCACAGAAGCAGCTGCAGAACCTTCTAGGTATGCCTATTTACCCACAACTAGGACTCAACAGTTTTAAAACAAAATAAGGTCATTTCAGACATTACATGTGCAAAACAAGTAGTCAATTATATTCACATAAAAATAGCCCTTCCAATGATATAAACATACATCAAACGTCTCAGATAATCATTGTCTGAAATTCAGAACATAATCAACATAAATCAAATTCAACAAGCAGAATAAAGTAAGGTAAGTAGCACTTCAATATCACATTCATCAATCAATACCTCGAACCTTCATGTTCGGGATCAGTACACATTCATCAATATCAAATTCAATTCAGTAATAAATAAAACAAATCAAGGTGAGACCATCTTAGGATACCCACAAAAGTTACCGTCTAAATTACTTACAAAAACTTCCTATTTGCTTATTGTCTCGAAGTCCCAACAATATCTGGAATTGGTCGCTCTAAGGGTTCCTCTAAAATATTCAATACAAACATATATTACTATTGTGGACAATTAGGAATTCAATTATGCACATTCATGTATACTGAACATGCATGATGCATGTTCATGTCAAAAATCTGAGTTTCTTATCCTTAATCTTATCACATTATTGATCATGTGAAATCATTCTTAATCCCTCAATCCATATTTATTTCACAATCCACCTTTGGGTCCACTTTGCTCAATTATTCTCATCAGGAAAGTGAATTAATTAGGTAATACTTCCTTCTAGAAAGTTTTCCTTCTTTGTCTTAGGTTTTCAGTGATACCAAGTTCATCCAATTTGGTTTAGTATTCAATGAGTTATAATCAAAATACCACAGACTATATATATTTGAAATTTTGACTAATGCATGATCATACCTCCATGTTATACACCTCATAACTCTCAATTCCAATATCCAAAAATTACAAACTTTATTCCAATTTAAAGCTAAGATAATAAGCTTCAACTTTAGTGAAGACACCTCAATCTAATTTAGCCTATATCAATACAGTTTATTTAAAAACCACATAATATGATTTCTGTCTCTGGTAGTGCTACAGCCTAAGCCAAGACTCAATTTCATGTCAAATTTTAAAAATCTTAGAGACAGAATTAAAATTCGACTTCTCAATACTTCTGGGAGATCAAGATCATCAGGTCTAGGTAGTTTAAGAATTGGTTACCCAAGAATGTGTAGCACATTTTTGACTGAAGGTATGAAACCTAAGGGTCTAAAATGCATGATTAAGTGCACAAAGATTTCTAAGTTGAAATTGATACCTTCAATCGTGATACTTCTGTACCGTCCTTCTGTCACATGCCAACTACCTTGAAATTTTCATATTTAATAGAAACTCCAAATTGACTCCTTTATATCCTTGAAATGTGATGTGATACATAGATACCTCCAAGTTGAGCTGCAATACATGCATCATCTATGTTCTTTGCAGCTACTTAAATTTGTTCTTCTGTAAGATCATCTTCATGCCCTTCAGGAAACATCTTCTTCTTCCTTTTTTCTTCATTTATCACGGGGGTTGAACATCTTGGTTGAATATTTGGAACAATCTTTCTCGATGTTCTGCTCGTAATTGGATAGATTGTACTCCGATCATTTGAAATCTTCATTAGATATGGTTCTGCCTTCTCATCTCGCATAATATCATATAGTCTTCATTCTTCATGACTGAGAAGATGTATTGTCTGATCGTTAATCGGTATATGTTCGATTTGTACCTTGACTATCTTCTTTGAAGGTTCTCTAATAATAATTAAACTTCTATTTCAAGCAGGTACTGATTCTTCTATAATCTTCATTTTCAAATACTTTTTGTTGATTGGTTGAGAAGGATTGTAAGGTACCAATTGGTGTTCAATTGTCTAAGCTTTCTGTTGAACATCAGATGAAGAAACCTTTTTTAGACTAGGCTTTATCTTCTTTTATTTTTCTGCCAATTTGGGAGAAAGTTGTTGTCGAGGCTTCTTCCTCTCAAATACTAACTTCCTTTTTATCTCTATCTCTCTAGGTGATTTTGCTGATTGACTTTGCAAAATAGAGACAATTGATCTGGTAGGTTGTATTCGTTTCTCTTGCCTCTCAGAATCTCCACCAAGAATCAGAGCTTTCTACTTTTTCTATTCTTGTTGTCATAAGGTCAATAATCTTAGTGACCTTCTTGACTGTTTGGATTTTTCTGATTGAAGTGTCTCAGCTTCCTCTTCAATGACACTTGTTGTGATGATTGTTGAATCCGACTTTCCTCTTTCTGTAGAATCATCTTATCTTTTATTGGCACATCAGATGATTTTTCAGTCTTTTCTTTTGCGGATGTTCTTCCTGTCAATCGAGGTTTTGTTTTTCTTTTAGATGTAACATGTTCACCGCTGTTGTGTCTTACTACAAGCTCCCCCTTAGACCTTGCTTTCGGTGTAGAACCTGTATCCGCTTCAGCGTCAAACTTTATTCCCATTCTGTTAATAGTAGTGGCATTAATAATACTCTTCACATCTATCTTTACCCTGCTACCACTGTCAACAAAGATTCCAGATTTTTTAAAGAATCTTGTCAACAGCATACCATAAGGTAAAGAGCTAGAATTTCCTTTAGACTTCATCATGTACTTCAAATTCAAGTACAGAAGATTAATGGGTCGGTGATTAAGTAAATGAAACAAACAATGTTCATCGTTCATTCACCACGTCCTTCAAGCCTATTCTTCATAAAACACAGTGGAGAAATAGTGAATGTCGAACCCTAGCCTTCGGAACAAGGGTTGAAGCCTTCTTAACTCCTAGATCACTATTTCCATATAGTTGTCGATTGAAGTGCGCTTTATGTACACGACCTTAAGTAATCCATTTTGTATTATTAAACAACTTTGCTCCAATACTTGGACACCCAATGGCCTTCTCGATAGAATCTTGTGTGACTATAACTGACAATCCATCTACCATTGAAATTAAGGTGTTGTCCACCACCTTTGCATTCTTCTAGAACTCATATTTATCATTCAAATAGACCTTTTCACGAACGTTGAAAAATTTTTTCCAACCAATTGCTTCAATTTCTGGTTCAATGTCCATCTAATTTTTCTTCAAAGAGGTGAAATCAACATGTCTCCCATATATAAGAGATTGCTCCATTTTTTATCTAAAAAATAAAAACTAAGCACACAACTGTATTTCGCTTAACGTAGCAAGGTTAGTATCTAAAAGTAAGAATATGAACCGAAAAGAACTTGAAGTTTAGAACAGAGTATTGAATCGTCTTTGTTGAGAGCACTAAACAAGTCGGTTTCAAAGTTTTCTAAGAAAATTCTAGAATATAAGGTATTTCAGAATTTTGAGAAGATTTCCTTTTAATGCATACTCTTGAAAAGTTACCATTCATAACTTACTTTACTATTTACTTGAAAACTTACGACTTTTTATGTACAAATCGTCTAGGTCATGACAAGTCAAATAAATGGTCATTCAGTATTACCATATTCAAGTTTCGTATGATTTCCTTGAATCTATCTTCACACAAAGGTTTAGTGAAAATATCCACCCATTATTGATTCGTCTTAACAAATTGAAGACTTATGATTCCTCTTTGTACATAGTCTCATATAAAATGATGTCTACCTTCAATATTCTTTTCCCTCGAATGTTGTATTGGATTCTTTGATAGATTGATAACACTTGTGTTGTCATAGAAAATTGGAATTTGATCTTCTTGTATAGAATAATCCTCTAAATGATACTTAATCCATAACGTCTGTGAACAAAAACTTGTAGCTAACATGTATTCAGCTTCTGCAGTAGAGAGAGCAATTGAGTTTTTCCTCTTGTTTGACCAAGAAATTAGATTATGATCAAGAAAGTGACACCCTCCACTTGTACTCTTTCTATCAAACCTATCTCCAGTATAATCAGCATCACAGTAGCCAAGTAACCTAAAATATTTACCTTTCTCATACATTAAATAGAGATTAGTAGAACCTGCCATATCTCAATATTCTTTTGACTGCAATATAATGAGATTCTCTAGGATCTGCTTGAAATCTTACACAGAAGCAAACATTAAACAGTATATAAGGTCTGCTTGCAGTTAGGTAAAGTAAAGAACCAATAATTCCTCTGAAAAGGGTTTGATCAATCTTCTTACCTGCTTCATCCTTAGATAAAAGGATTAAAGGATGCATAGTAGTTGATATAGGTTTGACCCTCTCCATTATACATTTGATTAACAGTTCTTTGATATATTTTTGTTGATGAATAAAAATCTTTTCTTCGGTTTGTTTAATTTGTAAACCAAGAATGAATTTCAATTCACCCATCATACTCATTTCAAATTCACTTTTCATAAGATTTTCAAAACTAGAACATAACTTCTTAGAAGTTGCACCAAAAATAATATCAT
>JAOSBK010000206.1:15132215-15146267 GCA_027568895.1 Erythroxylum shatona | reverse complement strand
TGCCAAATCATAATTAATACACTCCAATTTAATCCACAATTTTCACTTATAAATCAAATTTACCCGTAAATGTCAATAAATGCATGTACAATTATTTGTATAAGTCAAAATTCATATGCATATATTAGCGAATACTCAATATGCAAAGTATATGATGTACTATAAATTCCTAAATTTTCTAACCCCTAACATGGGGTGTTACAAGTCATCTCATGAATAATGCTACAGTTTGAAGTTTATTAATAATCCTAATCCTGAAACTGACAAGATTTCGAAGTTTAGTAACAAGTCTCAAAATCCTATTCCTAGGAAACCATACTAGACCAGTCCTAAGAAAATAGTCCAAAAGCCCTCAACTGACTAAGAAAATCATCTAAAAAAAGAGTCAAGAAATGATCTTTAAATTCTCCAAACATTGTCTCCTCCTTTATTTCTGGAAGTTATAACTATTGGGCTAGTCTCTGGTCTAAACCAAAGTATTTAAGTCAATGTGACAATGTTGTTTGGTTAAATCAATAACACAAAAGTTAGGAGAAATGCATGATCATCCAATAGAGACAGATAAAAACTTCATAATGGATATGTATCTTGTACTATTTCTTTATCACATCAATGACATAACATTTTTGTTCAGGTTGCAACAGATAGTAGATATGGTTTCATTAGCCATTTGTGTTAATCTATGTTCATGTTTTCATTGGTGGAAGATCACTCGTTGGCTTTGGCTCCCATAGTTTCAAGCCTTGCAACTTTTGCATATTTGCTATTTGACTCAAAAATCTCTTTTAAACTTTAAGTCAAAAGGAAGAAAGCTTCACAAGCTTGAATTTTTGAGATAGGAAAAACGATAAATAGACCTATAATACATATTAGGCTGAGATAGCAAAAATGGTTCATGTAAGGCCCTAGAATATACTCTAGTTGAAATAATACATGCTTATGAAAGTACATGTGTGATAGGAGTTAGCATTGTGCTATGATTATAATATGAAAGACATATAACTTGAATTTTTAATCAAGTGGACTATAGTTAGTAAATTGGAATTAATTGATACCATTAGAGAATTGAGGTATTTAAATCTATATTTGGACTAGGAAAATTGTCAAGTGGCTAGTTAAGTTGGTACATGAAAATTAGAATGACTAAATCTAGGAATTAGTGACATTTGGCATAATTAATACATTGACATTTCGCATCATTCAATATGTGACATTTGGCAGCATAATTTGAGAACAAGTGGCCTAGTTAAAGTGTAACAAATGGAAGCTTAAATAGTGGGCTCTATGCCTTGGTGTTAAGTGGCATCTTAAGCTAGTGACACCAGCTGGTGATAAAGCATGTTTCTACTGGAGTAATTCTAGCTTTCTCCATTCTTGTTTTGCTCTCCACTGAAACCTCCCATCTTCTCTCAATTTCTTGACTTCTGCTAGAGTTTAGATCATTAACACTAGGAATATTTGTAAGTTAGTCCATTAAGAAGTAGGTCTTGTGATTCTATGTATTATTACCTTATTGATGCTGAAAGTTGCACATTAAACTTAGGCATGTGCTGGTTGTTTGGAAGCTTGGTTTAGCTAGATTCTTGGAGTTGAATTTAAAGTTTAGTGAGGTAAGGGAATACTAAACTTGGTATCATGTTAGAACATGTATTGTTTGATGTTTGAATTGGATAAAAAGTGTACTGAATTAAGAAAGAATTGAGGTTAGAAACTTGATACATACTGGATACTTATTAGAAGAAGTGGTTCCACTAAATAGGAATCAGTATTTTAACCATATCTTAACCTGTAGGTATCCAAATGATATGATTTTAAATTCAGATTAAACTAGATAGATATATCTACAACTTTCATAAAGGAAATGAATTTTATGTCTATCACTAAGGGTTTTCAAATTTGGCTTGAAATCAATTTGTGGTTGTTATCCACGATTGAGAATAGTCTGTAGTATTTTGGGTATAACTCTCAAAATAATGAACCAAATTGCATTAACTTTACTTCAATTGAAATTTAATACATACAAGAACATTTGTTTAGGAGAAACATATTGTCTAAAAATGTCAGTTTCTAGGTCAAAATGGCCATACAAACTGATCCAAAAACTGGTCTTATGAAATAGCTATTTGGAGGTTTTGGGTCACTTATCCCACAATTATGGGAAATGAATAGGAAGGTAAAAAAAAAGGTGATTTCGTGCAATTGATGAACTATATAAGGTTAAGTTAATTTATTTGATATAATAGGACTTAAATGTACTTATTTAAGGTCTGTTATGAACTTAAATTGGTATTCAATTTAATTAACATTTAATTTAAGTATGCATTATTAATTAAGATGTTAATATAAAGAATGTAAGGTTTAATAATGTTGAATACAATATTGAATTGCTTGGTGTGTTTATGAATGAATGAGTTCAAAAGGCTTATATATTATGAACTGGATATGGATGTTTTTGAATTGGGAATTTCTACGATGATATTGTGTTAATTTCCAGACCATCAAATGTTCGAGGAGTTTGATATTTAGGATTGTGTTGGAAGTGCTTTTTTTAATTTGTGTGAATATATATAGTTTCTGACGAATCAATACCTTTATTGATGCATTGTTGCATATACTGGTAATCGTATGGCATGTTAGTTTGTTTGAAAATCAATGAGTATGTCAAGTTGAACAAAATGGAATAAAGTAGTATATGTTGCAATATGTTCCTCACATGAGAATTCTGAAATGAACATGTTTTGCTCTAAAACTGTTAAGTTCTAGTCGTGGGTAAATAGGCATGTCTAGAAGGGTCTGCAGCTACTCATGTGACATTTCAGTTTCTCTTGTTAACTGACACTTCGGTGTCTCCTATTATTGAGACATAAGTCTCTCCTATTATGTGATATCGATCACGGTATTTCATGTATTAGTCCCGTTACACACTTCTGTATAAAGGATTAACAGACTAACTTGTTCTGTATTTTATTATATGCTCAGTTCTGACATAAATAAGCTCTGATCTGAAACATCTAAGCTTTGTTTTGAAATAAGCAAATTCTGTTTTGTTAGAGACAAGTTTTGTTATGATATTATAATATTTAGCTTAGAAATTGGTGAGTTTTGCTCAGAAGCAAATGTGTAACCTGTTCTGATATGTTATATTTTATTTTGAGAATGGATAAGTAAACACTGTTTATAATCTGATGTGATTTTGAATATGTGAATGTTTAGATGACTGTTTGAAACAGTTGTCAGCTTATATCTTGTTTAGTTTACTCCCCCCATTAAGCTTTATGCTTAGTATGGTGGTTTTGCCCTGTGTAGGCTCAGATAGGAGGGTTTGAAGACTAGGACAATAACAACTGCAATGGCCCAACAAAGAATGTGTTTTGATTTGGGAATGTATGTTTAAGTTGTATGTAATAATATGAGACATGATGTATTTTGTTAAAAGTTTGTAAATATTGTAATACATAGTGTATTTGAACTTAAGATATTTACTATTTTATTTAAGGGCTTATAATGTAATAACTTTAATTAAGGATGGTGATGTAACTGAAGCATGTATTTGGATAAATTCAGTATGCTAGTTAAATTCTATTTAAAATTGAATATGTATGGAAACGTAATGATTGGTTGTTTGAATTTCTGGCATTGCTTTATATTATTTTGATATATTTAAGTCTTGTCTTAGGTAACATCCGTATATCGTTCCAGGGGGTATGCAGGTGTTACATTATTTTGTTATTCACTTTCATTAGTTAATTGTTTTCATTTCATTCTGTAACATCTGTTAGGACTTTAATGCTTCCATACGCAACTCATAAATACAGACTAATCCTTCTATCACTATCTTCTATATTGGCATAAGCTTCTAGAAAACTGAATTAAATTCACTTGTAAGAGTTGTTCGAGGGCAGTTGAACATATATGAAGATGTACCTTGAAGGAATGATTTGAGCATAATCAAATAAATTGTCAAGTTTCTTACTCTCCAGTAATTAGATAAAACAAAAACAAAATGCTTCTTTGCAAAAGCTATGTGTGATAAAAGACCTAAATCTATTTTTATAGACCAACATGCAGCAATGGCAAAAGCTCTAGTACTAAGATGGCTTGAAACTTATCATCGCTTATATATTTGGCATATATATCAAAATGCAGCCATCCATTTAAGTGGTTTTTTCTCTCAATTCAAAGATTTTGTTAGAGATTTTAGCTCATGCATATATGATTTTAAAGAAGAGGAAGATTTTGTAAATGCATGGAATAAGATGTTGTGTAAATACAGACTTGAAGACAATGATTGGTTGAGGCACATGTTTGGGATAAAGGAGAAATGGGCTTTAGTGTATGGAAGACAAATGTTTTGTGCAAACATGATGACAACACAAAGAAGTGAGCATAATTAGTGTTATAAAGAGATATGTTACTTATCAATGCAAATTCTTGGAGTTTTTTCATCATTTTGAAAGACTCCTTGAAGATCATAGACATGAAGAGTTAAAGGTTGATTTTAAATCAAGTACAAGTATTCCCTCATTATTGTATCCAATTAAAACTTTGAAATATACAACTAGTGTTTATACTCTTAAGGTGTTCAAGTGCTTTCAAAATGAGTTGTGTAAGTCTCATAATTATTGTATTGAAAGTTTTGTGGAGGATGGATCAATCACAAAATATCAAATTACCCCTCATAAAAAGAGCTATTACCATACAATTACTTATGATTCATTAAATGGAAAAGTTAATTATAGCTGTAGAAAATTCGAGTTTGTTGGAATTTTATGTTCTCACGTTTTGAAAATTTTTACTGTGAAAAATATTATGGAGATCCCAAGTCAGTAAATATTGAAAAGATTGACACGTAAAGTAAACTTGGATTCATAAGAGATGAAAATTTTGGAATGAACATAAGCAATTTGGATTCCATGATATGTCAAAATATATGGTATAAAGAATTGTGTGGGCTATATGTTCAATTGGTTACAAAAGCATCTGAGAGTGAAGAGACTTACAAAATTGTTAAAGATTGTATTTTGAAGATGTTGGAAATCGTCGATGGTAGACTACAAGGTAATGGATCAACTGTCCAACAGTCGATTGCAAGCTCCAATGTTAGATTACAAGGTGAAGAGATGGTTCAATATTCGAGTAGTATATAGATCATTTGAACCAAAATGGGATTGAAATTTGTGAAAAGAACAATATTGGAAATCTTGAGGTTCTATTTATAAATTTTTTTCTTAAATTCCATGTCCCTTACATGTGTACTTTTAATAAAAAAGATTAAATGTTTTAACAATTAGTTTAGTATTTTGATTATATACTCTTTAAATTTTTTTATGATAGGATGTCTTTGCCAATACAAGTCAAACAAATTCTATTGAAGGTGTTCCATTTTTTATAGACATGACCTACTCCCAATTAGTATTTATATTTTGCGAGAATACTATTACTAACGACATTATGTTTAGTAACTTATTCACAATTCACTAATGATACTATTTTTTACGATTCTTATAGGCACAACAACCACATAGTGTGAGTGATGTGATGATAAATAACTCACGACAAAATATTAATGTTAACTACGATAGTGCAAATATAAGTGGATTTGTTGAGACATATGATTGTCTAGCTCTATGTGCAAGAGGCATATTTTGTAAATACAAAGTGAAAAGAAAGTAGATTGTTAAGTTAATTTGTGCATATTTATCGACAAGGTGCATATTTTGTTTCCTATTGAAAATTGACAATTTCTTTCTTATACTCTCATTATTATGTAATTTTTATATATTTTGTTGATTATGTATTGTCTATAAATGACGAATCCTTATGTTAGAAATATTTTTGTGTCAAAATCCGAAATGTTTAATCCTTGAAATTGTCATGAAACTTCTTATAATGGTATGGACAAAAGAAAAAATGAACATCGAACTTCTATTTTTTTCAGGATGACATTGTACGGGAAAATATTAGTAAAAATGAAAATGTAAATGAAGCTGTGAGAAACTCATGGTGGAATGGAAAAAAGAAACCAGATTCTATATAAATGTGTATTCATGGGCTACAATCTTGAAAGTAACATTCTTGAAAACAAATCAACAATAGTCAATTTTGAGAATAAATCACAGTCTACAAGTATAATTGCCACAAATGATCTTTGGATTCAAGCTAAACAATTCTAATATAAGTATTGGCCTTAACTTATGCGCCAAAGAGAGCAAAAAGAAGCAAGAAGTTGAACCAATTACATATGGAAAAATGACCACCTTCATCAAGTATCAGCTTGGAAGTCATTTATAATTCAAAGTACAAAAGGCAATTCAGCTCAGATTAAATGCTCATAGTTGTAAATAAAAACTTTTCCCAACTACTCACCAAAACACTATCCCTGATAAGTCATAATTTTCATAGAGCTCACTTAACTTTCTAAAATAACATTTTGGAATAATGAAAATATTGGTTTGGGCAATGATAGAGGTCATGTATAGATTAGTTAATGCTCAGATCAAGCCCGAAACATTTATTACTGCTATACCAATCTAATGCATGTTATGGCATTCTAGAATGCAATTCCTTTAGTGGCTCTGCATAAGGGATTAACAATTACACCCACAAAACCATACTGATTTTTAATGCAAAAATTCTAGCCTCAGAACCTTCATTATGGAAAACATAAAAAGTAACATCTTCTGAATATTTAATGCAACTCTATATGATTACTGAAAATTTTCCACTTTTTATAGATTTAATTTTCCAATTAATGGATCAAAGCAACAATGTAGAAAATATTCTTTGGAATAACATGCATAGTTCATTTCTGCAGATTATTGGATATGCAATTGGAGACACAAACCATCTTTTAAAGTAATTTTTAAATCAAAACCGTTACAATTACCAAAAATCCACACGCCGATAAATGTAAAACAAATATAAAATAATATACTTTCCTCAGTAATGCTGCTAGTTTCAGGTCTCTCATTGCCACTTAGCATCATTGCTTCTAGCTCTGTGGGAGGTATTGTTGCAGTTGCAACTTGATTCTCAGTTTTGTTTGGAGCATAAACTTTAATGGTTGCTGAAATCTCCTTGGACACTTTATCCTAAGATAAGAATCAATGCACATGAAGATGTTATTCATAGGAATCAATTTAATTAAAAAGTGCTCTGAGCATAGATTCACTATAGATGCATAATATATTTTTGGAGCATCCTCTTGGGTGTATAGACTCACTATATTTGCAATGCGTATATGCAGTTCTTCGTGGCATGATTTTTGACTCTGCATATAGGAAGAAGATAATAATTAACCTTGTAGGAATTGAAATTTGAGAACAGAAGCATAATAATACTTCTTTATTCTGCATTTCCTTGTTTCACTGAAATGTATTGGTTAACATCAAATTGAGGTGCGAATATTGACAAAAAACGTCCACACTATCTATATCAAACAATTAAGATTGATGATATTATTATTTTATAAATGTAATTTTTTTAAGATGTCAAATGGACATCATGCATATGAATTTCCTATCCTATTATGTGAACATGGAATCCATTTGGTGTATTAACTTGTCTATAAAGAGTTAGACCAATAAATTACTCCCCAAACCATTCCTTGCATTTTGTTAGCATAATTAGGTGCACTGCCTCAGACTTAATATAACAATGAGCACACTGTTGGAAATAAAAAGGAAAATTTTAGTAATTTAAGATACATCCGTACCTTCCACTTCAGATTAACCTCAGTTTCAAGAGAAACCTTATCCATATAAGAAGAAAGTTGACTAAACATGATTTCACATGCTTCTAGATGCGAGTGACCAAGAGTCATGGTGGCACTACACTACAATAGAAGTCAATAATAAAGTCAAGCATTTGATATAACTGTTAAAGGAATCAGCATCAACATATTATAGATAGCAATAGAGAGGAATATGGAACATGTCTTTAATTTTAATAAAATTGTCAAATGATCATTTAATTTAAAAACTTAAGCTATATTGAGTATAGCTCATAAATGGATGATAAACAAACTCCAGCACTCATTGAGAAGCATACTAGGATATAAATGTGGATCAAGTACTTCACCATCACACCTTGTGCTCAATCTGAAAGTTTAATTCATTAAAATATGAAGAGTGGCGTGGTTTGGACTTGAGATATCATTATAAAAGTTCTTATATCTTGCCAAAGGAAAATTCAACCAAACATTTAAAACTAGAAGATGAGGGTCAAAACTAGATAATATACTAACTCCAATATGGACCAAGATATGGAAGTTCTCTATTTACTTTTTAAGATCATGTTAAAGCTTTTGTACACTTCAAGTTTGAGAATGAAACATAATATCCCATCATATCAACCTTCTCCCTCCCATCCTGGTGAATGCTATCACCTGCAACTAAATATAAAAAGAAACCAACTCCCTGCAACACAAATTAATGTAGTAGTAGAAAGTAGGGATCGTTCCCACGAGGAATTAAAACATTAGTAGTTACGCAATAAAAAGGGGGTTGTAATTATGAATTAAATAGAATTTAGTTAGAATATGAAATTGAAAAATAACTACTAATAAAACAATGAGAATTTAACAATCAATAGAAACAAATTTTAGTTTCTAGTCTCCTTCGTTATTGAACTTGCGTTGATCATCGACACTAAAAATAACCAATTTATTAGTTAAGTATTTGTCGTGATAAATTTCTTTACCTATTTTCTATTATGTTTAGTTAACCGAAACATGTATTTGAATTAACCCTTATTAATTAATAACCTAGATATGATCTCAGATTTAATTAATTAATAGCTATACGAATCAAGAAAATCGACGAACTAGACAATATACATACGATATATATTTAGCCTAGACAATTATTTTTCCTACTGTCATGTCCCTAACATAGTAGACAAAAATCCTAGTTGCTACTTTTGATTAAAAGAATTGAACATCAACCTGTTTAATCTAGCGATTAATTGAATAAAATCACAAGCTAGTTGCACACTTAGCTATAAAATCAAACAATCAAATAATGACCCAGAAAAATAATTAATACTTGATAATAAATCGATTGAAATAAAGAACAAAAGTCTCACAACATTCAGAGTTCAATAACTAGGATTCCATCAACCAAGAAATACAAATTTATTTACCCAACATCACAATTTTTCCTAATTATTTAGGACTGTCACTGGCGTTGGGACTGTCGCGGGCTATTTGCTTCTTACACAACCTTCTCCCATTTACTATTCATCGATGGGACAAATAAGGTTGGGGTTTAATGGTGTTCCAAGTAGCTGTTCATCCACGCACCACGTCTGCACCAACTCTAAACCTCTTTTTCCACACTCAGCCGCCGCCCTCACTTGCGTTCTCTCTACTGTTGCATGATTAGACAATTTAATGTTGGTTCCTCTTTTAAAACCACATGTCACTAGGTTACGCTGCTACTGTTTCTGTGTCTTCTTATGCATTTTGAGTAAAATGCCTGCATTAAATGCATGAAATGTAACTCTCTCCAGCGTTAAACGCAAGCATTAGATGTAACATGTGTTTAACGCATTCCTGCTAGCGTTTTGGCTACTTATTTAAGTTGTGCCTCTTGGACGATGTCATTTTTTGACTTCAGTTGCTGCGTGATTTTGCTTATGTATGTGTTGCATGAGGCCATGTCTAATTAGGGTCAACATCTAGTTCAACTCTTTTTATCCCAAAATCGTCGCGATTCTTACTATTTAGTTCCAAAGTACACTTTGACATAAAACAAGATAAATTCCCATTAAGTATAATTTCAAAACTAAAAAATAAAGAAAATTAACACACAAAAATATATAAAATAAAGACACTAACAAACTCCCCCCACACTTAAACTTTTGCTCGCCCTCAAGCAAATTAAACACGACCATTAAATTCTATCAATTCATTTTCAAAGAAACCAAGTGCATATAATCATTTAAACTTTGGCTAATCGAATGTCAAGTTACTACACACGTCATGTTTAGTTTTCATCGGTGCACATAAAAAAATTAAACTTATGAAACTATCATTCAAAGATAAGCATAAACGCACAATGGATTTTCCTTACGGAATTCACTCATTTCACTCAAGTGTTTATAGGTTGTGTTTCACTCAAAACTCCCTATAGGAAATCACACTACCATAGGCTGTGCAAATACACCAATTCTCTTCTACAGTGATTATATGCTAAAATAGATCAAAAGGGCTTTATTTAAGGTTGTAATGAGGCTAAGGTTAAGGTGAGTCAAAAAGATTTTGAGGGGTTCTGCATAAGCAGTCATAAAGCACTAAATATAGAAAGGGACAACAAAACGTATTTATGAGAATTGCATGTATAAAAAACTAACTACTTAAAAATTGTTATTGCTATTATACTTGATCTTTTTATTTTTTTTCTTTTTTTGAATACAAAGGAAACAATAATCAATAACAACAGCTAAATACAATGTGCTTTATAAGTAAAAGTACCAGTAAACTCATCTCAGAAAAAAATATAGCCAAAAGTTCCAAAACTAGCTAACTTAGTACTTTATTAAACTTGCGAATAGGTAAGGCTAATGCGGTTTGATGTTTCAGAATGAGGTGTTTTCTTTAAGAATCAAAAGGGGTAAAGGCTCAAAGGGGTTTGCAAGGGTAAATAAGATAGGTGGGTCGTTTAAGTCAAGGGTTAAAAGAAAAAGGGTCTTGATCATTTCTATCTAGCATGCATCTAATAGATTCAAACCGGTTCAGAACAAGTTCTGAAGGTAATCACCTAAAGGAGTATCACACACACAAAGAAATGAAATGACTTTTTAAATAGAGTCATATAGGCTCAGTCCTTCACATAGGCTCAATTGAAAATCCATTATGCTTCTATACATTACCTAATCACTCAAGCATCAATTTCTGAGTAAAATTATGTTACAAACTACTTTAATCAATCAACATGATTCACCTTCTATTCAATTGGCCTAATTTGACTTCAAGCATGCAATTCAGTCTCATTCCAACTATTAAGATAGAATTTCATGGTTTAACACATATCATATGCAAATTTAAAGACAGAAAAAAATCAAAATAAAAATCAAAATGAACAAAGAAACAGTAGATTCATACAATCACACAAACATTCATTGTTTACTCCCCACACTTAATCTACATTGTCCTCAATGTATTTGCAAAAAGAAAAACATAAGAAAATAAAGAAAATAAAGGTTAAAGAAGCTTCTCTGTTAATGCATCAAGGTGTTGGTGGAAAAGGTGGTTGAAATTTCTGTTGTTCGAAGAAAGCAAGTTGATTGTGCTCCAATATGTCTAATCTGTGCTCCATGCGTTGTAAGAGTGCTAAAATAGTCAGATCACTTGCAGAAGGATGTGTTGTGATACCACACTTGTTCTCTACTGTAGCGTGACGGGATAAATTAATGTCTCCATCGCTGGTCCATGCCACTGTAGGCTTAAATCTCTTGTTCTCTTCATGCCTCGTCACGTATGCATCTCTCCCCACGCTTGCCTCCCTGCATTTCTCTTCTTCCTGTGTGTTTTTGAATGAAACACACACCTCTTTCTAGCAAAGACCCATGACCCAGGTAACTCTTTAATTGTCCCTTCAATCAACAACAATTGCTTGACCACCCATTTAATGGTCCCATCATTAAAAACGAAAGTAACGCCACTTAGGAACAAGAGTCTTGTATTTTATGAAGCTTGCATGCTCACCATTTAGAAACAAGAATAACCTGAGTAACATTAATGGAGAATGAGCCATGCAACCACCAACGTAGCTCTTTTTTAGAAAACTAAGATAAATAAAATGAAATGAAAAATGAAAAAACTTAAATTAAAATAAATCTTGAGGTGTGTCTCAAGAGCGCTTCTTAATGTCATATTAGCTAGACGAAAGATCATTAACTTATTCAAAGTAAACTGGCTCAGTCAGTTTAGTTTCTTCCGCAATTTCAACCTGTAAATTCTCATAATACAGTTTCAATCGATGTCCATTAACTTTAAACACTTTAAAAGTATCTAAACTCTGAATTTCAACTGCACCATGTGAGAAAATATTATTAACAACAAATGGACCTATCCAACAACACCGTAATTTACCAGGGAAGAGCTTTAGTTTAGAGTGATAAAGAAGAACCTTTTGACCTATGAAAAATTCTTTTCTAATTAAGATTTTGTCATGAAAGGGCTTAGTCTTTTCTTTATAGATTTTTGCACTCTCATAAGCTTCATTATATATCTCTTCTAACTCTTGCAATTATAATTTTTGATTAATTCTAACCTTAGTTAAATCCAAATTGTATTGTTTGACAGCCCAGTAAGCTTTATGCTCTAATTCTACAGGTAAATGACAAGGTTTTTCAAATACTAACCTGTATGGCGACATACCAATAGGAGTTTTATATGCTGTCTTGTATGCCCATAGCGCGTTGTCTAAATGCAAACTCCAATCCTTCCTGATAGGATTAACCACTTTCTCCAAAATTGATTTGACTTCCCTGTTAGAAACTTCAGTTTGTCCACTTGTTTGGGGATGGTATGTTGTTGAAGTTCGGTGTCTAACACCATATCTTTTCAGAAAAACCTTAACAATTTAGTTACAAAAATGAGTCCCCTGATCACTGATTATTGCTTTAGGCACTCCAAACCTGATAAAAATATGAGATTTAACAAAATCAACAATAACTTTAGCATTATCAGTATAAGTTGTCTTATCTTCAACCCATTTTGAAACATAAGCCACAGTAACGAGAATATATGTCTTACTGAAAGACGAAGCAAAAGGGCTCATAAAATCAACTCCCCATACATCAAAATTTTCACATACCATGATATTCGTGAGTGGCATTTGGTCTTTTGGTCCTAAACCACCTATTTTTTGACATCGATCACAAGACTTGCAAAATATATAAGAATCATAAAATAGTTTAGGCCAAAACTAATCACATTCAAGCACCTTACGGGTTGTCCTTCTAGGACCAAATTATCCACCACATGCAAAAGAATGGCAAAATTTTAGTAGAGAAGGGATCTCATCATCAGATACACATCGCCTAATAATTTGATCAGAATAATATTTCTATAGATGTGGCTCATACCATGCATAATATTTAGCCTCTCTTTTGATTTTATCTTTTTCAGCTCGTGATAAAGTACTAGGTAAAGACTTGGTAATAAAAAAATTGACTATGTCAGCATACCAAGGTATTACTTGTTGTGTGGCGAATAAATGTTCATCTGGAAATTCATCTTTTAGGTTGTCTGAACTTGTGCCTAGACGGATACGCCTAAGGTGATCTGCAACTAGATTTTCAGTTCCTTTTTTATCCCGCATCTCCACATCAAATTCTTGCAGTAGTAGAATCCAACAAGTAAGACGTAACTTTGCTTCCTTTTTGGATAACAAATACGTCAACACAGCATGACTTGAATAAACTATGACATGTATGCCTAATAGATATGAACGGAACTTCTCTAGCATAAAAACAACTGCCAATAATTCCTTTTCTGTTGTTGAATAGTTTTTTTGGGCATAGTTTAGCATCATTGAAGCATAGTAAATCACATGTGGCGCTCTATTCATCCTTTGCCCTAGAACAATGCCTAACACATAGTCGCTTGCATTACATATTATCTCAAAAGGAAGACTCCAGTCTGGGGGACGGATTATCGGAGCAGAGATTAGCTTCTCTTTTAATTCATCAAATGCTTTCCCACATGCTTCGTTAAACTTAAACTCCACATCTTTTTGAAGTAACTTGCATAAAAGTTGAGTGCTCTTCAAAAAGTCTTTGATAAAGCATCGATAAAAACATGAATGTCTAAGAAAAGAATGAACATCCCGTACACTTACGAGGTAAGGAAGAGATTTAATGATTTCTATCTTAGCCTTATCAACCTCAATTCCCTTAGAAAACACTACATGGCCTAAGATTATCCCTTGATCAACCATAAAATGGCATTTTTCATAATTCAGAATCCAATTATTTTCAATGCAACGTTCTAAAATTTTCTCAAGGTTAATCAAGCAAGTATCAAAAGACTCACCATAAACTGTA
>JAOSBK010000206.1:15101492-15119429 GCA_027568895.1 Erythroxylum shatona | reverse complement strand
TTGAGAATGAAGAACAGATATTTTATAGTTTTGTTTTTATTTCAATAATTTTATTTTTATTATTGACTTTATAATTTCTCAATTATGTATTCAGAATGCTTAGTAAGAAGAGAAAATATAATCTAGTTGATATTGATTATATTGAACATACTACTTTTTAGATCGAAGAAGAAGAACCGTTGCGTGATCTTGATTATAATAAACTTGAAAAGACAATTTATGAAAAAAATCATTTGTCACAACGAATGAATTAAGAACATCTACTGATGATCAGTCCATATCTTATTTTAACCATATTTAAGTTAAAAGTATACTGTATTATAAGTTTACAATTGAGAATAATTTTATACATTACTAATTTGTAATTTATTTTAATGCAGTAGAAAAAGTTAATGCAAATACTTTGAATGAAAGCATAGTTTACGAATCTTTAAATAGCGTTAGAGACTTTGAAACTTTTGACGATGATGAAACACAACCTACTTCAAAAATACAATTTTAATTATTATTGTTATTTTAAGCTTTATATTATACTCATATTTATTTATTATTAGTTCATTATATAATAATAGACATTGGTATATATTTATTTTAATAAAATATTTTTATTTATTCTTATAAATTTTATTTTTTATTTATTATATATCAATTTTATAACAGTTCACTATCAGCTGAACTTTTAAACTTTAAAACCTTTCCTTCAATCCAATTTTTAAAAGATTGACTAAAACTCATAAAACTCAAAGAAATGCAACATAATAATGCAGGGTTTTTCGGATTTCATAAATAGAAATGGTCTCTTCCAATTTTTTCAGATGTCTCGACCGATAATTGTTACCTTAAAGGCGGCCAAGTTCACCTTCATAAAATCACTAATTAGTAATATAAGCTATGGGTTTAAATAATAAGTAAATGGCTAGAAATTTTATGTCAAGAAAAAGAAAAAGAAACATGTAGATAACAACACAAGTATTAGTTTGTAATTGACATAAAGCATTAAGGCAATATTCATTTAGAAAGGCTCCTAGTACTTGTAAAAAGTAGCAGCAAAACAAGGTAGAAAAGTGAAAATTAAAAAACTCAGTGATGCTTGGCAGCAGCTAAAGAAGACGGGCATTGGTAGCACTTAGCGAAGAGACCAAAAGTGTCAACTTGTTTAATAAAATTGGACATACTAGCCCATCCTCCCAATCCAAAGCCCACCACAAGGACCCAACCCACCACAAATGCATTCACTACATACACTGCTGTCCAGCTGGGCAGGAAAGACGGTGGCTTCTCAGCTGCGTTCTGCATTTCAGAAAACGATGTCGTTTCAGGATTTAATTGTCAAGAGAAAGGGCAGGGCAGGGCAGGTCCTGCCAGCTATTTCCAAGGTATTGTTAGTACATAAGGGTAGAACAATGACAAGGAAATGCCACCAACCTGGTCTTGTCTAAGTTCCAGCCAATAAAACTCCCATGGTGGGTCTAGAAACTAGACTATGAAGTGAGTTTTAAAAACTGTGACCAAATTTTTGACCAATCATCACCCTGTTGCTTTAAAGATTAGCTCCCCGACTATTTACGTGACATCTTTTTAACAAATAATGATACTAACTGTCTGTGACTGTGACTGTGTCCTTCTCCAATCCCAACATTTGTTACCGAGTTCAAAACGTGGAATAAGCTCAAAAGAGAGAGAGAAGGAGGGGGCTAGGCATTAGACAATTTTACCTGTCGAGCAGGCGCGGATCTGTAGGTGAGCATATGAGCTAAAGCAGGGATGATGTAGACAGTGAAGCTGACCAGAAGAGCCCCAACAGCTGAATTGATGGGGCCAAAGAAAGGGAATATAATAGCCAAGAACCATATAGGTATCACCACAGGTAATCGAGTGAGTGCCCTCAAAAATATGCTCTTGGTATCATGCATCCCCACCACCTTCTCCCATACAAAATACAGTGGTGTGCATGCAAACCCAAATGTTATAAACTGAGAACAAAATCAACCATGGTCAAGTAGCTACAAAACAAAATTTAAGAATCTGATGGAATGGAACAGTAGACCATTATTAAAAAGTTTAATGAGAAGAACCTGATGGATTAGCATTAGAACAACTGCAACGTCACGCCATATAGAGCGAGGTAGAAGAGAGAAGGCATTTGAGTGGTCGAGCAGTTTGTCCCCAAAAGCCCAATACACGGCAGCTGCTGATGGGATTGTTAAGGTGAAGACGTACAAGGTTGCCAGAAGATAAATGAACTTGAATTTCTGAGGCTTCCACATTGCATGCATTATTTCCCTATAAAGTTACTTAACCCTTATCATTATTAATTAATACCAACACAAAACTAACAGTCCATTATTTGCAAATTTTTTTTCAAAATTCTCCTCTCTTTTAAAAGACCTCATCAAGATGAGAAGCAGTCGAAATCCAACAACGCTGAATAAGTGAGTAAAGAAACGCAGTACTTACACAGTAACGGCATGCCCACCGAAAGTGTAAAGTATATTGGTGGCGCCGGTGAAATAAAGAACCAACCTTTTTGGGCCCGAGTGAGTCACTCCCTCATCCTGAGAAATACTAGTCAAGTCAAATTTGGAAAAAGGATGCACAAAAACAAAAATCCGATGCTAGTGTTCACTTTTGATTTTAGCTTAAAGTTACCTGGCCGTGGACTAGAGCTGCAATGGTCAAGTACCAGGCAGTGTAAGTGGTCATTCCAAGGCCAAGAAAAGACCAAATTCTGTAGTTGTGAAAAGAGGGTATGAACACAGTGGTTGCACAACACGCCCCAAAAATGTACGTCCACGTCCTCTTGTCCAACTTGTCATTTATGTAGTATATATTGCTGTTGTTGCCCACCAATAACATCAATATTTAAACATAACTCCTACGTATATAGACACAGTTCCCCTCTACCTGTAGTTAATTTCTTTATTTCCTTTTTTTTTTTGCTTATTTAGTTCCCGGAAACAGATGAGGAGAAGAGAGAGGGGGGAAAGAACTGACCTTGCGCATGCTATAAGCTGAATAACAGAACCGAAGAGAAGAAATGTACAGTTGAAGGCTAAACCCACAGCTTTCCATGCTGGACCCAGTAATCCATCCAACACTTCGAACCACTGTAAGCTCCAAATTTCAGACAAAATCAGATTGATATACCTGGAATCATACTTCTTGCAAATATTTAAATTTTACTTGCTTAGTTCATTTCAAGGCCCTTCTTGGAATGCTAACCTGTATGACATGGTTCTTGAAGCTAACATTCTGCTTCTCCTTCCTGGTTCGGTACTCGATATAGAGAACACTTATGAGATAAGCAGTCCAGCTTCCAGCTATACCATAAAATATCTGCAGAATTATGCCTGAAAGCATCCCCATTTGCGAGAAAGAATATGGAAGTGTCAGCAGAACTTGAGCAACCTGTAGCCACCACGATAACGGTAAAAGGAAAAAAGAAAAAGAAAAATCCATTATCCCTGAGCAGAAACTGCATTTAAGTTGTATGAGCAGAGGTCCTCAGGGTTCTGTTTTTTACCTGGTTTGATGCACAGCTAAACCAGGCATCATATACTGAACCCCCATGCCAAAGAAGGCTTTTGAAGCTAAAGAAGGATTGATCTTTATTTTCTTCCTCTTTCTCTTCATATTCAGTCTCAGTGAAAGTAGACACCATGACTTCCTCTGCTTCCTTTTGGGGCAGCATTTTGATCCACCGCTCTGCAGATCTGAAATAATTGATGCAGCCCAAAGTAACACAAACTTTTTAACTTTTAAAGCAGACCAGAGACAAGAACCCAAAAAAAAAAAGGAAACACCGGGTGTGGAGAAGTTGAGAACCTGGAGTTTATCAGTTATGGTACCTGGCTTTGGAGTTCAATATGGGACTTGTAATGGGAAAGCTCGGATACAATAAAGAGAGATTTTATGGACAAATGTGCGACCGTCCCAAAGACCTGCTTCTTCTTTAATTGCTTTCCTCAGGAAGAGAGGCGGTGCAGTTCTCGTTTCTCGACCTTTATGAAGAGCAAAAGATGAGTGAATTGAGTGTACTTCAACAAGAGAGTTACAGCTTTTTAGCAGGAGTCGTTTCAACCCTGCAGACAGATGTGCAAAGAGCATTTAAAATGGAGGATTAGCCACTGCATTAAATGTCCGTTTCCACTGCACCCAATTGCCCTCTGTCAAGTTAAATACCTGCTTTACCTGAAAGAATTTGGCATCCAAAATCTCTTACCTGCCACTGATAGTCTGTCAAGAAAAGGGCTTCTAGTCCCTAAAAGGAAGGCTCTGAGGAAGAGACAATAAAGAGAAGATCTGACCAAAAGAAAACACCCGAGAGACAGGCGAACTAGGAGGTGCTTTGGCAGGAACAAATATTTCAGTTCCTGTGCCTACGGAGTGAATAGAGGCACAGGCAGCTATAGAACTTTTGAGTTTTTCTTTTTCCTGCTTGTGGTGGTTCCCATGCCACCCTCTTTATAGACTTAACTATGAGTTGATATTTGGTAATTAGTAGAGCATTCAATCATAGCACTTAATGTCCTTTTCTCAATCTTCTAAAGTTTGTATCTCCTGCATCCACTTTCATTACTCGTTCATAAATTTATAGTAAACCACTGTAAAAAAAAAGGTAGTATGCAGCAATTCTACTTTTAAGAACATAAAACGGAAATAAGATTTAAACTGACAAAAAATTCGGCAACTTGAACAAAAAGTTTCATCTTTTACATGGATTTCATGTTCCAAAAAAAAAACGGATATTTACATGGCCATACCCTGTGAGTTTTCCGTTTGAGGCGTATGATAAGCCAAACACATCAACAACTCGTTAGCGTGACTAAAAAGGTAGAACTTAATGATTTGTCAAGTAATTAACCCTAAACAATGATAAGCACAAAGATCTTCATAAATTGTCACTCCAATTTGAATGTTAATGAAGCCAACTTTTAGATCCACACCGCTTTGAGAGAGAGTAATTTGCCATGAATTTGGCAAGCCTGCCCTTTTCCGGGGAGTCAAAAGTTGGGAGTACCTAATACCACTGTGCGTGTAATTTCTTATGACCTGTCAATTAAGGCGTGTGTTCTCAGTCTCTACTCGTCGTCAATTAAAATGTGTTTAGTGGGTGGGGGGACCTACTAAATGTATCTATCTTCATCTTCTCACTCTGCTTCTTCTTTATCAACCTTTTGCATGATATGCTCTCTCTCTCTCTCACTTTATCTCCGACTCTTCACCGATAATTCTACTTAATCTATGAGAATCTCACACCTTTCCCATTTAACACCGCCATTATCCTTCCCTTCTCGTCCTTCCTTGTTAATTTCTCGTTAAAAAAAAAATAATTCACGGCGAGTAAATGCCAACCTTCATTGCCAAATATAAGTATGTATTTGAACATTTGTTTTCTCCTTTTTGACATTTTATTTAAAGAAGATGGGCAATGCAGTATTGGAAGTTAATTGCCAACCCTCGTGGATCATGTCATTTTGCAAATTTTGTCAATAATCCACCGAGTTACTTTGGGACGGAGGAGGGAGACCTAATGATTAAAAGGAATCAGTTAGTGAGTCACCCCAAATGCTGATGCACCGGAAAGCCTTGATGGATTGAGTGTTTAGTAATGTAACGGAATGAAACTAAATGCACTTCCATCATTTGGTTGATGGTTTTATAATAGAACCGAGCAGAATGAGATGGAAGCGGAAAGTTTTGTATTAGGTTTCATTCCATCCTAAACAGTAAAAATAAGAAACCTCCGATTTGAAGAGTTTAAGATAAAACGTAAACTAATAAATACATAATACATAATATACAGTCAATAATTTGTCTTAATATCAATTATTTCTCCTAACTCTAACTCCCTCTTTTCTAGACTCATTTATTATGATCCACAAAAATTGTATATAATTAATAATATTTTATATTATTTCTCCTTAACCTAATAATAATATTTTTATATCATTAATAATAAATTGTATATAATTAATAATAATAAAATTTTTATTAATGAAAAATAGAAAAATATTAAAATTATTCTTTAATTGTTTATATATATATATTTCTATATAAATAAAAATATAAATAAATTATTTTTAATATAAAGAATATATAATAGAATAAATTAAAATAAATAAAATAATTAATAATAATATTTTTATATAATTAATAATAAATTGTTAATAATTAATAATAAAATTATAAAACTTATATTAAAATTTTAAATATTTTAAAATAAAATATTTAAAAAATTATTTGTCACGGTTGTGATTTGAACTGTGATTTTTTAATTGAATATGATTTCTTTTTTAAAATCATGACGTTCAACCTCTTGTAACAATCATTTTAATATCAGGGGGTATAATAGTCATTTATAATACATTACATTCCATTACATCTATCTTCCAATTAACATTTTTCTATATTATATTATGAATTTTTCCATCCCTCCCAAACAACTTTTCATTATATTACATTCCATTTTATTATAAACCATTTCGTTCTGTTTTATTTCATCCCATTAATTAACATCCAACCAAATAGGTCATAAATACATATAAAAACTGGGACAAGAATTAGAGGTTCGGAGAATATCCAACATTACAAAAGGTTGTGAAAATCATTTCCTCTTTGTCAATATATATGATTAGAAGTTTAATTTTTGCAGTATTTTTAAATTTATAATTTAAATTTAGAATATCTTTCAAATATATAAATTTTTAATTTTTTAGAATTCTTAATTCTTTGCATTAAAATTAATGCATATTAATAATTTTTTGTAAAAAAATTTACATTTTATTTATTTATATTTATTAGTAGATATTGTTTAAAAAAATTTAAATAGAAGATGTTATATAATTAATTTATTCCTATTTTTATCTAGTATTTACTTATTATCAATAATAAATACATTGATGTTAACAATTAAGAATATCTTTGCTTTTGTCCTAAAAAATAGAAAAAAGAACTCAACCTATAAAATGAATCGAAATGAAACCAAATGATTACTAAAGTAATCTTTAAATCAAGGAGTATGAATGCAGGTATGTGGTAGTTTGTATATGTTAATCAAGTGTAGTTTCTTATATAGTGGTTAACAAAATTATTGAAAGGAATTACTTTGTCTTCCAATTCACCATTTATTCTACTGTACTATAATTTTAAATTAAGTTAGGCAGCCCTCTTGAAAATCTAGTTCCAATGAAGTTATGAACAAGTATTCCTGGATAACTTATTTTATTGAACATTTTAAAATTAAAATTTAAAATCTCTGTAAATCTGAACCACTTCCACTGTTCTCTGCATAATTATTTTTTGCACAAGTTTTGAGGGGCTATCTCTAGTTTTGGAAGTCTTAATTAATGTATCCCGTAACTGTGAATTACATATATTTATACATATGTCATACCAATAAACGACGACTGGGTTTTCCTTCTTTTTTTTTTTTTTTTAACTAGCAATATTCTCGATAATGAACATTACAAGTTGGAAGCAACTTGAGAGCCTAGCTACAACCGAAGAATATATTGATGAGAATGGTAGTGGATTTACGACTTAAAAGAAAATTAATAGTATATCTGTTTAATTAGGCTTTTTCCTTTAGATCTGTTGTGAAATAGCAATAATCCTTTTGTGTCACTATAGAGGTCCCGAGAATATGTATTATTTAGGGTGCCAATTAATGCTCCACAAATGGGTTTCAGCATTTTGGTGGGGTATAAATGCCGCTAGAAATTCTCATCAACTTTATTCTTCACCAAAGTTTGTTATGACCAGATTTTCTGTACGGGACATGGAACCTCAGCTATGTTCTTATCAAACCAAGAATTTGGTTGTGCTGATCATTTAACTTTTGTTTTTCCTAGAAAAGTTATGAATTCAGCGTCACACAATTGATTAATTTTTCTCAGTTGTTAACAAGTACTAATTATTTTTCAAATTCATCTTTCTTCAAAATAATAATTTAGCATATTTTTATAACTTGGAAATTAAAAATAACTTTTTTTTTTGAGAAAACTCGACCAAGGAGATAAATAACTTATTAAGAACATTAAAAAAAGAGAATATTATTACTTCAATTGCTTGAGAGTGTTAAATTATGAGTGAGTATAGAAAGTGACAATTATTAGCTCCCATCAGCATGGCTACTTGGTAATCACTGCCCTACAAAATACATAATTTGTATGGGGTCCTGAATTATAGACAAAATAAAGTCGGATATTGGTGATCATAGATTGAAGAGATAACTATGGAGCCAAAGGAGAGATTACAATTACGGATATTCACGTCTGAGAGATCAGAAAGTGAAAGGGAATGTTAGATGTGTCAATCGAGGATTGGCTCCAAACTCAAAACAATGTAAAGAAAGAAATCCAAAATACTTAACTTTTTCTTCAAGTGTGGAGTGGAGATAAGCATACCCTTCTCATCCAACTTGCATAGTAAGTAATCATCAAATACCCGTCAATCGTAACAGCATTGTCTCCATGTCCATTTCACTGCCCTGGGTTTTAGTTTGGTTGTAAACAAAACCGAAGCCAACCCACTAAAGGTGTGTCAAGAGCTTTCATAATAGGTAATCAATATTCGAATCCTGAGCCAGGATATAGAAATAAAATAGATTTCTTCCCAAACTTCTTAGACAGGCTTGTTTAAGTGGTTTGCACATTATCAAACAAGAAAATTACTCTGCTCTTAATCATTCTTGCTTAGGTATTTGATGCCCATCACTGTGTTACGTTAGGTATGGTTTAGAACAAACGATGAAATAGGAATTATTATCTCTATTCAGTCCTTTTTCAGGTTTTATCTACCAAATTATGTCCAAAAGACCTATTTACCTGGCGTATGTTTGTCAATTATACTCGAGCGTGGCCCTTATGCGTTTGGTGGTTGAGTTTAATTATGTTTTTTCTTTGTTGATTTGGTGGTTACGTATTATAAAATTATTATTGTATTATACGGATCGTAATGAAAACCTTGAAACATTTATGATGCCAATTGAGTTAATTGTTAAGGAAACGAATTTAGACGTTTTCACGTAAAAATCATGAACTCTGCTATCTCAAGGCACCAACGGCTGGAAGTTTATAGTAGTTATCCAAAGCTACTTTCTCATGACAACCTCAAACCATTTTCGGAGAAGTCTTGGTTAAGCCTTTAACTCATAAATTACTTATTGAGTTTCATCCCTTGATTATATAGTTTAAGCTATCCTTTTGGATTCATAATCTCTATAGAACAACTAAAACAAAGATGACAACAATTTGATAATAGTTGGTAATCCAATAGGGCCACGAAACAAGTGCTGAAGAAATTCTGAATTGAGATCTGACTTTAAGAAAAGTCATATTCTACCACTTCTGTAATTGCTACTTATCGTTTCCAATTTCATGTCTCAAGAAGTCAAATACAGACTTAATGGTTATCTGGAATTACTTATAATTAAAGAAGAGATAAGGCAGGAAAGGGTTATCAGATGATAGAATTGTAAGAAGAAAACTCACCAATAATGAACTGAACTCAACGTGGTCTCATGTCCACCGCAACCGTTTTGCTTTCTCCCAAAATGTCAACTCTACCTTAGCACTAAAATACCCATTAGCGGGTTTTAGTCCCTGATCAGTCTCAAATATGACCATGGTATAACACAGGAGAGTATGATGTATCAACTCTTGGCGTGTCTCTTTCAAGGGCATTCGTCTTCCAATTCCAGCACGCCAAATAGCATTCTGACTTCATGATACTACTGTCTGCCATTACTAGCTAGGTTGCTGTCGAATATGATTTTTATTACAGAGAAGAAACAAATAAATCTGTTTAATTTATTTGTTCCTACTTCGAAAAGGGTTTTAATTAGCCAATTCAGCTACCTAGGAACCCAGATTCTTAGCAATATATGAGGCCTCATCTTTATAATAACAACATGGAACTTTGACACTGCGAAAAGAAGAAAACTTTGCTGCTTTCACCAACTCTCCATGCATAAAGATCAAAAGCCATTGTCTTTTGTATGAAACTGTAATTTCGTTTGTACTTCGCAGGCCATCGTCAGTTTCTAGCGTTCATGATTTTAAACAAGCTCAAAGTGGAGCACAGCTTTGGTATCCATTTTCGCTTGTGATTGCCAGATTCCTTGTTCAGTTGTATTACACTTCTATTTTCGGCCGTAACCTCTTTAAGATTTGGGTTATCGCAAACAACATAAATTGACTCGACCACTAAGAATTGCTGGTGCGAGAAAAGGAGATTCTTCAACTAATAAATTGGAGGATTCTCCCACCTTCTCATTGTCAATAGATCATTATGGGCAATTTTACTCGTCAGCCAATGATTTGATTTAAGTGGTTTGGTTGCTTCTTCGTCAATTTAACTATTACTATTATTCCTCAATAAATATTTAGTTTAACATTACTGAGAAGTGAAAAAGTATAGAAGTATGCGGACCAACAGCTTACATTATAGAGCTATGTAGCCGTCGATCATGAAGTTGATAGTAGAAGTAATTGATGTTATCAAATTTTCTCAATGTTAAATCTTGAAGGCTTTTTGGTGCTTGCAACTCTGTGTATTGGAAGAGGAAGATAATAACTAGGAGTAAAAAGAAGGGAAAAATGAAGGTCCTGAAAGCTATTTGCCACCTGGAGGAGGTTATGACATCAAAATCCAGTGACAATGGGGTCACTCTCGCATCTCATTGAATCAAAGTTTAAACAGGTCCAGGCACCAGGGTTGGTTAAATTTCTTCGAGGGGCACAGAAGAGAAATACGTTCACTTGTATGGCTTCTGAAAGCAATCAGTATCGGAGTCTCATTAAGTTAAAACTACTTCAGATAAACATATATATAGTGGGCATTTTTGATCAAATTTTACTTTTTGGCAGCTTAGAACGGGACAATCTTTCTCCGCTACCAAATAGGGGCAAATAGTGCCTGTGACCCCCGACCCACGCGTGGTGTATCATTCCACTGCAAAAGTTCAACCCTTTAAAAGCACATCACTATCATCTTAAGCTGAAGTTGAAACAATCCTAAGGTCCAATCATTGATGTGTAGAAGTTGCCTGTGCATGTCTATACCTCTATTTCCGGAAGTGGTAGTCAATCCATTCCACTAACTAAAGCCGAAGTACGAAGTGGAACTCCAGTCAAGTATAAATCATGACAAGATTCTTCTTAACATAGTAAATAATTGTGTCCTACTCATTGTTTATACACAGTATATACGTCTACCTACCTCCCTAAAATATAGAACTTAAATAAGTATACGAAATATCTTAAGAATTAGTATTACAGTTATTGACATCCATATTTACACCTAAATATCTTAATACTCCCCCTCACTTAAGTTAGACTATGTAAATATGAATGCCCAAGTTGCAAAAAAGAAACTAAAATTGTTCTTTCTCAAGAGCCTTAGTAAAAATATCAACAAGATGTGCATTAGTATGAACATGAAAGATAGCAATGTTGCCTTCTTGAATATGATCTTGTACATAATAATAATTAAGCTTAATATGCTTGGTGCATTTATGAAAAACAAGATTTGCAACAACGTGTACAGTTGCTTGACTATCATAAAACAATTGCATAGGCCTCAAATGATGAACAACGAGTGACTTAAGTCATGTGAGCTCACAGATAGTAGTAGTCATCAAATGATATTCAGCTTCAGTGAAAGAATGAGAGATTGTTGGATGCTTCTTATTCTTCTTAGAAATAGGAGATACCACTAAATAATAAAGTAATCAGTATGAGAATGTTGGGTTAATGGACAAGTAGTGTAATCAGAATCACAATAAGCATTAAAATTCAAATCACTATCCTAATGAAGATGAAGACCCTAACCAAGATGACCTTTTAAGTAACGTAAAACACGGAGAGCAGCATTCCAATAAGCCTCTTTAAGGCATTGTATTGTATAAATTGAGCAAGAGCATAGACAACATAGAATAACTCCGGACAAGTGAAGACAAGATAAATTAGGCGACCAATAAGCCTCTTATATCGATCTGGATAAGGAAAATCATGTCCTATAGAAAACTCCAACTATTTATTCTGCTTAATAGGAAAATCGCAGGGTGATAAACGATTAATTAACTATAATTATAGACCCATATTTAGTGTATTTTGCTTGTTATTTAATGGTTTGACAGTATTTTTGGTACTTATTTTGCTTCAAGTATGTTGGTAGGTGATAATTACCTTCATAGACCAAGAGGAGATATATTTAGGTGAAGTTATGACATGGAATGGAAGAATTAGAGCAATTGTGGACTTATATGATCGTGTATAGTGACCGTGTAAGTCTCCGTTAATGCGTCCTACCTGTATGGAGTTACATGTCCATGTATGTTGACATACACGACCGTGTAAATCTCTATGATTATGTAAAATCACAATTTGAGGTATTTTTAGAGATACGTGGTCACCAACACGATCGTGTAAGTGATCATGTATATTCTAGAATCCCTAATTTTTACTATAAAAGGATATTATTGAAGAAACACTGGGGTTGGAGCTGAAGAAACTTCCTAATGATTTGGAATTTGCATTTCTTAAGAAGAAGTCAAAACTGTCTATAATTATTATGTCAACTCTAGAAGTGGATTAAAAAGAAAAACTGTTAAATATGCTTAAGGAGCATAAGAGGGCTATTGCTTGAAAGATCTCTGATATTAGACGAATCAAACCTTCCTTTTGTATGCTCAAGATTCTGATGGAGGAGGAGCTTAAATCGGTGCTATAGCCCCAAAGGAGTTTGAATCCTAATATGAAATAAGTGGTAAAGGTATAGGTAATTAAACTCTTAGATGCTGGTGTGATTTACCCAATTTCTGATAGCTACTAGGTAAGTCTTGTGCAAGTTGAGTTAAAAAAGGGAGGAATGATGGTGGTACCTAATGAGAAGAATGAGTTTATTTCTACAAGAATTGTCACTGGGTGGAGTATATATATCGATTACAGGAAGCTGAATGATGTGACAAAGAAAGACCACTTCCTTTTACCTTTCATAGACCAAATGTTGAAATGGCTAGCTGGGCACATGTACTATTATTTCTTGTATGGACTTTTGGGCTTCCTTCAAATTCCAATTACCCAAGAAGATTAAGAGAAATAGCATTCATGTTTTCTTATAATACGTTCACTTATAGGAGGACACCTTTTGGATTGTGCAATGCATTTGCTACATTTTAGAGGTGTATAATGGTCATCTTTGATGATCTGGTCAAGGATATAATAGATGTATTTATACATGATTTTTATGTTTTTGATGATTCTTTCGATTTATGCCTCCATAATTTAGAGACAGTGTTAGAGAGATGCAAGAAAACAAATATGGTGTTAAATTTCAAAAAAAATCATTTTATGATATAAAAGGGCATGGTTTTAGGTCATAAAATTTCACACAGGACTATTAAGGTAGATAAAGGAAGAATTGTAGCAGGGGTTTTGTGTTTGATAAATTTATATCTTATCTAGTTTTGTCTGAAGTTGTTGTTTATACTGACCATTCTACATTAAGATACTTGCTTAATAAACTGAATGCTAAGTTTAGATTAATTAGATGAATTTTTTTTATTGCAAGAATTTTATATAGAGATTAAGGATAAGAAAGGAGCTCAAAACTTAGTAGTAGACCATCTATCTTGCCTTGAAAACCCAAATTTGGAGGAGTTGAATGAAGGCATTGAAGATTCATTCCTATAAGGCACCTTTATAATTTGGAGGAGGTAAGTGAGGTTGAAACTCCTTGGCTTATAGATAATGCAAATTATTTAGGGCTAAGATCTTACTAGAAGGTCTTTCTTATCAACAAAGAAGAATTTCTTTACTGATTTGAGGGACTATTTTTAGGAAAATTTGTATTTATTTCATACCTATACAGACTAAATAGTGAGAAGATGTGTACCTCATTCTGAGGGGTGAAAAATCCTACAATATTGTCATGCTGAACCTATCAAAGGGCACCATAATGGTGAATAGGATGACTCAGAAGATCCTTAAGTCAGGTTTTTATTGGCCTTCAATTTTTAAAGATGCCTAAAGGTATGTAACTTTATATGATATATGTCAATGATCATGTAACATCAGGTAATATTTCTTACTAAAATGAGATGCCTTAAATTTTCATTCTTGTTTATGAAGTGTTTAATATTTGGGTCATTGATTTCATGGGTTTGTTCCTGACTGCATTTGGTAATAGATACATCCTAGCAGCTATTGACTATGTCACTAAATGGGTGGAAGCACAAGCTTTACCCACAAATAATGCTAGGGTTGTCATAAGAGTTTTGAAATTTTATTTTCTTGTTTTGCCACACCTAGAGCAATTATTAATGATAGGGACACACATTTTTTAAATGCATAATTAAAAAACATTTAACAAGTATAAAATCACTCATAAGATTGCCACCCCATATCACCCTCAAACTAATGACCAAGTTGAGGTAGTTAATAGGGACTTACAATGAATTGTGGAGAAGACTGTAGAGTACCAGAGAAAAAACTAGTCATCTAAGTTAAATGATGCTTTATGGGCTTACAGAATAGTATGTAAAACACCAATTGGCACTACACCCTGTAGGTTGGTCTATGGAAAAGCATGTCATCTACCTATTTAATTAGAACATAAGGCATATTAGGCTATTAAACTCATGAATTTTGATCTTCAATGTGTAAGCGAGAAGTGAAACTTTCAAATTAATGAATTGGAAGAATGGTGATTGATGGCTTATGAAAATTCCAAAATTTACAAGGAGAGAGCCAATAATTATCATGATTGGATGATCATGCAGTCATAGCAATTTAAGGAGGGAGAAAATTTTCTTTTATACAAAACCCGCCTAGGATTATTTCCTGGAAAACTTAAATTAAGATGGTCTAGTCCTTTTATTGTGGAAAAAGCATTTCCATATGCCATAATCAAGGTAAGTCATCCAGATAAGTGTAACTTTAAAGTAAATGACCATAATTTGAAGTTATATTTAGAGGTGAACTTAACATTAGTATAGAGAATATTAATTTAACCAAGTTACCTTGAGCATGAAACGTCCATCAAGTTAACAATATTAAATAAGCGTTACTTGAAAGGAAACCCAAAAATTAAGGTATGTTTCATTTTTATTTCATTTTTTGAGTTAACATAGGATGTTATTTCATATTATGTTATTTCCATATTCTTTATTAATTTTTATATTTTCTTTTATCTTTTTATCCCTTTTTGTTTATATTTTTGCGAGGATGGATGTATCTAATATCATATGGACATTTCATCAAATCCAAAAAACTATAATTCTTATGATTTAGGACAGTACCAATTTAGGCTCTTTCTCATTTTTTATTATGTTATTTTGATGCGCTTCAATTATGTACATTGAAAACAATGTACAATTTTAAGTATGGTGAAGAGATTTTTTATTTTGTTATAATTTATTAAATCTTACTAACGGACATCCCGAGTTAATTAAAATCTGTCCAAAATACTTTAAATCATTATTGATTATTGAATTGAATTAATATGCAAAGGATGAAAGTTAGAATAGACTTGCTTTTATAAGTTATGTTTTAGTAATCATTGAGATAATCAATTTAAATGGAAATTGCATATTATTTATACACAAGATCTTTTTTGTAAGCTTTTAAGCCTAAGAGCAAATACATCATTATTTTAAGCTCTTTTATTATTTCATACATGTTATCATGCATAGTTGGATAATTTTAAAGCCTACTTTTAGTATTTATATTGAGATCACATTTGTTAAATTATAAGAATTAAAATAATAAAGGCATTTAGATTCAACCTTTAATTAGCCAATTTTCATGATAATTATCCCATCATATTTTATCCTTTAGGAGTAACCAATTTTGAGACTTGGCCTTTTCATTAATTATAACCACATTATTAGCCTTTACCTTATTTTTCTTAAGCCTTTTTATTATTTTTTAACCTAAAAATTGTTTACATTTACTTGATTGCTTAAAACTTTAAATTTGACAAGGTCCAATATTTCTTTAATTGTTGGTATATGATAAATGCTTTAAAAAATGTGTTGTGAGCATAATAAGTGAAAAAAGAAGAAAAAAACTGCTAAAGTTATGGTATCATGTGAAAGACCTATACTGTGAAGAACTAAGTTGCATATGATTTGTTTATGTAAATTCCCTTCAATATTATCGCCTTTTTTATTATCTCTATAATACTCTACCCAAAGTCTCATTAAAATCTTATATTAAGACATTTTGATTTTTGTTTATAGTTTACTTATAAGTGGTAGAGATATGATTTTGTTGCAAGCTTATGGCTAAGAATTTTTTGATGCATTGATTTGAGAGTTTAACACTTTTCACCTTAAATAGTTTGAGTGCATTGAGTAAATTCTTGGTCATGATGTAAAAATTTATGCTTTTGACTTCGAAATTATTATCTATATGATTGCTCTTGATATTGGCTTATAAAGGTTGGTTCTATAATGACTTGAATCTAATTGAATGATAATTTTATTGACATAATATGATGATTTAGGGTGTAGATGGTTAATAAGGGATGAATGTTTGTAAATTTGTTGAATTATATTATGAATTACTTAAAGACAAGCAAAAGCTTAAGTGTGGAGATATTTGATAAGTGACTAATTAACTATAGTTATATTATTGGACTCCGTTTCTGGAGCTCAACTCTTGCTCTGAAAATCATAAGACTTGAGCATGCGTGTTACCTTGTAGGGTTGTTTCAATGAACCCTCATTAGCCATCATCCCACATGGGTGGCGTGCCTATACCAGTCAATCATCAACAACGAACTCAGTTCTCCTATTTCTGAACAGATTTTAGGAAATCTCAAATCGGAATTTCAATTTGGGTTCTTCATAACATTTGTTCCCCATTATCTTAAGTTTCTAATGACACTAAAATCATTCAATTTGGTGCAAAAACCTAAAAGTTATAGCCCACACATTTTTGGACTGTTATTAAACTGAAACTGTACACTATACTTAACTTATGTCCAAAAATTCAAAGTCTTAAAGTCCGAATTAAAATTCAATCCCTTCATAGAAATTGTATCCTTAAGTCTCTAGTTTATTTAGAAATAAGAATCATCTCATTTGGAGCTCTATAGTTCAAGATATCATCAAAATACTGAAGCATGTTCAGTAAAATGTCCAGTTCATGCTGTTCCAATATATACTCTAACTTTGATTTGATTAATCTTTTTCGAATCAATGCCAAAAGCTATAAATTTTTATGGAGAGATAGAGAAAAGTGTTATGAATTTAATTCTTCAAAAATCAGGTCATTCCTTTGGCCTCGTCGCGATCGCGACTTGCCTCCTTCTCCCTTTTCTTTTCTTCTTCAGACCTGTTTGGTAAAAAGGGCATAACTTTCACTACAAATATCATATTAAGGTCATTCTTGAACCGTTTTAAAGAATACTTCTAGATCTACAATTACATGAAGATCTCAAAAACAAAATTTTCCTCTTTAAGGTTCAAAATTTCAAGTCAATGTAGCTGTCCTAAAAGTCCATCCTAAACAACATCACAAAATTCTAATGATCATATCTCTCAACTCCATTGTCCCAAAATTTCATAATTTATATCAATGGAAAGCTAGAAAGATAAACTACAACTTTCAAGAAGACAACTTTGTCTAATTCAGCCTATATCAATCCAGATTTTCCACTAAAGTCAGAAATCCAATTTGACGCTTATGAAAAACTTGAAATTTGCAATGTACGACTTGGAAAGTCATGAGCATAACCATTCAGCTACCAACTTTACTTCATTAAACTCCCCAATCTCTACTCATTTGACTCATCCTTTACAACTAATTCGTGTCATTCATAAAAATCTTATCTTTCCTTTTTCCATAACATCTCACTTATATGTATATACATATCCACAATTCATGTTCAAAAGTCATCATCTCAAGTTGATAACTTCTTCAAAAT